>CP045891.1:10056451-10139398 GCA_013387185.1 Caligus rogercresseyi | reverse complement strand
TGGTTTTGATATGTATTATAGAATGCAGAAGTGGAGAAGGAGGAGAGCTGAGAGTAGGAGGCTATAGCTCGAGAGGTTGCACGGGGAAAAGCTCTCATCGTAGAAGTAGTTCGTAGTCCGCTTCCCCTGTGGAGTCGTCATCAGATCCGTCGCACTCATTGTAGCTCAGTTTGGTCTGCGCAAGGGGTCTAGATTATATCCAGGGATGTAAATGCTCGGACTGGCAAGCTTCCCTGTACGAAGTAGCCGGGAGAAGTCCCGCTCTATCTTGTTGGCGTGAGGTCCGTGAAGTGGAGCTGGACCTGGATGCACTTTCCCTTCTTCTTGGTCTCCCGCGAGTCCACGTAGAGGAACCACTCTGGAACGCCCATGATGGCTCGGACCTCCTCCATAAAGACGGGGAGTTGGAATCGGGGCTTGGTCTCGATTGAGGCATACTTCACAATGTCTGTATCCTGCTCTATGTTGGCACAAGCCATACGGTTGGAGGCCCCGTTGGGACCATGAATCACGATTGACTTCCCTGCAGCGGAAGTAAACCAGTCACCAGAGTCCAACTGAAGGGTCTCATCGTGAACAATATAGACATTGCTCCCCACGGATACCTTCCCGTTCTTCCCACTTAGGTCACCCACCTGGCATCGCCATGGAAATTCAGGCTTGCATTCCTCAGAGTAAAATCCTAAGTCTAATGGATTTGCAAGTTGGATATGTGTGGGATTCCATCTATACCCAGCTGCGGTGCAGCGTGCATTCTTCAAACTTAACTGCAGCATCATGAGCCACTGGATTTACGTAAATTGACCAGTGATGATCGACTGTGATATCCTTGTTGGTCTCCCAGGATACTTGAGCCGAACTTCCATGACTGTGGGTGTGAAGGACCGTCCCGATAGAGGACTTGCTTAAAGCGGATATATCCCATGCAAAGCCATTGGGATGATGGAACGATGCAACGAGCGAATCTCACGGGCTTCATCGGGGTCAAATCCCCATCCAAGTGTCGCACAAGCCCAACGTGCCGCATTCACCTTCTTGTGAACAACAATGCTTCGCCCCACAATACTATTGGGACCAAATAGGGGCAAATTGGTGTCGCTGTAGATTTCTCTAATATCTTCCAAGGTCCGTTATGTATCCGTATTTTCCACTTAAATCCCCAATTTCATATTCATCATCCGTTCCCGTCTGATTCCTTGGACTCTGTGAGGCATCCACTTCGTAGGGATTAAAATGCCCACCAACAGCCTCAGCAGTGCAAGGAAAAACCAACCGGCTCTGAATTGGAATTTTAGGGACATGATAAGAACCAGCTACACCGTCCAATCCCTTTAAGTCTACCAGAACATGCGTTAGTCCTATCCTTTCAGATTCTTCAATAAACTCTAGGCGACCGAAATCGGAGGAGGTGAGACTCCGTTCCCATACCTTCCCGAGCAACAGTTTTATGTCGATAGCGTCGCTTGATCCTTGTGCAGGCTAATCTATTCCCCGATGTTTAGGCGCGTTTTTTGTCGTGATTGACAATGGAGCGACCACAATTGATGCAGCACCGGTGAGTGCTAAATTCGTGTCTGTATAGTACTTTAAAGTGTTTGTCTATTGGATACGCGCCCTGAGATTAGAAGGGTACCATGCTTATTTACCAAGTCTCCAGACTGGCATTTAAAGGGATTCTTTTCATTGATGCAAGTTTTGTATTCGTTCTCATCCGAAGGGACATTGTAGGGATTAAAGTGACTTCCTGCGCTGTTACATCTTCCCGTCCAGTTATAGAAATCTTTTCCCGGAGACAAGACGTGTACGTGCCAATGGTGATCTCTAGTGTCATTCTTGGATCCGTCTGAGTAGACAAGTCCTTGAATGAATATGGATGTATCTGAGTTCGGGTTGGAGCCGTCTTGTTCGAAAATGATTTTACCCGCTATGGGATATGAATTGCGCCTCTGCAATAAAATTGGTGGCGATTTATCTCCTTCAAACATGAGATGGATATTGGAGCAGATATCGCTCGGAATGGGATGTTCGTGGATCACCATGGATCTCCCAACGAGGCTCCGCTCTCCAAATAGCGATAGTGTTGGATCCCAAACATCCAAAATCATTTCAGTCTGATTGACAAGCGTTCCGTACTTGCCACTCAAGTCTCCGATTTCGTAGAGATCGAATGAGCCCTCACCTGGGGGAGGACTTGCGGAAGCATCAAAGTTCGTGGGGTTGAAATGGGGTCCAGTTGAGCGGGAGCAAGGTGTGTCTTCTTTATCCCTTTTCGCATCAGCTGGGAATTCATGGACATGGAAGCCTCCGGCCGTCCCCTTCATACCACTCAGGGCTATCCGCGTCAAGGTGGGAAAGAATCGGTTGATTTGCTGAAATCCGATCGTGCCCTTTACCCCTGATGAGTCAAAGACAGCCTCGACTTTTTTGATTGGAACACTCTGTATTTGAGTGCATGCCATGAAGCTATCTGGATGTTCATTGTCATATATGACCAAGTATAGGGCTCTCCTTGAGCTCTTAAGTTCCGTTTGAAGATCTAAAACAGAATCGACATAGAGGCCTTTGGAGAAAAGAGACTCTCTTTGAGCAACAAGGGACTTCTCCAAACTTGGCTGTCAGGTCACCTCCTTGCATTTCTCTGGCTTTTCCTGTGAACACTCAGTGTCATCCCTGCTTCCGGGCATATAAGTACTGAAGGAAGTCACAGGTCTTTGCATTCGAGTCTGAAGAATCCGTGAGGAATATCTGCCATTTATGTTAGAAGACTTTGCATTTCCAACTTTGAAGAGGTTTGATAAAATACGGGGCTCTCCAGGAAGAGTAATGAACCACACGTAACCTCCGAGGTCTCGTGTGTTAAAACGGGCCTCTGCAGTGCGCACGTCGGCCTTTGGAATGATGGTGGAGCACATTCGAGAGCCGTCGGGGCCCTTCAGCATGAGGGTTTGACCCCAAATTGAGTTCGAACCAGTTCCAATGAACTGACTCAAATATTCTGATCGCATTTCCTTTTTTAAAACACCTTCCTCAAAGATCACTTTTTCTCCAATCCCTTCATCCAGATCTACTTCGGGCTTTCGCCCAAGTACTCTGGAGGAACATTGGTTCTCTTGTCCGTCAGAGTAGTCAATGGGGAACTTGTAGATGCCCCAAGAGTACTCTCCGGCTTATCAGTTTGTAAGTCAAAGGATATTTTGACGTCGGGTTGCGAGGCTTCTTTGGTAAAATAATGGCGCCCTTGAGACCATGGCTGGAAAAATGAGCGGCCAATTCTTGTGAGGTTGCCAAATGGCAGCTCAGAAGGAGGATAAGTAAGGGGGTCGTTAGAGGTAAGAGCCGCGGTGCCATGACGATGGCGTCATCGTTGATCCTTAGATATCTCTGTAAATTAAAATTAAAAAGATTTTATTAATAAAAGTTTAATTATTTTTGAACAGAACAACAAAAAAAATTAATTTTGGGCTTCAGCTCAAAATGTAAGTCTTGCAGGATAAAAATACAGACGTTTTTTTAAATCAGAAGTTGCTTCATAGCCAATTTTATAATCAAAGGGTTGATTTTTTTAAGGGAAGACCATATTTTTTTTCACTTTTACAACTTGATCCGTTTCACAATATTACATTCCACCCAAATATAACAGAATTATATTATTCAAAACCTTTTTAGGAGGAATTTTGGTTTAGGGACGAAGCAAATGGTCATGATTTAAAGCAGTTCATATGGCGTGTAAAGAATCCAGCTCTGAGGCGATAGCCCCCAGAACTGCATTTTATTGACTTGTTAAAAATTTGAGCACCATTATGAGGAGGCTTCCCTATAATTAGAACTGCATTTAAATGCATTACTTTGTCCTTTGGCGCTTGCGACTTGCTGCATTGTTAATCCGTGTAGGAGCCCATTTTATATGCTTTAGCATGTATATCTACAATAACCTTAGTATACATACATACTATTAGTCTACTCAGAGGAACCGGGGGCAATTCATCCTATTAAGGTTCATTTTTTTAAAATATTACTAAGCCCCCTTCTAACCATCAAATAAATGCTTCTTCTTCTTCCAAGAAAAGGGACTCCTTAAAAACCTTTAAACTGACCGCTTTTTATTACATGGGTTTTTATGGGCATTTCATTAGCATAAGACAATGCAGTTATATTTTTAACTAAAGATGCCTGAGGAATGAGGCCAGTGGAATGTAATATGAATAAATAATTTATTGAAAAAACTGATCCGTATCTGAATTTGAGTTCTATAGATCATGGCTTCAACTATAAGATATGGAACGTTATGTGGACTGGATTTCTATTTTCTGTATCCAGTTAATACTTAGGTCGGTGATGTATTCACTAATTGGCATCGATTTTTATTGACAGAACTGTAGAATAAAACAAATTTAAGTCTCTTCTCAATGATAGAATAGCAAAAAATAGATTGATATTAGCTAACATGCTCGTTTATATCTCATGGTGGCAAAAAAATAATAATCGACAAATAAAGAAAATGTATGATCCACAACATGATATTCATTATTCTTATAAAATATTTAACATATTAATAATTAAATTTGTACAAAAGGTTGTGACAAATTATTTTTACATTGATTGAAGCAGAACTTGAAGACATATTGAGCTCCTCTTTTGTTTAGTTTACATATTGACATTGTTGTTGTTTTAAATACATATTTACCTCCGCTGAAGGAGTATTGTTTTCACTGGCGTTGGTTTGTTGTTTGTTTGTCAGCAGGATAACTCAAAAAGTGCGGAACGGATTCGAATGAAACTTTGTGGAGTTGTTGGAAATACAAAAAGGAACAAGTGATTAAATTTTGGCATCTCTGAGTGCTTCTTTAAGATGCAAAATGAGCTAAATACTAATAAATATTTCAAGTTAGCCTACTCTGCCAATAGATGTCGCTGTGCTGTGCTCTCAAAGAGAGAGCACAGCGACATCTATTGGCAAATGACAAAAAGACCAAGTGATTCATTTGGTGGGGATCGGCGGAGGTTTGCACTCTCTGAGTCCTCTAGTTTTAAATTATATTCACATTCACTTAAGAATATGATTCATGCACTTCCTTCCTACAGATCTTAAATATTTACCTTTGATATAGCGACAGGCCACATATTTATTGAGGATTCTTCCTAATATACATCAATATTAAGACTTCCAAAGGAAAAAATACACAAGTAATGCGACAAAAGAGTTTTTACATTAAAATATAAGGATTGATGCATCTGAAGCATTTGATATGTATTCCAGCTGTCTGGAGACTTTTTATACCCATTAAAATTTTGAATGCTCCCAATAAATGAGATTTATCCGACAAACGAACAAAGAGGAATAATCATTAATTTAAAAAATATCTACTTTATGGTAATAAATGTGCAATGATGTACAAACTGGAATTCCCAATTGCTTATATGAAGCTCTGTGAGTTATATTTAGCTTACACAAGTCATTCTTTACTACGGATTC
Source organism: Caligus rogercresseyi (assembly GCA_013387185.1). Taxonomy (NCBI): domain Eukaryota; kingdom Metazoa; phylum Arthropoda; class Copepoda; order Siphonostomatoida; family Caligidae; genus Caligus; species Caligus rogercresseyi. The sequence continues at coordinate 10,133,925 of CP045891.1, read as the reverse complement.
ATATTGAAACTCTTCAATGAGTAATGTTCAAATTGTGGTGGATGCCAAGAACATATTTTAGTCTCAAAGAGGAAAAAAATCAAGTAAATAAATATAATATATAATTTGCTTTTATTGCACATATTTCATTTTGCTTATTTATGTTATAAGTTACGATTGTCCGAGGTTCACAGAAGGCAAAATGTATTTTTTTTATATCTATAATTCTCTATACATGCCTATGAATGCAATCCGTCAAGGCGTTTATGAGCCATTTCTTAGAAAAATATTTTTTATGGTTGCATGTTAAAGCAGAAAGGCTATCCCATTTTTCATGACTACAAATACTCAAGTTCTATTAAACTTTTATTACAAGCCATGTGTTTCAAGGCAAGCAACGGTCGCACATACTCCTCGTTTATGATCGAGTTGTTTTTGTACTAACATAAAAGTACACAAAATACATTTTTATTACTCAAACTGGAGTCATTAGAAGCATCAATTTACTTACCAAAGGACTATTTCATTACGTATTCAAATTTAAACTAATACTTTTTGGAGATAAGCCATTGGCTGAATATGGATAATGTATTTGGACGAATCATCAACGTTATCTACGTCTTTGAAGATGAGAAAATGTCAGGTCAAGTTTCTAACTTTTGAAGGTTTTATTTGTTTAGATGATGGTTTACTCCAGTGCTTTTGCTTTGTTATTTTTGTTAAAGTATACTTTTGGCTTGGGTTGTTTTATATAGTTTCTAAGGATGAATTTCAAGCGATGTTTTATAAATTAATTACTCCATATAAATTAAGTTTTAAATACTTTAGTGGATGAACCCTTAATGCATACTAAATAGTATTCAATATATATATATCTATACATGTATATGAATTATATAAGGATGAATTTCAAGCCATGTTTTATTAAATTAATTTACTCCATATAAATTAAGTTTCTAAATACTTTAGTGGATGAACCCTTAATACATACTAAATAGTATTCATATATATATATATATATTTGTTTATTTAAAGCGATGGATATATACCGCATGCTTAGTTAAATTGAAGCACTCTACATTATTATTTCTTACAAAAATATGGAACTGAGGAATAAAAAATGAAAAAAAAGAATCATATTTCCAAACGAATATGTAAATGATCATTGAATTTCCATATATAATATAAAAAACATTCTTGACGAAGACTACTAAAAATAAATTAAACCCTAATTGACAAGTTAATATATTTATACATTTATCCTTAAAAGGAATACAAGAAACTCAAGAGCACCAATTTTAGAATAAATGGAGTCGTTGAAAGGCATAAACCCACGTACTTTGAGCTGCTGTATCTCATTTTACTTTACATCATTCATGACGTCATAAGATGAAGGAAAAATCATTTTGTAAGTCCCTAAGAATATCAACGAGGATATTAGAGCTTTTTCTTCTGATATATTTATTTACCACTCGATAAATATATATATATATATATATAAAACACAGATCAAAATATATGGCAATCGTTGAAAATACATAATTTAAGAATTTAAATATAATTACATTTCAAACCATATTAAAAGAGGATGACAAATCAAGTAAGGTTTATTGATGGTTGTCAGTATGGGATGCACCTATGTAATAAGTAAATACTACAAAGAAAAGGAAAAATTGATACAGTTTCTAGAGTTGTTATGATGACGAAAAATAATTTCAAAATGGCTGCCCCATTGAGTAAATGAGATCGAATAGTCTTCGGGATGGAAGAAGGTGATAAATGATACAGTCATACCAAAATGGCTGCCATATTGAGTAAATGAGGTAAGCAACTTAGACTTCAGAATAGAAGAAGAGGAGAAAACCTTTTTATATTACAGCTATGCACACCCTGCGTTTACGTTTCATAAAATACTTAAGTGTGTATTGCTTACATTGACGTCAGGAGTTTCTCTTCTCATGCATATTTTTTTATTACTCCTAAAGCATTGCAATCTTGAAGTTTTATTAGAATGTTCAACCCTATCTTGTACTTACTCGTGTTTTAAATAGCAGTAAAAAAAAACCTCTAACAACTTTGTAACACATCCATTAAAAGCCATAACCAATAAATTTATAACTACATAAATGGTATAAAAGTTTTATTAATATCAATAAATCTCAGCAATGAATTTAAATATTTGTTTGTGGACTTATATAATTAAAACACAACCTTTATATTTTATTTATAATTTTGTTAGGAAAGTAACAATATATAGAATAACATAAAAATCTGTTCTTCAATATAATCGAGGAATCCTAGATATTTTTTTATGGCTTAGCAAGTCCTATGATTCACATAACATCAATCTGCTTTGAAGCATTTTGTGTTATTTAAAACAATAGAAATTAAAAGATGATTGTAACAACTTTCACGTTTTGATTAGAAAATTGATCTTGAACCATAATTGGATAATACTAACTCCTCTCTTGAATACAATAAAGATTTTTCAAGAATTTTCACTAAATGATCCTACATATACAATTGAGGTGTAAAAAACTATACCCCTTAAAAATTCATCAAACTCATATGCTTATATACTTTCTTAATAAGAGCTTTATTTTCATAATTAGGGTTTGAAAATAGAAGAAAATAGGGAAAGCATCAGACATCAACTTTGGTTTTTCTTCAACACCTTTGCTTGGAATTTGGAAATATTTTGGGTTGAAATGGATGTTACATATGATGTGTATTAAATACCGACTTCCAAAGCTTATCCTTACAATTTACACGAGGAGAAATTATCTTTATAACAATTCGCCATTTCATACAAAGGCCATAGTCCTTCGAGAAATGAAATACCAATATATAAGCAGCCAAGTATAACACAACAATATATCATTTTTAATTTAATAAATTGGGTCCACTAATGTGGTTTAATGAATATAAATAAATAAATAATTATTTAAGGAAGGAGGTTTCTTTACTTTTTTAAAGGTTTTTATAGAAAAGACACCTAGCGGTGTGACGTCGCTTTCACATCCAACATAGATCACAGAAGAAACCTATCTCATAAAAGACGTAAAAAGTTATTTAGATGGAAACTTATTTTTATTCTCAATTTATTAAACGATTTTTGGGTTAAGTTTAATTTACTGTTACTCTATATTTGTTTTTGTTTTTTGGAATTAAAAAATATATTTTTTACATCATATTCTGTTATTGAAATTCTTATTTATTTCCTTAACTGAGTCCATTCTGCATAAGCTAATTAGTTTATAGGTAAATGATACAATGCATCATCATACCTTTGTTTATTTTTTATATTCGTGTCATGTTTTAAGAGTACCAAAAATGAACTTTCAACCAATCCTTCTTCTGAATTCATGAGTTCTTCAACATTAGTTACACAAATCACCGCATATTTTTTGGGGTTGTACCTATGTTGTAAGTGATGGAAATCCCTCTTTAATACACCTCATACATACTAATATATAGCTATTCATAATGCACAGGAACAAGAGGCCATCATTATCTATGAATACAATTTAAAGAAAGGAATTTATCAACTCATTGACGATTCATTTGTCTTCTTAGATATTTTTTTTCTATCCCATTTATTATCATATTTAAGGAAAAGGGAAGGACACTTAGGGAAGATAATTTTACCCAAAGAGCCCCAACGAAACAATCCTTTAAAAAGGAGAGAATTAAACTACAGACAAATAGTTTTATTCTATTTCAGCCCCATGTATAGTTTGGTTTTTGTTTGGCATATAACCTAATTCACTCTTTGGTATCATACAATATATATTTTTAATTATATAAAATTTGATGCCTTGTGCAAATTAGATGATGATCGATAAGTGTTAAATCTAATATTTATTACAATGCATTCTCATGTACCATATGTTGATTAAAAAAATAAACAGTGTGTAGTTGACGAATATTAATAAAATATTTATTCTTTCAAAGAAAAATTATAATTTGACCTTAAATGAGTATATTAGCTATAGTATGACACCTGAATACGTTTCTAAATTACTTGTACTTTAAAAATTACCATTGTTAGACAGTTGTTATCACCAAATAACTTTGAATTAAAAACTTTAATTTTCGTACAATACAACGCACAGCGAAACTTTTTTGATAATAACATAAAGGTTATATGTAGTATACGATAAAAAGTTCCACACACAAAAAAGAATACTGATGAAGAATTTGCTTTTAAGGTATCCTTAATATTAACTGTTAAACATGAGTAGTACTATTTAGTGTGCGATTGTTATAAAATAAAAATATATAAACGTGTATTTAACCAGATTAATAAAAACAATTTTATTAATCATAAATAACTCATTTTAATAATAATAATCGCTAAGATAAAATAGTTTATGTATAATAATATTCATTCTTCTTTTTATCTTCCCCTGGACTCAAAAATATATTCTTTTCACCTCATATATCTTCGGCCCCTTTAACAAAGTATCTTTCACAGACACAACTACAATTTTGCAAGCTTATTTATGCACCTAAACAGAGTAATTGTGGCTCCTATTTGAACTCCTTTCATAAATTAAAGACAATGAGGGAAACATTGCGTGACTCTTCATCATTTGCAAGTCATTGTTCTCACATACAATATGTATGCTCATCATGGGTAGCCGCGTCTGAAACGAGATGACGCCCCAATGAACAATAAGTAAACGCATCATCAAAAGACCTCTTAGGACCATCCATCTCTTCATAATCTCGACAAAAAAGCATTGACCATTGACACCAAAAAAGATCAATTACAAAAATCGATGAAACAACGAAGAAAAGGAAGGGGTTATTGTTATCCTTTAAGCGCAGTTTAAGCTTGAAGTCTTAAGGAATAGAAGAAAAAGGGATAAATGAAGAAAGTATATCCAGTGACGTCATGAAAGGGTGACAAATTCACTGGATATTTATAGGACCAAAATGGATAAACTATACTATTTTTTAATAAAAGGAGAAATATTAAAAAACACGAGTTGAGTTCCGAGAGTAAACATCAACACTTGATGGATGACCAAACATTGAATATGTTTTGTCCTGAAAAGTGATAAGAATAAAAATTACAATTTCGTAATTGAAAGAAAAGGAGGGGAAATAAAAACAGATGGCATTATGTAATTGAGTATCACTTCAATCCCGGCTGCTGTTGATGAGGAGTGAACATCAGTAATTCAGAGAGAAGGAATTCATCCTTAAATATATACGAGCTGTATCCTCCTTATCATTGCATGACCTCCTCCAACATCATCTATTCATATTAATTTGATAAAGCAACTGCTTTTACTCAGGGAAATAATAGAAGTTTAATCATTTTACTCATACCTAGCGATAAATGGATCATCACCCTGCCGATAAGTTGTTTAAAAAGATAAAAGCAGTGTACCCAAATGTTTAAAAAATCATGTTAATTAGTAACTTTCGAGAACTACCTATTTTCTTATCCCTAATGATGGAAAAAGCATAGATTATGTTTTATCTAGCTAAGAAGGTGATACTTGATCAGTCCATTCTTTTTGGATGATGATCATTATAAGTCACTCAACCTTTATATCTACATATGGTACCATTTTAGTAATCATCCTCAGGCTTTATTCTTACAATGGAATATATTATTATCCTGCATTCCTAGAAACTGACTATGCACCTAATAAGCCTAATAGAGCAACCATCTAACTTAAAATAACTGGAGTCCAAATAGACTTGATAAAGAAAGAGAGAGATAAAACATTAACCAAATCATCAACTGATGGGAGCGATATTTTATCCCTCTAAAGAAAAAAAAAGATCTATCTCATAAAATTGATGAAGCAACGAATAAAAGGAAGGGATTATTGTTATCCTTTCAATCTTAAATATGAAGTCTTAAGGAATAAAAAAGTGATAAATGACGAAAATAAATACAACGTCATTGGAAGGGCCTAATTTTTATTTTAACGTGTCACAGTATGACGAATTCATTAGGCATTTATTTATGGACATCCTTATTTCTATTACCAAGAGTACTTCATTGTTTCAACACCAGATGGGGCACATACATCTTTGTCATTAAATGCCAAGGGATTACGTTATACCCGACATGATATAGATAGAGATAAAATCTGTCGATTAGAAAACATGGACACCTCTTTCTTGTATCTATCTGACATCCCTTTTATTATAGAATCAAATTAATCACAAACCTCTTCCTTTTTCAATTATCAATAAACTCTTGCAATTATTATTTTCACGCTATCATACACAACTTGACATGAAGATTAATAACATCAACAGCTGATTTATAATAGAAAAAAGGGAGAGGTTTGTGATCATTTTCATACTAACATCAAAGAGATGCCAGAAATATGTCTGTATGTTTTCTGATCGAACACTGTTTTTCTTTTTCTATTTCCTGTCAGGTATTAAGTAATCCCTAGTAATTTAGTATGAACAAGTATTGATAAAATTATATAATAATAAATCATAAGGTTGCGTTACTCCTATTATTGTGATTCGTTACGAAGAAAAAAACATGTTTGCCTTTTATTTGCAAGTTCCTTAATGGAATTCTCTAAGAGTGTCTTAAATAATCTAAATCCCATTTTCCAAATCACAGTAACTCTCCAAATATTCAAATTATTAAAAGAACTTGCAAATAAAAAGGCAAACATGTTTTTTTTCTTCGTAACGAATCACAATATAGGTAACGCAACCTCATGATGTATTATTTATATAATTTTATCAATACTTGTTCATACTAAATTGATATTTTCTTTACTTTCATCCCAGATATCGAAATTATAAAAACTGTTCTGAAATGCATTGACATATACAAAAATATGTTATATATTAATTATAGTCAATAAACTTGAAACAAAAAAATATAGCCGCTTAAATAGAACACTAAAAATGATCAACTTTTTGAAATATAACGCCTATTTTTTCGAATAGTACGAAAGATATTAAAATTATAAAAACTGATTTGAAATGCATTGACATACTAGAAAAATAAATACTTATGACATTTGTGGGTATTCTTACTTTGCACGAAGATAACTGGGCGTGAACCATTAGAAATTATGGAAATTATGATTTTCAAAAAAGGCCATAAAGTCCAAACCTTTTTTCGGACGATATTTTGAGAGGCATTTTGGATTCTACGTAAAAAATGGGACTCAAATTAGGAATTTCAGCCCAGGGGCAAAATCCTTTTACATAGTGTTATCCTTACTTATGCAGAGTCTTTACATTTATGTGAATTCCAGTCTTGGTGTACCTATAACCAGCTCTATAAATTTAAGCCATAATGCAAATGGTTCAATATTAATAAAATATTATTAACCCCCTCGTTCTTTTTGAGGCCTGACAGTGCCCCTTAGCCATGACGCCATAGTATCTATATCTTAACCTTTATGAATCCAAAGAGCGTGAGCTTCATTATCTTATGCCTTAATTAAAATGAAGGAGAATCCTAACTAAACAATGATTGCGAGAAGTGAGAGATAGTTCATCATCAGCTACAAGAGGAGGCGGATATAAATCAAAAAATAAATTGAGCATACCCCTCATCGTGATGCCTTTTCAATCTCAGTGCTTAAAATCATGAATAATACCATGAGGATTAATTAAAAATGAAAGGCATGGAGGTCATAAAACGACATAGTTAGCTGACTAAAGGCTCAACATACTAATAACATTCGTATCCCTTTTTCAATGATAAACTGAAGAAAAACAATTATATATTGCTTATTATTTGTATTAATTGTCAGAACTACTTGAGTCCATTTAAACATATATATATTTATTTCTGGTATGATTCGAAACAAATTCAATCATAATTATTATTTATATTATATAACATAAGAAATAAAAAAAGGATTCATTTTATAAGTGACTTTGAAGCTTATAAATATAATATAAATAGTTGTCATATTTTCATTGATAAAACTTTATTGAATTAAATATAAATAAAGTTATTAAATAAATATTCTAGTTAATGATTTATTTAACAAAAACAAAGTAAATAATTTTATTAAAGAACAAACACATTACACCTTTTAAAAACCCTGTTGATTTAACAGGCGTACATAATTACATTAACATCCTTAGAAATATTTTTGAAAACCTTCCTATAGACAAACTACATATACGACATGAAAATATATTGTCAGCAGATTTTTACAATGAAAAATTTACATTCGAAATTTTGATATGCAAAAGCCAATATATATCTTGTCGAAAGAAGACGAAAGACACAAAATCAATTACACATTTCGAGGTGGCACTCCCAGTTAAGTAACAGGAGTTCGTTTTAAAAAAGAGTTCTACCCCAAGGCAGCATTGCGACTGCAAGTTGTTATAAAAAATCATGTTTAGCGATGCTACTTCTTCACTTATGAGAGGGCCTCTTGCAAATATTTACCCAATTTACATCCTATTTTGCATAGCGATGTGATAATTCTAAGTGGCAAGTGTGGCCATTATTTTACACTAATACAAACTACTCTTTTTGGGGCTTGGAATACGGGCGGTATTAGAGGATTATTAATGGATTGAAAGTGCAATTATAATAATGATTATCATCGTCCTTATTATTATGGTTAGCATTGGCATGAAGAGCCTAAGTAGGCATCAAGCTTTGCATGCCATAAGGGCACGTAGGCCAATAATAGGAAAAGGGCAGTGTGAGTCGAGGCGTGGGCCATCGGATCCCACACATTTGCTAACAAAAGAAGGAGGCGATAGATTATTCGGAAAATTTATGTTTGATTTTCTTATATTATAAGGTATATAGAATACAAGGTATGTTTATTCAAAGTTTTCATGGATAGTGAAACGTCATACGTGTATTATATCATTGGATTATGACAATGTTTTAACGAATATTATAAGTTATTGTTTCTACTGGCCGGTGGTTTTTTATGACGTCATGTTGGTGGTTGTTTAAAAGAACTTGCTTGGGAATATGAAGTCACCCTTGTATTTCCCTGTTGGTTTATTCGACGTTTCTATTTATTGTGATACAAAATGAATGAATAAATGAAATTTTGGTCTATGTATTAATTAGCTATAAATTTTTTTGACTAGTGTATACATGATCAAATGCATGGACTAAAGCAAATATAGATTAAACAACATTGATTGTGTTCTATGTATTGTTAGTATTTATATGTTGTTTTATTGTGGTGATAAAAAGGAAGGTATCAACTTTCTAAGCCAAAACAATGGCAAAAATGAACTGTTTACAAGAATTTGTAGACTACTAATTAATGTCATAATATCTATTTGCATGCCTATGGTTGGAGTTTAATCACACAACCGTGATGTCTGAGTACATCTCGTATATATCAATTTAGTGTTTATTATATATGGACTTATACCATTTGATTGTTTATTATTAAGTAATGAATACTTAATATATTTTATATCATAGATATTTAGTTTTAATATGTAACTAAACATGGCTATTAAAAGGTGCTAAACGCAGAGGTATATTTTACATATTAGCTTTCAATATTAGATTAGAAAATTTAAGTTGAGTATTTTTATTTCAAAATGAGAATATATATAAATATATGGGTATATATATATATTAGGTTGTTCCATAAATAATGAGGTCGACCAATTAAAAAATCAAAATTTTCATCAGATCAACAAAAAAACTTCTCAATTAGTACACATAATCCCCTCCGACTGCAATGACGTCGTGGCAGTGTCCCCGGAGCTTCCTGAGTTGGTCGTAGAGCTTGTCTTCACTGACCCTCCTCATCGCCTGCTGAACGGCGAGTGTAGCCTCCTCGTGGCCCCCAAACTCGTCCTCCCGGAGCATGTGCTTCAACTTCCAAAACAGGAACCTTTCACACAGGTTCAGGTCGAGTGAGAAGGTGACTATTTCACCGGTTCCACGTCCCTCCAGGTCAGGAACTCCCTGGTATCGGTGGCAGTGTGGGGACGTGCATTGTCCCACATGAGGAGACAATCTTTCAGCCGGATCTTGTCCTTTTTCAGGCTGAAAAGCGCTTCCCAGTCGTCCTCAGGTACTCTATCATGGTGTTCCAGTCGGCTGTGGTCCTCGCAGGTAGTGCAGTGATCTATACCCGCCTCGGCTTGCAGTTGAACCCCATCAGAATCATCGTCTTCCTCGCTGTCTGTTTCTCATGGGGGATCGAGAACCGGCCCCCGTGGGCTCCGCCCTGACTTGCCTCCGCTCCGCCGAATCCCAGTAGAACCAGGACTCGTCCTCGACTAACAGATGAGACCCCAGAAAGTCCTCCCTTGGTCCTGGAACAGCTTCAGAGGAGGTCCTGACAGAACTTCACTCGCTGCGTCTTGTTGGCTTCAGAGAGCTGGTGAGGGATGAGCACACTGAGGAGGTTTCGGAGCCCTAGATCCTCCGTCAGAAGCCTGAAAACAGTTGTAGATGGTAGGACACCTCTGCAGCAACTTGTCGAGTGGTCATCCGGGGGGTTTATCCTCGACCAGGCGCTTCACACGGGCCACATTCTCCTCTGTCCTCGTCTCCCGGGGACGTCCAGGACGGGTCTTCTTCTCCAGGGCAAAAACACCCTTATGGAACTCAGTGTGCCATCTCTGGAGGGTGGAGAGGCCAGGGCAGGATTCAGGAAAGGTAGAAAACAGGTCCCCGTGGATCTCGTTGACTGTCCTGGCGAGCTTGATCCGGATCAAGAAGAAGGAGCGAAAGTCGGGTGTCTCCATTTTCACGGCGAGTAGAATGAATGATAGAAATGTCGCGATTACTCACCTTATATACTAACTTGAGTGGCGCCATACAGTCTGCTCCCATGCAAAAATATGCGATAAGATCGCTCCCGTTGAAATTTTTGAGATAGCGTGTGAACTTTTCGAGATAGCTAACCTACCTCATATTTATGGAAACAACCTCATATATATAATATATTTATATATATATAATATAGGTGACATCACTGGAATTTATAACAAAATTTCTTTTTTTTCCTCTTCTCAAACAACCATATTTTTAGTCCAATTCTGACACTCCCAAGTGATATTACTCATCAAAGAACTTTTCAAAAATTAAAGGTTGAATTAATAGTTTTTGTAGGATATCCCAAAATATCTTTGGGTGTCTCATCAAAGAACTCTTAATATCGAGCAAGATCTTGAGTAACATATTTTTTAAATGGTTTCAACCAACAGGCTTTATGTGTTTTCAGACCTTTCTTTTCTTAATAGCAACAGTTTAATACCTTAGAGTACCGAATTGTAAAATAATGTATAAGAATATATATGTAGCTATAAGTTTTACAAAATCAAGCGAACAGGTTAGGCAAAAGTAAGTTGAAAATAATAAAAATTCAGATTTGTTTATTATTCCCTTTTTTTTTAAAAATGTAATTATAATTAAAATCTAGTTATCAACTCAAATTCTACTTATTTACATGATTTATGGAGGCAATCACCTCTATGACACAATTTGTATTAAACATATGTTGTTTGTTTGACGAATAAGAACACATCAATTTAAAAAAGCCAATGAATAAATTTTTGATAATACACAACTTAATAAAAAGGAATCATCTTTTTAGGAAAACCCATTTAAATAAGAACAAGTCATATGAAATATTTCAGGAAAGAACATATTTATTTTATTGGAACTAAGTATATTATTCATTGAAACTCATTTAGCACATACAAAACAATTCAAGGGTAGCTGTGACCTCTGTTCAAATATGAAATACGTAAGTGTTATTATCTTTATTCATAAAAGCTGTAGGTGAAGGAAGAAGGTTGATCAGATATCTAGATGTGGCAGTATCTTTTGATAACAGTATTTTTAATTAAAACCTTAATACCAACTAAAACGATACACAACACACACACCAAAACAGGATAGGCCAGAAGTCATTTTTAAAAATGCAAAAATCTTCTTCAAAAAAAAGTATGGCCATGGTTGTATTAGTGTATGGAGGAGTAGATAATCTCAGGAGCCTATTGTTTACTTAGATCTGGGTATATTTGAGAACTGCTTCTGCTTGCGTGTCTACAGTTGATCAACATACCTCGATGCATATCTCATGGCATTGTTCCTTCTATCAAGATCCCAGTCATTCACTAAGGGTCAAGCTTTTGCCGGCTAATGAATGAAATTAAATACGTGAAAAATATTTTATACAACAATAGAATAATAATGTCAAATTACATTATTATATTATTTTGAATTAATTTTATGATTTCTTATAATCTCATTGTATCCAAAATGAATGATTTAATATAATATTATATTATCTCAATCTTTAAAATGCTCTTTTCATTAAAATTACTAATATCACAGCATCTTCGTGGAAGTGGACTGTAGACTTGATAGGGGTTATTCCCTCTAATTATATTTCTATACATTTTGGCCATCAAATCGACCGTAAAATACACAACCGTTTTAATTAGAAATGGAATAAGTTTTTTGTATGTTAATACATAATATTTTTTTCTTCTTTTTACTATAATTTAGAATTACAATGTCATTCATGTTGATTTCTATCTTTACCGTTTATATATTTTCTATTTTCTATGTATTAAATTTTTACACTATAATTAGGGGATTAAATAAATTTTAAACAAAAAAGTTGGAATATTGAAGCATAACAATGTAATTAAAAAGCACAGTATATTATGAATGTAAGTTATATATATATATAACATAATCAAAGTTCAAATTTACTGTAGCCTAACAAAACCCTTTTAAAAATACGAATTTGCTTCGAATAAAGTTTCCTTAAAAAGGGATAAAAGTTACAGAAAGGCAAAATAGCTTATAATATTTTGTTGCATGAACATTATTTTTTTAAATCACAGTTGAGAACATATACAAAGATAATATAAAAATAAAAATGTACATATAAAAGGTGATGATAATGCATAATAAAAGCTATATAAATAAGCATTAATTAAACATTTATTTTTAATTTTAGCAGTTCCTATTGAAAGTGTCCATTCAAAGGACTTACAATGCCATGGATAGAGGCTAATGAACAGGGTAGTAGGATATTGTAAATCTACTTTCTGGCCGTAAACCCATCTTTTCATATATATACAAGTATGACATTTTTGCAATAATAGTACATTTTTACAAATTTTGAAAACATAAAAAAGTATGACACTTGTTTTTGTTCCCAATTCCCACTGCCCCGCTCACTAGGAAGGAGCACTTATTGCTTTTCAATATGATATTAACCCTTCCTGAATTGATGTTCGCACCTAAAGGCCCGTGAGTGAAGTGACACTGCATTATGTCAACTACTTTTATTATTACTATTCCCTCTACTTTTGTTTCAAGTAATGAAGAGGCCACTGTAGATTGAACAATCTTGCATGAACATGTCATTGAAAGTTCGGTCAAGTTAGTTGGTTTTTTGTTTGCCTGGGACTACCTTTTCACCCTTGCTAGAGAGTGTTTGGTTGTGGCAGAGGTCCCCTTGTAGTAGTATAGTAGTAAGAGTAGAATAGTGGCCTAATAATTCATCAATTAACTCCTGGAGCCTGCATGAGAGGATTCAATTTGAATGTCCGTACGTAATTTCCTGGGTAATGATATTATTGTTATCACAATGAGGGAAAAGACTCCAGAATGGGCTAAGAGGTTACAGATATGAACTCCGAGAGGACCTACCCACAAACACACATAGATTAATTGCTCCTAGAGATCCTGTAATTCCATTAGCCTTGCTTATTGCTCTAATCAAGAGCAAGATAATCACAATGCCAATGTTTTTTTTTTATCAAGTTCCTTCATTAACGCGCGTAGAACGCACTTAAATGAATCAAAGGGCCTGAGACTTTTATAATCCTTCCCACGAGAAGTCAGTTCCTCCTTCTTCCATTCGTTCAAAGAAAATACAGAAAATAATATACAATCTTCCGTGTTTTGCAAATATTTCATGACCTAACCACAAAATACTTTGCATAAATATAGAACCGACAACGTCCAGAGGCATTTCAAAAATTAGTGAGATAATGAGTGAACTTATTGTATGTTTTTATAGCAGAGAGGGTAAGGATGATGTCTATATTGTATCTCACAGTCTTCAGTATATAAACTTCTTCGATTATATTTACATATATAAAATATAGTGAGACAAAGAGTACTAGAATTCACTAGCGGATGGAATTGTATTCGTTTCTTAACGAATGTACTGTTAGTTTAACTGATATCTCTAAAAAATGTTTTCGCATAAAGGGACTGGCTTGTAAAAAGTATAGCAATGAAAATTTGCTTTAAGTATTTGTATTTCTGGTATGAGATCTCGACATTAAGAACTTATTGTTTTGAAAGAGTGATATTTTACTTTATAAAAAATCTCTAAAAATAAGCCTACAAAAGAAACTGGATTTAAAAAAAATGTTTACTTGTAAGTCTATTTCTGACTTGAAATATCGATCTTATAGACATTAAAAGAACTTAGTTGTATTAAAGAATTATGTTTTTACTAAAATATTTCCAATGAAATATTCTACCAATCAGCAAACATGTTTTTTATATCTATGTATTTTCGCTTAGGAATTGATCGACAAAAAAGGAGCTAATTTCATATAATAATATGACAGTTTTCAGAAATCAATGTAAGAATTCAGTATAATGAAAAACTAGCAAAAAGGAGCCGCCTTGACATACTTAAAAATACCCTATATTCAAAGAAGAAGACAGACACTTCAGCAAATAGCAAATTTTACAGCTACATAAGATTGTAGGAAGTAATTTAAATATGGTCGATTAACTAATTATGTACATTCATGAAAAATAAAAGTAACTCTCAAACGTATGTATATTGAAAAAAACCTCTCATTTGCCAAGGTTTATTAATACATATAATATGTTTTGATAAAATACATACAATGTATATATATATATCAATATATTTAATTGTCTGTTGATAAGTAATAATATTTTGTTAAGTTTTTGATATAAGTGCTCTGTCCGTGCGGACCAGACCATTGAGATGCTAAGTAGAGGATGCTGCCAAGTCTTGCCTACATACCATTTGGTGTATACAATCCCTCTGTGTGTTTTGATTCTACCTTGTCAGAGATGTATGGCTATCCCCTATGAGATCATGAAGGATGAAACAAACAAAAAACGATCTCCTCACAATAAAAAAAAACAATGTTCTTTCTTCGTCCTTTCTTTTTCTCGTATTTGGATTCAAAAAGAGAATATTCTCTTCATCGGATGGAATATAACGTGGACGCGTACAAATATACTGGTGCTGATGATATATAAAATATATCATATCTAAAACCGATGATCACGTGATCATATCACTGTATCTAAGATTGCATTTTTAGCAATAATGGGCTGTATAATTTCTCAAGTAAAATAATGATCATCTTCTGATATTTTTCTAATAAAAAATGATAGTAAATTTGGTAGGTATTTTGAATGTATATAATAAAAAAAAAAAAGTTTTGCCATGGCTAAAATAGGTTCAGGACACTAAGGGTTATATATTTTTTACTTTAATCTCAAAAGGCAGATCCACATTGGCCCTCCCCTCTCGGAAGGAGTCGAACCTGCGCCCTCAACTTTGTGAGTTGACCACGCCTTTCCGCACTGAGCTAAGATGTTCACTTTTTTTTTTTCGGTAAGATTTTTTATTTATCATCATCAACAACACATACACATAAGATAATACGATAATGAATAATAAAAACATAAAACTAGGCAGTTGCGTAAAAACAATACATAATGAACGTTATAGTTCATAATTACTGCCTAGAAATAAAATAACCTTTTATAAAGGGACAATAGACGAAAAGAAAAAGAAGTTCACTTTTTATGTTGCTAATTAACTAAAGTCGTCCAAAATGATTTTGTGCCCTACAATGGTGAGTACTTTTCAATAAAAAAGCTCATTCAACAAATAAATGGAAAAAATCCGAGAAATTCGATACTTTCCTTCCCGGTCCCTGTTTTATAATTACGCCTTAAGAAGCTTTTAAAGAATTTAGGAGCCACAAATAGAATTTAATAATTTTTCGTGCTTTTGCGTTTACTTTTGTCATTTCGGTTTTATATGCTTTTAATGACATATATTTTTAAGTTTGTTCAGCTAGGATGCTGAAAATGTTTATTAATGTATTTTTTACGCATTAGTATTTAATTCTAATAAACCTTATACTTTGGTTATTGTATATATTCCATGAACTGTGAAATAAAAAAATAAAAAATCCTGGAAAATATTTTTAATTGGTTGCTCTGTTGAAAGAATTAATTCACTATTTTATCACCATTGTAAGCTGAAGATTTACATTACTACACTCCTATGATATCGTTCTTGATGTACATACTATTATAATAATTAAAAGACTACGGACGAAGCCACCAAATACATTGAATAACCTAGATAAATATTCTCTGGTATTTTTTATAATAATATTTTATAATAATGAATTACGTCAGTTAATCTTAACCTATTGAAGGTGATAGCAGGATTTTTTTTAAATCTTTGAAATAACTTGGGAAATAAAGAGTCATTATGTTTTTAATGGGCTTGCCCTAAGACAAAACCTACTAGACAGAGGCTCTCATTTATGAAGTTATTTCTTACATTGACGATTGCATGGCCAGAAGACACGCTCAGAGATGAAGAAAAATATTGTTAAGCAATATTTCTTCTTTTGCGAAGAGAAGAAAAAAACTACATTAAGTCTATTTTATATGCTCTTAGCCCGGAGTGAAAGGAACTTTTTAAATAACCATCCCATATAGTTTGTTTACATACTTTATGTATGTGGCATTTCTTTGCCTTTGGATAATGAATTGTTATAATACAAAAATGGTATTACATATTTTGTGTGAACATGCAGTCTATCAAAAAATAGTGAGAACGCCAATGTAAATTCTCATAAATTAAGTATTTTATGAAAAAACAGATAATTTGCATGAAAAAATATAATTTAGCTATTGTTCTATAGAATAAAATAAATAGGTCCCTAATATATATAATTTTATTGACTATTAAGCTATAACACTTTTGAGTACTCCCTTTACACAGAAATTTACAAATAATTTTCTGTATATACATAATTATGATATATGTAAAGTTATAAAATTCACCCGCAACATAGTTCGTTTTTTGTCACGAATAAATGAAAAAGTATAATTTTTTAAAATAAAATATAGCTTACAAGATTTACTAAAATACATATCCCCGATATATATAAAACTAAACATAATATCTACATATATTAAGGACTAGTAATGTTTCTAACGAAAAAACATG
Organism: Caligus rogercresseyi; assembly: GCA_013387185.1. Taxonomy (NCBI): domain Eukaryota; kingdom Metazoa; phylum Arthropoda; class Copepoda; order Siphonostomatoida; family Caligidae; genus Caligus; species Caligus rogercresseyi. Next base: position 10,116,697 of record CP045891.1, on the reverse strand, counting down.
AATTATCAATAATTTTAAACTCAATCACTTTTTTGCCATAATTACATGAACGAATTACTTTAAAAATAATTGTAAGATCATCTTTAAAGTAGCCCACTTCATTAAAACCGAAAACAAAGCGGATTTTTATATAAATCACGACATCACGGAATGAAATATCAAATTCCATCATCTTCAAGGAACTTATGTTCGTGACTGATTTATCAAATGACTCAATTGCTAGATACTCAAAGGTTGGGCAGCGCTACAGAGAGTGTTATGGATCAGACCACCGATGTTTGACTCTAGCACCACAATTGCCATTGTTCGTCAAAAATACGATCGAATACCGTTTTTTAAGAATTTGTTTTATGGACCTAACCAGCTGGAAAGTATTGTACTACAAAGAAGATACCCTACGCTTCTGCCACATACGAGAGGAATCTGTCTCAAAACAGGGAGATTCTACTTTCATTTACGTAGAGCTGCTAATGCGTATATTCCATTGACTCCCTGGTATTTAAAATTTTATGATAGATCTCCAAAATCCAAAGATGCTAGGTCGATTGCTAGATAACATATGGAGGTTCTTAATTTGTCATGTGAATGGGAAAATAAATTTTGCGTTCACTGATGAGTGTTAAGGACGGGCATAAGTTTACTGCTCAACTTCAAATATCGACAATGTTACTTAAGTTCAACCCACATTGTAAGGATTGTGGCAAACTTTTCAATGACATTTATCATGCTTTTTGTGACTGCCCCTCCCTAAAATTGTCAAGGAGTTCATCGAGCTCAATGAAGCTTACATAACCGGCTTTAAGCACGAGGACTTAAAGGGACATATTCTTTTCGGCATTCCTTCCAGAGGAAAACAAGATCATGATGAAACTAAGGCTTTTGGTGCAGCTCTTCAGAACTGCAAGGCACTTGTTGCCCAACTCCTAACTCAGGGAAATTTGTCGATACAAAAGACCTAAGAGCAATCATGATATCTACTCCAACAAGGTACTCTGCTCTGTCAATGAAAATTCCAAATGTCCTACTTGGAACTATGGATCCGACGTAGTGACATATTTCCCCTCATCTTCACCTCGTCTTGCTGGAGTCCTCGCCAGAATCATCTCAAAGTTCAAAAAGCTCCAAAACCCAGTGATTGTCTTCTGTTTTAATGCATCTTTTTAATATTTTTCTCTGTTTTGCTATTGTATTACGTTTTGTCCGTTTACTGTGATTTTATGTTTTGTTTGAGTATTAGTTTTATATTTCCTCTGTAATTCGATGTTTTTAAGGTCTTAAAGAGAAAATTATTTAAATTACAACGTTTATTTATGTTTGTTTCAACACTGCACAATTTTCCTTTTTTAATTTTGTTAATATATATGTGTATATTATGTACGTTGTATATTAAAGAATGAAATAAAGACCCTTGCTGAAAAAAAATAGCTTTTTGCCATAATTTAATGAACAAATTGCTTAAAAAAGTAATGTAAGATTATCTTTAAAGTAGTCCATTCATTAAAAACCGAAAACAAAGCGGGGTTTTATATAAATCACGACATCACATAATTATTTTTTAAAGAGTTGATACATCTTACAGGCTTTTTCATTTTATTATTATTATCTTCTATTTTTTAATCAACAATTTCTTGAGGCCCATCCCTATTTTTATCAAAGTCGTTGTAATTAAATATTTTTGAAAATATTGCAAAGAATAACTAAATAAAAATAAACCCAAAAAATATCATTTTGTCTGTCTAGAAACATATCAGAACAATATCTTTATATATATGAGGAAAATCCAAAAGTTTCATTGTCAAATAAACAAAAAAATCTTAACTCTTATCACTTTATATTATATATATATATGGTAGGCGGAAAAATTGCCGGAAAGAAATTGCCCGAAGGAAAATTGCCCGAATAGAAATTGCCCGAATGGAATGGTCCGATTTTTTTTAGTATTTTTTAAATCCCAAAATGCACAAAGCCTTATATTAGTCCCCTTAGAACCCGAATATTTATAATTTGTTTCAAAACCCAAAGAATTATTATTATTCTTCAAAACTTCCCAATATTGTCCAGACGTACAAATGCAGCGAAGAAAACATTTTAATTTGAAGACTAAAATCTCCTTCAGAATGGTACCGATTTTTGTACCCAAGTTCAATAATTTTTTTGTATAAACTCTGTGATAAATGAAAAAAGCAACCTTGAGTGAAGTTTCCGGAAATACATCTTGTAAACTATTAATGAAAGCCATTTCATAATCAATAGAAATATTTTGTGTTTTAAAACAAATTATATATACTCGGGCAATTTTCCATTCGAATAATTTTTCATTCGGGCAATTTTCCTACGGGCAATTTTCCTTCGGGAAATTTTCTTTCAGGAAATTTTCCTATAACCATATATCTATACATATTGTCTTGTGGTATCTTAGATAATAAATACATATTTTACTTACTGACATCTTCTTATCCAGGAAACCCCCCCCCCCCCCCCCCACTGCTTGTTAGGATTCCATAAGTTCATTCTAATGCCTTTAGCTGTCATGCACCGTCTTTTAAGTGAGTACTGTTGAGAACGCCATCAACAAATATGGAAAGGCCTCCGGTAGTAGCGTTGAGAGCTATTTCAAAGTACTTTCAAACAATGCCAATACGACCTCAACATTCTCATAGCGAGATAAAATAAATATCGAACTCAAAGAATACATTAGCTACTTAAGATAGGAAAGGATGGGCTATTTCATACCGTTTTATTAAATACATATAATATTTCAGAGAGATCATAATTGGGGATCAATATCAAAACGTAAATCATACAACCTTTTCTTTAATTGGGAGTTACATTGGAGCAAAGAATTAATCTCCCTTATACCTCTTTTATTTTCTATATAATCTGTATGAAAAGAACATATATGATAATCAAAGTCTTATCGACTCCGATAACACTTATTGAGTCGATAGAATCTCTTTTTTTAAGGTCTTTATTCAAAATTGTACTAAATAAAAGACAAATATTGTGTAAAAAATAAAAATCAACATTAAGGTTTAAAATTAATTTACCTAAAACGACCAAAACTCAACTAAACAGAAATAATATGCAATAGTGAAAAAACTAACTAAAACCCCATCACAAGGGGCTATACAAACGGAGATATTGTAGGACTATCTTTCTTAAGGGAAATAAAATTGGGAATAGGGAAAAAGTATCTTTCACAAACTCACCAATAATTTTTTTTCTCAGTTGGTGACATTTTCTTCATTCTTTTTCTACGTCATTAGAGTTATGATCCATTTATCGACAGGTATGATGACACAAAGTAAATAATATTTTTCCTGAGTATTAGTGAAATTTTGATATAATTAATATAATAATGATATTGGAGTATTCCACTCAAAGTATTCGCAAATGCCACGGATCGAAGGCTATGAGAAGATACAATTCTTATATAACATAGTTAAGGATTGGCATTCTTATCTCTGAATTGACAGTGGGGACAGTTTGACTGTTTTATTATTGTTCCTCTTTTTTCAATTAATTACGTTTACAAATATAACCTTTTAGCTACCATTCATCTTGCTCTTCCTTTCTTGTTTTGAATGTAAATTCTCCCAGACTTACAATTTAAAAACTCTTTTTTATATAAGTAAATATTTACCAATCTATGACCTTTTTTTTAAGCTTGCGATGGCTTGAACCGTTCGTTCACTGTACATTTTGGCCATATGTATCTTTGGTGACGGCACAAAGAAGGTGGTACCATGTACGATCCAAAGTCGATTCCGACTAATCTGGTATCTTTATCCAGCGCAGCATACCGAGCTGCTGCAGATAAATGGACGCAGTCTTGCCTTAATTTCTTTTTGGCTATATTTTATATCCTTTTTGAATGTAAATCGTGTAATAAAAACAATGTTATTTCATTAGGGAGTCTATTATTCAAAGAAGTTCAACCTCATTGTATATGAAGGATTTATAAAGTATTTTTTGTTATGCATCCCTCTTTACTTATCACGGATGACTTTTTTGCAACTCCAAGATTAGGTTTATAAGCGCATGACGAATTCATTTATTATGATAAAGCCAGGACAATTCTACCCCTTCATAACCAAAATATATGATCCATCAACTTACGGATCACAACAAGACCCTTTGTGCAAAAGTCCATTAATTTTATGCATTAAAAGCTTATTATTGATAAAGAGCGAAATGATTGATTTTCTAATGTCGTAAAGGTTTTTAGATACATAATAGGTATGATCAGTCCCAGTGAGATGGGTTCATCCATAGAGATATAGAGAGATTATTCCCTTCAATAGAGAGAAACATCGTCGTTCAGCTGTATTTGTGTCCAATATAAACAAAGTAATTTGGTCTTCGTCATCGTAAGCTGATCATAGAGATGGAAGGATTTGTTTATATTGGGCCAAATGACGTATGTCTCTGAAGAATCCAATGAGCTCTCTATGTCTATATGGTTCATATGGGGAGGGAGACAACAAAAATAATAAGAAAGAATACTGTTTATGCTATTATAAAAGTAGCTAACTCTAAGAAAATTTTTTAAATTGTTTCTATTGCTTATCCTTTCAATATTCTCGAAGATTAAATGAAGAGTATTATTTCTTTTGAACAAACATTGTCAATAACTACAGTCATGATTTTTCCTATGACCTTCTTCCTCCTATGAACCAATCACATTTCTTCCTCCTATTACTCAACCAATACATAGATATATTCTCACAAAAGTATATTTATACATTTAATATATTCCAGGGAGGTCCTTCCATTAAAGAACCAGAGTATAAAAAATGATTTGAAAAGGTCCATTCTTCCTTATCATACTTTTTTGTTGTTGTTGTTATAATGATGAACATAGCTTATCATAATTATAACTTTAGCCTTTGTATTATTACCAGCAATACAGAAGCTCCATTGAAATGAAATCTATAAGAAGAAGAAGGACACCCCCAGAAAAAGGGGTTCTCAATATATACAATAAGTGTACGTGTAACTGAACTAAAAAGTAGTCACGTAGAAGAAGAAGATTATCTTTTTATATATCTACGATGAACACTCTCCCATGTCAGAGCGTCATTAATAGAGAGGGGGGCTTCCTTTTAGTCAGCCATGTCTAACTCCTAAGGCACTGACTGTGTATTTGCTCAAGACAAAATGATGAATAAGGCCCCTTCCTTCCTTCCTTCCTAGCTCACGATCCAGTAACTCAATAAATATAAATTGAATACTAGAATTAGGAATAACAATAATAAAATAGAGTGTGCCTGTTTTTGAGAGCCCATTAGAGGAGTTGAGAGGATGGTGAGTGATGACCACCTTTTAAATAATGAATACTCTAGAATAATATCTCCACCACCACTAGTAAAACTCCTCCATTTTTTAAGGGCTATTTATACTTATGATAATGACACACACACACATCTGGGCAACCAACTTCATAGATATGTTTTAAAGCATGCGGATAGAGGAATCATTCATTGAAGTGAGCTCTTGGATCGGGTTTAGATGTATCAAGCATAGAGATATAAAGAGCTTATTCCCTTCATCTGTTTTTTGTGTCCAACTAAACAAAGTAATTTGTACTACGTCATCGTAGCTAATCATAGAGATAGAATCTATCTCTATGATCAGCTTACGATGACGTAGTACACATAACTTTGTTTAGTTTGGGCAATGACGACAGCTGAACGATGTTTCGCTACCATTGAAGGGAATCAGCTCTCTATATCTTTAAATCTCTATGGTATCAAGGCGTTGCAGAGGACTAAATATATTCCCACATTCTTGTGATTTCGTTTTTGATTTGTTTAAGAAGACGAATGCCTCAGCGACCGACACAATAAACCTTCTGCCTCGAACTTGTCTCCTGATAATAAAAATTATTCTGCTTTTATGTGTTTTTAAATTTCCCAATTCTGGTTTGCCTTCTTATTTTTTTGTTTGGTTTTTTTATCAGTACTTTTAACCTCCCCTTTCCATTCCCTCCCAGAGAACATTTACTGTCCATGTATGATTGAATGTTGCCAAAAATTTGTACAAATATATATCCTATATATTTTATATACTAATGACTACTTTAAGAAATGAATAAATAGTATTTTTTTAAAAGAAGACGAATGCCTCATTATTCTTACTGCTGACAATATTGATTTGGTGAGAAAGGAGAGAAAGTGAGGAAGGAGAGGACTTTGAGACCTTGTTGTTCTTTAAACAATTGATGCCTATTGCTCGCATTCTAATGCTTATCGTTCATTTCCGAACAACTCGAGTGATAGGTTTTGATTAGGACGAAAATAAACATATTCAAAAGGTTAAAATTGTCTCATTTGTCTTACTATTGATCCAAACGTATAAAAGCAAAATGACTAAGTCTTACTGTTAACAAATTTAAAAAATAATGTCTCTTTTGTTGCGGTAGGTATTTGTGGGAATATCATTTATAACGGAAGATGAAGCATTGAAAGTGAATAATAATATAGCCATTCAATCAAAAAGCTATTTCACTTACTCCCAGGTTGAAGACGGTGTATATTACTCGCTATATTTTAAAGAGGGGTATATTTTTTCTATTGGCATGAAGATGATATTTCTTTAACTATTTACAAATACCGTGAATTATAAGATTTCTTGATATTTGTATATAAGAGGTGCATTAAAGAGAATAACTTTAAGGGGGTAGACCAAGTAAATTTTGCATGGAAAATCTAATGAGGATACCAGAACTTTTTAATTTTTTTTTGGAATTTATAAAAAATAATAGCAACATTGATATTTAAAAAATTACCTTCTTTAAGTTTCACACACTAATTTTAATAATGGTAAAAAGATATCATTTAAAATATACAACCATATTTTACAAAAATATTTACAATTTATAAAACCGACATATTTCGATTATATCCCGTATTGAGAAAATGATCCAAAACATAAATGATTTCAATAACGCCCAGCTAAGAGTTCTATTGTCAGATAAGCTATTTCCCCCCATTTAATAGCTAATTGAAGGTGTGACCCCTGGAATATTTACGAGCCTTTAGAAGTGGGCCTTGCTCTGAATTGATGGTATTGTATCAGTAAAACACCTTTATATTTCCCTCACATATATTATTATTTTTCATGGGCGGATACCCCAAGGACAACACACTTTACCTAATGGTCGATGGGCGTGTGGGGATCAATAACAATGCCAAAAGGTTGATGGCATTTTGATGGTACCCTATTCGACGGATTCATAGAAGTTGTCATTGGTGTGTAACGTTTGAATCTTGAGACCCTTAGATCTACGGAAGATGTTTGAGATAGAATCCTCAGATACAACTGCATGTATATTATGCGGTTGAAAGTTAATTAATTATTTTTGAAATACATATACATTTAAAACACCCCTAAAACATTGAATCCATTTACTTATTGATTTGTGGTCGATTTAATGTTTTGAGTAAATACTTGTTTTCAATAAAGACTACTATTTAAATTATTATGAAATGATTCCTTGTTCACTAAGAACAACATTAACACTACTATTCGTTAGATTATGACATATCATTAGATAAATTCATAGGTACAATGTCAATGGGTTCCCCAATATGTAGACATTAAAGAGTCAATTTCAGCACCTTTGTTAATGCGTAATGTTGATTAATATGGGCAAACACCCTATGACAATGGAATGTGTTAATGACAATCGCTTAGTGAATTTGAAAACACATGAATGTAGCAATAAAATGAAGACATGCCCTGCCATTTTATTATAAACGTCAAGGAAAAGAGTAGTACTCTTTATTTCATAAGGTTTTCTAAGGTATTCAAATAAATGGGACCTTTTCAAATATTTTATGATTATGTATCGAAGATCATTTACTATAATTGCTATAAATAAACCAAATGTGACTATTTATAAATACGGCTCTAAATCTTGTTGGGAAACACCAATCATTTGACTAATAAGACAATCTACATTTATGTAAATATAAAATTAAGTTTTGATAATGGGAAGGAGCATGATATTATGCACCCAAATCAAACTTAAGCTTTTAGGCTAGCATGAGATAATAAAAAGACGAGATTGCATTCCGAAAAAAAAAAAAACTATATTTAAGCTTGCTCAACTTTAAGAGTTGAGGGCTCAGGTCTTTATTTAAATCCCTCACAAAAGAAATCCTATTTTTATCATAAACTATAATGTTTATTTTATATTTATTCATGTATATATGTCCATTTTTATATATATGTCCTCTGAAGTCCAGTGACTCCGGGGCTGGACCCAAAAATGGATCTGCCAAAAAGAATAAAACCGCCGCACGGAAAGGACCTTTAAACGATAAGAATGCAGCTTGGAATTATTAAGAAGAAAATAACAAAATAATATCGTAAAAATGTTTTGCAAGTTAATAAATTCATTTCTAGAAATTTTGTTTTTGACAAGGACTAATGACAAACAATATTACCAGGAAATCTGATTAGCGGGCGATTTGAATGACATCACATCGGCAAGTGGAACACGACATTCTATGTTTTCCCCCACTGTTGCTGGTATATATTTTTATCTGTCACAAACGTAATACGATATGTTTCCCTTCTAAAAGAAATGAAATAAATGGTTATTTTTACATACCTTGGTTTTTGGATCGAATTGAAAAAAAATATATATATATATGTCCTCTCTGAACAATAAAGGAAGGTTAAAAAAAAATCCTCATTTCGGAGAGGATCCATTGTATCTCCATGTATGAAAAATGTTAGGACCCAACTGGATACGAACACACAATTATTGTAACCTCTCGATTTGAATACATTAAAGAAGGACTAATTAACTATGCAGACAAAAGCAAATACATACTTTTATACCAAAATTAACCATAATTCCTACGTCTTCGCCAATTTTAGTCCCCGAATGCGCGCCGTACATATACTTACTAATAAATATTAAGCTCCCATCATTAGTAAACAAAATATATACCATAATGAATATATCAAGTTGCATAAAATATAACTGTAGCTACTTGTAAGAAACAAAAATTCGTCTTCTTTTTTTGGTTAGTCATATTTCTATATTTTTTAAATATACTTCTTAACATATAGACATCGAACAACATCATTTCATACATATAAAAAAGGTGCCAAAAGACTCTACCAAAACCGAAGGCGTTAGAATTGGAAGGAGGTTAAACAATAATAATAATAGGAATAATAAATAATAATATTCAGTGATAATTGTATTAAAACAATAAATGAAGGGAGCAACATTGGATGATACTCAGTCAGCGAGTACGTAACTTCCCTATTGCTCAACAAACCATGCCTATATACATCTTATGAGACGTAGTAGACCTTTTAAAATAGATAGACGTATCTTAATATAATAATAATAATAATAATTGTAAGTTAATAATGATAATGATAATATAATGGTTCTATTCCACAATTCAAGGTTAAGAGCATAGTTTACATATTACACATATGATAATAATAATAATGATGATTATTTTATAACCGTATAAAATATAGCTTGCTTAACAGACCATTACAATAACGATACACTCTATTCTATATAAACAAACCAGAGAGAATGACAAGGTGAGGAGAAGAAGAAGACGTCTCATATATATATATATATATTATAAATACGTGAGGCTTTCAGGTACTGCGAGGGAAGATTGCCAAAACAAGTACATCTTACATACCAATCGTATAGAGTGCACCAGAACGTATGATAGCGGTAAAACTTGGGGTATTTGTTATCTCTTTGTATTTGCAGTGAGAGAGAGATAAATCAAGAGAGGTTTCATAGTTTTTATCATGGAATCAGGAGAGTGATGTGACGTCACAAACTCCCTATTCCCTGAGTGAGGAGGTTAGAGAAAAGTTATTCTTATGTGCATGTTGGTCATTTTGATTACACAAATCAGCGTACACTGTAAAGGCACAGCTGGATATCATCATGATGGAAAAAGAATTGCTCAATACGTGCTCTGCGGAAGGAGAGAAGACATTGTCAATGGACTCAACGTCCATATGTCTACAGTGGTCAAGGTGCAAAAGAGGTATAAACTCCATGGCAATGCTTCTCGATCAACCAAGAAATGATAGGACACGTAGCGCGAGGATCAAGGCCAACAAGAGTGTTTAATGAGAGGGAAAATTAATTTGACGCCTAGCCCAGTGGGGATTGACTAAAAGTTTTATATTTGATAGTATTTGTTGGAAATACTTCAATGGTAGCACCCTTTTCCTCAAAATCGTAGTAAGAAGAAATAAACCCGATGTTTAAATTTGCTTAAACTATCAATACAAAAAGTTTTATTATTTAATATTACAATATTTATCTCCGATCAATCATTAAATATCATAACACAATTCACGTAAATATAAATTTTAAAAACATCAGTTATTCAAATGTATATATATGCTTTGCATCATAACTATTTTTTTTGGTTAAAAATACTGAAAAAATGTACAGGACGAAGATATCAATAAGAAGAAATGGAATATATATATATATATATATATTCGGAAACAACTCATACTGCCATATGTATGGTCAACAAACTTTTGAGGTCTTCTCTATCACCATAAAAAGTAGTTTGAGTGGGAAAACAGAAAAAAAGTTGAGAATCAGGTTTTTGATTGAATAATGTTCTTCTTCCCTATTATAAGTGATGTCTCTAGTTTTTATATAGGAAGGGGGAAATCAATTTAAAGGTCTACTACTAAATACACTTGCAGTGATCTAAGATATAACCTCATCATTGTAGATCAGTCAAACGAAGACAGAGAAAGAAAATTATAAAAACAAGAGGAGAGGGGGCCCTCCAACTACTACCAGACGGAAGTCGATTAAAGAAATTGATAATGCTTCCTCAAAGTAGGGGGGGGGGGGATACTGAGGAATTACCTATAATAAGTAATCATCTCTGTATCATGAGGGCACATCCTGATTTATTTTTATTGCTGAGTTAAGGAAGTTGTATAATAAGAAAACCTTATTTTGATGATGACACTTCAGCAACATACAAATAAATATGTATTCAATAAAATATTTACATACTAAAAAAATCCATTGTTGTTCTGAAAAATATTATTCTCGACAACTTTTTTGGAGTAATAGGTAAGCATCAAAAGCAAACATGGTGTATAACTAGAATATGGTTATATATTTAACTAATATAAAACTCTATAAACTAAGCGATTTCACATATATAAAAAAATCATAATATATAAAAAAGTATTAAAATAAACCTCGTGCCTGCTTCAAATAAATATGACTTCTTATAAAAATGACTTCATTACGTCAAGTTCCTTTAAAGTAGCAGGGCATTATGAAGTGCATGATGAAGATAGTTAAGATCATGAAAATCAAATTATATATCTCTAACGAGATTATAAGAGTGTGTTTGAGTAAATATAAAGTATCATTTCTGAAGCCTTATCTTTTATATCATGTTGAAAATAACAATAAACAACATGCCTCATATGAGAGTATCTGGTTGGCTCAATATATAGTCATTCTTAATAAAATGGAACCACGACAACTCCTGACTCCCGATTTGATTTGGGAGATAGATAACTGAAGTGGAGAGGGTTTCCTACATCACATGCTGCATAAGATAAATCCTACATCACATAGTACATAATACTTATATGTAGGTAACCGTGAAGCCTGGATAGATTGCGGGATCATACAGCCTGGCTTGATATTCTACCCCCCCCCCCCTTTAATAGGTTTAATACGGCAAAGATATGTCTGCCAAATAATGATGACTCCATGTAATAATAGGTTTAACACGATTTCATTCCTGTAGAGCAAGGAGCTTTTAATAGCTAGTTGATGCGTCAGTTTCCGTCTACCTGAATGTCACGTTAGCCACATATAATAAGACTAGAAGATGAGCAGACTCTAAGAGAACCAAACGTCCATTAATCCTACTTTTTATTTAATTTATACATAAATAAGTATATAAAAATCCGAGGATGTAAAATCAAAATTATTCGTTTTTACAATAAAATTCATGTTCTAAGAAGAATATAATTAATTAGAATTAATATTTGAACTAATATGATAAAAAATATTTGAAAACAATCTATGAGGATGACTGTTTTTTAATACTTGTTATCGTTGATAATGGCTTCGTCACGTCAAATTTATAGGGATATAAAAAGTAAAGATTCCTTTCATCTAACAAATAATCGAAATATAACTTAAGACTTTTTGTAATATGACGTCATAAGATCAATTTGATATGCTGATAGTAGTTTTATACATTAGACGCATAGTGGCGCTTTTGTCAAAGCAAATAATTGATTATAGCTTAAAGCTATAACATAATAGAAACGGTATTTACGACTTCACTCGAGCATGGTCTAAGGATAGATATTGCGAAATAATTTATAAGATACTACAGATTACAATTTTGACCGACATATAAAAAAATACTTCCAGTGGGGACTCAACAAATATACCATTTAGCATCTGCTACCAGAGTTTATTTTCTCTCGCCACAATTGAAAAAGAAAAACGGTTTAAGTAGTGTGTGAGGAGTAATTTGACTGAAGGCGGTAAGTGCCGCCATTTTGGAATATAATGAATTAAGGAAAGAAAACACAGCTGAATAGTTTTAATAATGCTAAAGCAGGTTATATTTTTTAAAAGCATGCAAAATGTTATATTTGCCGTGATCTAATATAAGTTTCTCCTCACATATATAAACAACATTTTCAAAAAATTAGGAAACCTAAAGGAAGCTAACTCTGGCACTCCTCAATGGATCTCTCATTGTATAATTCGCACTCACATAAGATACAACTACTTGTTTCATATGTGACGCAGGGGCCTCCTAAACTCTGGATGTTGTAGGCAAGAGATCACTTCTCCTTCTCTTTGTTCCGACTTCCATGCTTCAAGAGAACTTTTAGTGCAACAAGAAAAGTAATTATTGTATGTATAATTAAGTCATTTCCTGGCTCTGCATTTTGCAGTTTGGTTGTCTCAAAAATGAGAGACGCGGGCAAAATAAGGACTTCTTGTGTTATTATGTGAAATAAGATAATTACAAGGTTTATTGACATGCTAAAGAGGAGTGTTTATTGAGGCTAAGGAATTATTTTTCAAATTGTCCGTTTAAGTGGAAATATTTTTGTAATCCCATTTGTAAGGACCTAAAGAATGTTGTGGGGGACAGAAAAAAAGGAAGATATAAGTTTTCCGAACAACATAAAGACACATGTTTTTTTTGCAAGACCAAAACTATCAACAAAATAAATAAAATAATATTCGACTAATCCATCCGACAAATAAGTAATAAAGAATTGTATTCGCATGTAAGATGGACCAAGATCAAATTCGTTTTTAAGAAGGGACTTCGAAAGAGGGAAATATTATTTACAGAAAAATACTTTTCTAATGTGTGCTAGCGTTCCTTTAATATTACATATCAAAGAAGCATTGAATATGAATCAAATCATTTTATATGAAGAATGAACAAAAAAACTTGTATAATTAACGCTTGCATCCCTCAATAACCATCATCCCAATATTAACTTTAGGGACAATAAGAGATATTTTATTATTATTATTATGTCTTTTCTCTCGATATAAGCCACTTTTATGACGAAAGTCAGCATGACTAAGATTGAACTAAAAGCGCGACAGCGTTTTAAAACTAGGGGCTCTTGCTCTAAAGTACGACGCACAAATGTATATCTTCTTAATTTTTCCAAGACACGTGAACTCAGAGGACCATTGAAGTTCCCTGCTGATATCATAACAAAAAAAAACATTGAAACCAGCTGAGGCGGTCAAAATTATCACATAACCATAAAGAACATTGGAGCCCCCAGTGATCATGCAGGGGCATTATTCACCTATGAAGGATGCATTCCCTTATTGCACAATGCATTTATAACTATGTACATATATATCAATGTAAAATATACGAGTACCTCATAAAAACAAAGCGTATAATTCAATTCTAAATTATTCAAAGGGATACAAAGCCTTCAAGTGGTCAAAAGTAGCTCCTCAAAGGCCACAGGGATACATTCTTTCAAGTGTAATCACTATTATTTTTAGCATTGTAGAAGTTAATAGTGATAATATATGTTTGTACAAACATTTCCATTAGATTCCATTTGATTCTTTGTTCTTATTCATTTGCCTATTAACTTTTGCTACTCTTAGTGATGAATATATAGGGATATACATGATGGAACTCAGTTGAGCTGGTTTTTTTGCTCCATGAGAGAGACTATTTTAAGTACTCCATGTATCAATCCATTAAAATAAAGCACATTGCCAGGTACATTAGGAATGAAATTAATGATGTGACATGACTTTGCGCTAATTTACTGACGCAGTGTGAGAATTTCTCAGAAAAGGGGTAAATTATTATCAAAGTACTTGAATCAAAGAGTCTAAAAGGAGTCACTGCGGCTGATCTATGGTTCTCACGTTTTTTATAAGTGGAAATATATGAGGTATCAAAGAGGTGCTTTCAATGACTTCTTTATAAGAATAAAGAATATCCCTTCATGAAGCTAGTAGGATCTTATGTGAGAATATTATATTTTAGGCTAGTACATTAGACTATTCATGAATGCACTAAATATTTTCCAATTGAAAAAAATCAATTTGGATAAGTAATAATATTTTTTATTATATTATATATTAACAAAGAATATAATTAGATATTTTGTACAACTCAACTGATAGTTTTAGGATGTATTTTAGTTAGTATTTAAATAACAGTAGGGAATCTTATATACGATCTTCGTTTTGCAATTGTAAAGCCAAAGAATGTCTTTTTGTAGTTAAATAAACGAACAGAGCATTACCTTAAAAATATTATTTCCGAATCTAGTTTATATAGGTATATATATATACGTCTTATATTCCTACAATTTTTTTCTTTTCATACTCGTATTTTTTAATAGTGAAAAATCGACTAAAAGTCAACATATAAATTTGTAATCAATATTGATCATTAATATTCTTCAAAAACTATTATCCGATCAATCGACTTTTATACCAATGCATCAGCCTTAATCGATCATTATAAATAATTTATTGGTTTCAAAAAATATTTTCATTTAGTCGCAATTATAAAAAGGAAATAATTAAACTGAATGGCCCATGAGACTTAAAAAAACAAATTTGAGCTTGCAATATGATTTTTAATAGGTAATAAAGATGAATTTTATCAATTAATGTTTTAAAAAAAGAGAAATAAACATATCAAACGAATTAATTAACAAACTGGTGTAATTATTTCTTTTTTGTATTGCCTATTTGATTCAATCTGATATGTTTATAAAATGAAGATTAAAATTTGTCAAATGATCCAAGGATCTTTTCAAGAAAGTGTATTGTAAAGGCAAATCTCTGCGCTATCAAGATTGAGAGTTCTGAATTTTTATAATATTGTCCATCCGAAAAGTTGTGAGTAAAAGAAACAAAAACTTCCTTCAAGACCTTCGTTTTTCCTCGAGAAAGTAACTTAGGGGAGGTAGTAATTCAATTACGTATCCCCAATACCTTCAAGTACACATATCGGTTTTCCCTTCTGGTTGATTTAATTAATACGTACAGTGTCGTGGAGGGTTGTTATGGTCTGTCGAGTTTCACTTACACATTCCAATCAACTCAAAACAGGATACGGAAGGCGGAGGAATAACGCCCGAATAATGTACCTAATTGGCTTTGTCTCCCCGAAGAAAATTGATACTTGGATAATTACAAAAAGCAGTCGTGTTCAGGCTGCATCCACCCAATGAGCTATGCTCTTATTTGTTTTCAATATCAAGCTTATATATATTTTTCCTTAGGTGAGATAATACTTTTTATAGTTAATATAATTTTATTCACTTACTGTAAAATAAAACATAGTCTGAAATATAAACTACTCTAAAGAATACATATTACATAATTTCAAATCAAATCTGGACAGTTGCGTGAAAAACATTAATGAACATTATATCTCGAAATAACTCTATTGATCAAAACTATATATATATATATATATATACTATAAGGATAGATAGATATAACAACAATTGATAAAACTAATTTGTATTCAACATTTGTTTGGATCTCTGGAGCATTTCCATGAAAGGTATATGGTATTTATTTATCTTTTACGTATAAAGATAACAAATATATGACCATAAAGCCCAATTGTTTATTATTATTATTCAAGTCTTATTTGGCTTTACCAATGAATATAGTTTCATGTTTTAGTGAATATTGTGTACATATGCCATGGTTGATCCTTTATTCGTTTATCATACATATTTATTATCTATATATTTATTTGCAATATATCAAACATATAACCTAACTAATAATTGCAGTTCTTCATTCTATTATATTGGAAACATCTATCTATCTATCTATATTCTATTTTTAAAATGGGAAGACAACATTTCATTTCATCTTGGAACAAAATATGTGAACTATTAATAAATGATACTTTACCTTTGTTATGTCCCTACTTTTTTAGATTAAGGAAATCGTCCTCTTCGTTTACTATATATATAATATAAATATGAAAACAAAAGCAATTATATAATAAAAGTATAATTAAACGTGGTTTTTATATGCTTCGGGGTAGAACACGCATGGAAGCTAAAATATTACATTCAAATATCAACTAAAACTTATTACCTTTAATATGTAAATAATAAAAATGGAAAAAGTTTTGCCTTCTTTGGCCATGGAAAATAAATCATGGGATTTTATCCAGGAAAAGCTTACATAGGTGTGCAAATTTATTTGAGGATTTATGTCCTCAAAGGACATATTGGCCTGATTCTGATAATTACAAAGTAAGAAGAATGCATCTTGAAATATATATATATAAACAACAGCAATTCCATGAAACAACCATGTTCTTGGTTGGTATGCAACGCAAAATATTTTGACCTTGAGCCTCATTCTCAACTTGACTGTTCAAGTGTATTATCAATTTTCTCAAGGTAATTTACTTCTAATTAAGTCAGCTCGTGTATGTACGCAAAGTGCACTTGGGTGATAACGAAGTAAGCCAAACCAAAAATGATTAGTTCATATATATATATATATATATATATATCTACAAGGAACATTTCTATTGTATGTAGGTAGAGGGCCCTTTTACTCTTCCGAATCACTCATGCAAAAAAGAAGAAAAATATGGAAAAACTCATTTGACAAATTAAAGTAAAATGACAACTTCGGGGCCTTTTTAAAAAGTATTTGTTCATGGTTGAATAAATATACATATATGAACAATATCATTCTTAATATTTTACCATTTATTTTGGTCTACTTTGTGAGGTAATTATATATTTAAAAATACAGTACATATGTATAAGTGTTCACCTCAGGCAGTTACTTATTGTATTTCAATAGAATGCCACTTAAGGCATTTGGCTATCTCATTATTTCCTTTGAGGAGACTTAAAAGTATCTGGCTCTTCGGAGTCCTTCATTGTTTGGAATCAAAGAAGAAGGACCTTCTTTGAATGGAAATCGCTCTTGTTTCTTCTTTCAATTCAAATATAACTTCATAAAAGATCCTTTAAAAAATACTTTT
Organism: Caligus rogercresseyi; assembly: GCA_013387185.1. Classification (NCBI taxonomy): domain Eukaryota; kingdom Metazoa; phylum Arthropoda; class Copepoda; order Siphonostomatoida; family Caligidae; genus Caligus; species Caligus rogercresseyi. The sequence continues at coordinate 10,099,124 of CP045891.1, read as the reverse complement.
ATATGAATGTGCCAGTGTGTAGCATTAACATATTTATATGAATGAATCCATATTTATTTATAAAACACTTCAATATATTGTTAATATTCTTTTACGTTAATTAGTGACATGGAATGTTAAAATAGTTTACTAAAAAGTACAAAATATCAGTAGACAATTATTTTAAAAAACGAAGATAATTATTCATTTTATAAAGGTTAGCATATTCAACAAGAGACGAATAATACTGGTGTTAGATTGACTACTCTTTTATGTTCTTCATGGATTAATATTAATTAATGAAAACATGTATATATTAATATGTAAACAAAAGCAATTTTATAACGAAACAAAGTATCTTTGGCTTAAACAATGGTAGCCGTTCTTCGACTACAAAGGCGATCAACTTTGGAATCCTCAACGCTCAAGTATGATATATTTTTTTGTTTCATTACGTTTCTCATAAATATGTAAGTATGCCAATGAATACGTATAAAATTCTAACCGCCAAAAAGTACTTTATAAATGACCTGGGATCTATTATGATCCAAAGATATCATTTTTCATCGGTCCAATAATGTGATGTTTGTTCTTGAAGGTGCTTGAGTATATATCATATATGTATATCAACGGGGACGCTAACAATGAAAATAATGTATTCGACTGGCGTAGACTACCATTTGAAAATAAATAGAACATACCATATCCTACGAGCATCGATATTTTTTTTTTACCCAGACATTTGGCCTATCCTTCACCTCACATGCATATGAATTTGCTTTTTTGTATAAATGGATATATGTTTGATATCATACTCTCAAAAGTGCAAAAGCCATAAAAATACATGATTTATAAAAGGGGCGGAATAAAGATATAAACATAATTTATTGATCCTTTTCGTCTCTGAGGCCAAACCATATTACTATATTCATGCAATACCTCACCAAATACGGACATTTTTAATTTTAAAATCATTCGCCCAGGCTACATGGTATCTTGGGTAATTTCATTTTTAGATATTCCATTTGCCTAAGATAATATATATGGACGGATAATAAACTTCAACATAGTTCTAACATATTATGTAATAAACTTATTTACGAGAAACACTTAAAACGGTAGAATATATGTATATATACATATTTATATAAGTATAGTTTGGAATTATCATTATATTAAAATTAATGTTGTTGTATTCCAAGGAATTGCTTCAATATAATTGAAATATATACAAATTTAAAGTAACAGAAAATAAATGTATATTTTTATAGTTTTAAACTTAATTTAATTAATAACAAAATATACGCATAAAGAAATAAACTTTAGTTCATAAAATAATATTTGCAAAAAAAAAAGATTTTTAAAGTATTTGAACAAGCAGTTCATATAAAAAATCGTTAAGTTATTAATTTTTGTCTCTTTTCAACATTCTATATAAATATATCTAAATGTCAAGTTTCTAATATACATGAACTTAAATTATATATTAATACACTTTAAAAAGAGAATGATTATTCAAAAAAATATAGCCATTAAACAACTGAAGCTTTTTTATATTGAAGTTCTGTAAAAAATAATAATCTGTAAAACTGATATATGTATATAAATATGATTTATCTAGATAGAATTCTTCTAGACACAAAAAGATAATTATGTTATCTCACTGTTTAAAAAAAAATGATATAAAACTTATTACATGATACAAAACAACAATTATAAGATATGATCAAGGAGATCACTTTAATCCTGAAGTTAGGATTAACATTTAAAGTGCGTGTACTTTGTTGACACTTTTTATGTTAACGACAGACCGTTTAATTTAACAATAAGCGTAACATTGTAATGATTTTCACTTCTCGAAGAAGAAAAGTGTCGACATGAAAAACATAATATAGAAATGGCTGCTAAGCGTAAATGGTTTGATATGCATCATATAATAACAACGATAAGAAAACGTTTAATAAATCGTTAGAGATTTAAAAAATCCTTTTAATGTAATCCTACATTAAAAAGATGACATCTTGAATGACACTATTAATATATATATATATATACAATTTATATACAAGAAAAGCGGGGAAAGGGGGACATATTATTAAGGAAGACATAAACTTTCTGATAAATTATGTAAGTCAACTTTTATAGCTTTTTTGTTGCTACATTAGATTGCACAGAGATATATTATATAAAAGAATTCAGGTTACTTTATAGCCTCAAAATGACGTCCTCGAATAAAAGCTCTCCATCATGTTTTATTATTATTTATAGATATTTATATATAAATAAAAGTGACTTCCTTGAAGTGTCTAAAGGGAATCACAAGGTCTTTTTGCTGCATTCTCTAGTTATATAGAGAGGTAGGATTCATGGATAACTGAGGCGTTAAAGTCACTTTTTGAAGGGTGAGATCGATAAAAGTAAGAGTTTTAAATCTTTTTGGTATTAATAATATACTCATTTTGTGTCTAACCTAGAGACATTTCTTACTGTATGCAATGTTCTCGAGGCATAAAATAGGGAATATCGTAACGTGCCATAAAATATTTATTATTATACATGAAGAAAAGTTATATTGATAGAAGAAAAAAAGCTTTATTTACAAATGTAGATATAACGATTTAAGGTGATTTTTTTAATTTTATTACTTTATTAATTATCATTTTTGGGCATTATTTGTACAATTTTTTATATATTATAAAATAATATAAATTTAAGGTGTTAATTTATATTATATTATTTCTTACCGTATGAAATGTCCTTAAGGTATAAAATATTGAAACATCAATTACATGTCATGATTTTTATGCTATTACATGCAAGTATATTAATAGACTAAAAGAGTATACGTTCCATTTCAAAGTGGATTTAATGTTCTAAAGAAGCAAATAATAAAAAAATATACCTCTTAAAATATTCAACATTAGTTTTAAGCCTATGTATTTTTAAAATATTTGTTTTGTTCATGAGAGATAATACGTCGTAATTTGATATTATTAAATATAACGACATGTCTTTAAGATTTAAAATGTTCGAGCATTTATTCATACAGGGTATGTAAAAAACCCAAAATTTTGAAAAACCCGAAAAAACCCGGTTAAAAAACCAAATTTCGAAAAAACCCACGGTAAAACCCGGGGTTTTAACCGGTTTTTTCAAATTTTGGGTTTTTACATACCCTGATTCCATATCAATAAAATAGTATATTATTGTAAGATTTTATATAAACTTTGAGCTTAGAGGGCTATGAAGAATTAATTTAATAGAAGAAGTTGGTAATACATAGTAACATTAAAATATAAGGTTCCACCAAAAAGGATTGAAATCTTAATCCTTCTTTAAATATTCAGCATTGTTTTCACGACATAATCGCTTACACGATTATATCATTTTGAAGTGCATACAAATATTTATGGGGGAATTATATGTTGTTCAATCCCTTTCATGAAAAACATTTATACTTTTGTATTAAGGAAATTATTCCACGGTCTTCCTTTAAATAAGTATATTTGAGATTATCAGAAAATTATAATTAAAAAATATCTTACTTTAATAAAATATTATATTCAATAAGATAATCAAAAATGTGTTGAAAGTGTAACACTAACTATATATTTGTTCGTTATTGCAGCTAACTACATCATATCAAGAAATATTTTTGTCTCAAATGGACAAAGAAAACAAATGTTCTTTTATATTCGTTTTTTGTTACATGATAATCTAAATAACTTATATAAGAAGCAGTCTATGACAGTTTTTCAGATAAAATTAAATCGTTGCAGATAATGTATTATACACATTGAGCAAATATAAACTTTGCGAAACTTACATAATGTGACAAATAGCAGACTTTTAAATTGGTGTGATAAATATAATTTCTAGGAGTAAATATATCAAAGACTTTATTGAAGAGTCAAATTTCAAGATGCTAAGAGTTATACATATTAATGAATCATTTTATAAGATACTAAAATATCATAGTTTATAATTTAACAAGGAAATAAAATTTGTAAAAGAGCACGACCATTCTATAAGATGTTATCAAAGTGACAGGAATATATCTCAAATTAAAAAGAGTAAACAAAACTATTAAACATAAGGCCAAAGAGGAGTATTTTAACTTGTAATAATCAATTTCGTATGAATAATCTGAATGAAAAACCATTAAAAATATCTCATTTTTTGCATTGATTTTTTTGTGTAAACAATTTTTTACGTTTGCAATTTTTGGTTAGGATATATTTTATATGCATTTGTAGTAAATTCAGTTAGGTCTTATTAGTCGTCAGAACAATTTGAAAAGCTTGAAACTTTCTCTTATCAATACGTAAATACTAATATTTGTTAAATAATATTGTTTAGTTGAGAGTATTCGTACCATTGTCATATTAATAATGGAGTACTTAGCAAATACATGAAAGAGGAGCTGAGGGTGAATTTTTTCATGCTGAAAAGATCAAAATATAGGAAAAGTGTTCTTTTGATAACTCAGAAATATTCAAATAGTTTATATTTGGATAATTATATATAAAAGAGACAATAAAACCTCTATGTTCTAAACCTTGATTAATAACTAAGTGTCACAAAGTTCATCATTTCTTATTATCATTCCTCCATTTCAATTATGAACATGTCAATTGTCGGAGCTTCAATATTCGCCTTCCTATAAGTATTCTGGATATTTACATCTCTTTGATTCGTAATCAAGAGTCAACATAATAAGATATATAAACCAACCACCAAATACGTCATGAAAGTATCCAATAAGTATATAATCATCAAAAAATAAACCCTTTCACTATATCACAACTTATGTTTCTCTCGTTCTCGGCTCCCTCTTATATAAGCCTGTAAACAAGCCACGTCTTCATTGAGGAGTTGTGTCCCCTAATGTTTTCGCAAATCCATATTTAGACTCAAGTAGTAGACAAAGCAATAAAAGTGAATAAAGACAAAGCTCCCTCATAAACCGGTCAGTAGTGGACATCATTTATCACAGCACCATAAGGAGAATAGCAGTGCAAAAAATATAAAAACAAAGAGAACTTACGCAATGATCATGTTGAGAAGAAAGAATGGGAGAAAAAAGGATCCTTGGCACAAAACAATTTCAATTTTTCACACGAATAGTCTTCCTTCCTCCGTAGTATGTCTCTTCCTTTTTTTTCTAGAGAAGAACTTGAAAAGTGAAAACTGAGAAGGATGGTAATAACGAGGAGGAGAGATGGTTGAATTAGTGCTAGAAGAAGGACTAGAGAGAGAGAGTTGGAGTAGGTTGACGAGATCTCACTTCTCCTGACGTGGAAGCTATAGGAATTGAACTGAATTCTTTCAATAGGAAATACCGGCTAAAGGGACAAAAAGAAAAAAGAAGATATGGCGTGCTCGAAACGCTCTTTACTACAGCCTCTCACGCTTACCTTTCATCATTACATTCATTATTTTTAATGTACCTGCAAATCACTGCTAAGGGACCCACAATAACAGATGAAGTTGAAGGAAAACAAACATGATGAATATTGTTTGATATCTTAAATTTAGATTTTTTTAAATATGATCACTATTTTTTTTATACTTTTACAGGTTCATTTCGGGAAGATTATTTATGTATTTCATAATAACTGTTTTAATAAACAATCATACCTCCGCCGAAGGAGGTATTGTTTTCCTGGCATTGTTGGTTTGTCAGCAGGATTACTTACCGAACGGATTCGGTGAAACTTGTTGGAAATGTCAAAAGTAACAGTGATTTAATTTGGCACTGAATTAAGACGAAAACGAGCAAAACTAATAATATTTCAGTTAGCCTACTCTGCCAATAGATTCGCTGTGCTGTAAAATCGGGTGCCGGACCTCAAAACGATTAATAAAAAATCCGCCTCAAAGGTTCATAAGACCCCATGACGGCGGAGGTTTTGCACTCTCTGAGTGTATTTTATTTGTGACAATTGTTATGTATATCTGGACTCAAAGTTCGATAAATACGATAGCAGAAATCGATTATCGTTCAATAAGGTATTTATAGATTCGGGTAAAGTTATTTATTTTCCTATTGTAAATTGGAAGATATTTTTATTTAATTTATAACAAAAGACTATCCGTTAGCTGAAAATAATTCTCAATAAATAAAAAGTTTTGTCTTGGATCTCTTTAACTTATTCTAGTACCAAGTCTAACATATAGTCGTGTGACAAGCACATTTTGGAATATGCTAGTCATATTTCGTGGGTACACAATGCCAACTCAGCTCATATATATTATATATATATATATAAAGTAAATATGTACAGGTGATTCACTTGAATTGAGACTCTCACTTTGGTAACTCCTACGTTTCCCCAAATTTAATATTCCCTCCATTTTTTTTGTTGTTGTTGATAGACATATCAGCTACAACTTTCATAAAAATAAGTTGCGTGAGATAGCCCTGCTTCCAATAAAAATTGCTTCTGAACAGGATAAATGTGACTTGATTTTGGCCTCATTTCGTAATGGAAAATCTACGGTTGAAATTATGAAGATTTTAAAGGCCACAGTGAGCGGAGCAACGGTCTACAGGACCATAAAAGCCTTTAAGGAGTTAGGCAAGGTTTTGAGGAAGGTTCAGGTCCGGAAAAAAATTGTGAGGACACTGCCTGGGAAGAAGAGGATCAGGGAGAAACTCAGGACAAATCCAACTTGATCCATGAGACAGATACCTAAAGAGGAGTACATGAGTACAACTAGCATTTGAAATTGATCAGGAAAGACCTGAGGATGCTCGCTCAAAAGAAAAAGCCACCTCATATTCTGTCCCAGGCCATAATGAACAAGCCTCTTATCCGGGAGGAAAATTATTCAACAACTCTCCAAAGACAGGTCGCCATCAATTCTCTGGACAGATGAGAAATTTTCACGGTCCAGGCCACCCACAACAGTCAAAATGACCGGATTTTGACGTGGAAGAAGGAGGACATCCCCGAGGAGCTGAGGCCAGCCTTCAAAATGCAGAAGCCACCCTCCGTCGTGGTCTGGGCGGGCGTGACGTCGGACGGGAAGAGGGCCCCTTTGATCTTCGTCGAGGAGGGGATGAAGGTCGACCAAGCGGTTTATTTTTACCTTATTTCCGAGGAGGTAGTCCCATGGGTACAAAAAGAGTATCCAACGACACCTTTAGTGTTCCAGCAAGATGGGGATCCATCCCACACCAGCAAATTGGTTCAAAGCTTCTGTAATTATATGTTTGCAGACTTTTGTCCCAAGTACTTGTGGCCACCATCCTCCCGAGATCTGAACCCCATTACTATGGAATATATAGTCCATTCTAGAGAAAGGGTGTTAAGCAAGTCTGACCATCAATAGAGATTCTAAAAAAGAAACTGCTTCAGCCATGGGCCTCCTTATCTGAGGAAGAAATATCTGCCTTTGTTGCCTCCACCGTTAGGAGTTTCAAAGCTGTACTGAAGGCCAAAGAAGGATACGTGGAAAATTCATAAAATATATATTGTTTATTACATATTATACTATTATTTTATTTAAGCAATATTTATGAGAAATTTAATACAAAATTATACATCGTAATACGTGTGTCTCAATTGTAGTGAATCACCCTGTATAATGCTTCAAAACTATTTTGAAACAGTACTTCCGAGCCATTTGTATAATAGAAAAGTGGTTTAAAGGTTGATTATTTACATTCGGCTCTGTAGTGCCAAGCCTTGATAATTACATCTTTGAAAATAACTTTCTTATCAAAAAGTGGTTTATTTGTGCGCCGATTCAAAAGCATATAAGCTACCTAAAACTGTTTGGGTTTTATTCAAACACATAAATTACTGCTTTATCGCCTCTTGTAAAGATTTTGCAAATATTTGTCAAGGAGAATAAACTTGATACATAGGTTTATTTAGAAAAAAGTCATTGGAATTGAGATATGTGCCAAGTAAGGGTTTATTTTAAGATGAAGACTCTATTTTTGGATATAAAATATCTCATTATCTTAGGGTAAAAATACATAAATCAGAAGTGAATAATTAAGTTAAAGTATTTTTATAATGGATGGGTTGTTTATTTTTTGGTACTTCTTATAAAACATTTTATCCACCAATGTTTTGAAATAATGTATTGCACAAAAATTGTCTTCTATATTGAAAACATCATACCGTTGAAATAATCATAGAAATATCGAGCTAATATATTTTAAACAATTGGGTATATAAACAATTGGTTTTATGTTAAAGTTTAAAGGTAACTTTTTTCATGGCAAAGGTCCTATTTTTTTTTCATATAATACAATAATCTAAACTAATAAAAAATAATTCCGTTCGTTTCCCTGTATCTCCGAACGATTAATTAGATCTTGACAAATTTTTATGTGAACACTTTTGAGAGCTCAGGGAGTGTTAGAATGGGGGTGTAAACTCCCGGAAAATTTGTCATCGACATGCTTATTTTATTCGCTGTCTTTCTTCAATCAATGGCGACAAAACAAATATCCCGATTTTCAGTGCTATCTAACGTGACTTCTGCACTCTATGAATTTACTTTAAAAAACTTATTTTTAAGATGTCTAAATATCCAGCCTTCAGTAATAGAAAAAGGAAAAAAATGAAATAAAGAACCAATGATGCTCTATTAAGGAACTGATTTTAATATGAAAAATCACATGCGAAGACATCAACAGAAATATTTGTAGGGTTTTTTCTATTCCAAACATAATTTTCAAGTTGAAAAATCTCGGTTAACTTCTGCTGGTATAAAATAAAAATAGATATAAAAAAGAGGGATATTTGTGCTTGATAAAACAAAAAAAACCATGATAGTTTAAAAATAATATACCCCGTAAGACTTAAAAATATTTGGAGATTTAAAACTTAAAACATAGTAAAAGAAGACCACAATATAAAATTTTCTTATTATAAAAACTATGATTCTTTTTTATATTTCCTATAATTTATACTAATTATTCTGATGGCCTTGGAATTGTGCCGAAAAGTTGACGGGAAGTACTTGACGAGCTCAGACGCGTTATCCCAAGATCTTCCACCGAAAGTCGGATTTTTTAAAAGCATAAGCTGTGTACCGAGCTGCCGCTGTTATTAGGGTTGCTCGCAGCTTGCTGCATTCGATCATCTCCTTTCCAGTTAGCTTCAGGTATATATAGGCTTTGCAATAACTTAATGCAGCCCTGATTACTCTTTCTTCGTTGGTCAAGTTCGATATCAAAAGAAAACCGAATAAGATGTACGCTCCCAGAAATTCCACCTCGAAGCCCACAATGTTCTCTCAGGATTTTCAAAGCAGGACAGTCGTAAAACGCCTCCTTAATATCGTTGTATAATCGTCCACAATCTTTGCAATGGTTTCTGAAACTAATTAAATTTACATATATTTGCAGCTGAGGAGTACACTTCTTACCATCATTTATTCCCCTCAAGGAATGTAAGATCCTCTTCTCCCACACTTTAGGAAGAAAACATATTTCCATACGTCTTTGGGTGGCATTAAAGCATCGTTTGATACTTTGTCTTTTTGAGGAAATTTTACGCATCAAGGAGCCAGGGGACTATGACATTTTGCTGCCCTCTGAAGTGGGTTTATAAAATCTTCCGGAACAAGTGACATTATGTTGAAGTTTAAAGGTAACTTTTTTTAAATTATAGTTCTATGTTTTCTATCTGCAACAATGATATCTTCCTTAGTGTATAGTTTTAATATATTTAATGAATATTTTTGCCGATGAGAACCAAATAGTAATATAACAGATTTAAATGTTAATATGAAGCATACCCCGGTACCGCTTATTGATTATACATTAAATATTTTATGTCATTCTCACAACACAGGATGACACAAATTTATAATTCAAAAATCCTCCAGGGGTTTCCAGCTGAATTAAACTAATTTTGATGCTCTGAGTCCGCTCTGATTTTATGTTCTCTCTTGAACAGCAGCAAGACAAATGAAACTTTATTGAATGATGCCAACAGTTTTTTATTATTCCCTTTCCTTTTCTTTCAACAATCACGTTTAGAAATCTACCTTTTTCCAATTTCTAACAATAACGATGTTGGCTTAAATATGAGATTGAAAAATTATAATCGCCAATGTTTAAATAAAGGGAATAGAGGAGTTTTCAATATTCTTCATTGACATAAAATATTTTACACTTTCAGCTGTAATAAAATTAACATAAGATATATATTATTTTACATATTGTGGATACATTATTATATATATATATATATCAGGGCCAGAGATATTGAGGCAATTTGTTAAGAACATAATTTTCAACAATAATATTTTTTGATGATATATTTATAACTCTCAGCGGCGGCAAGATATGGAGCCCTTACTCTAAGGATACCGTCGCTTCTGGACAACTCCTGTACCGTCGCCGCTAATGAAATTAAGTACTTCCCATCAAAATCAATGCATCTTTTAAAAAATATGAAATTTTACTAATGCTTATTATTTGTTTTATTATTGTGCATTCAGTTTTTATGTAGGAAATGTAAAATTGTTTTATTCTTTTATGAAGTTTTAATTTTAGATCACAATGTCTATTTATGTATTTTTATACACTATTACTTTATGTTAATAAAGATTTAATAAAAAATATTTTGACTTTTAGCTGTAATAGAATTAACATAACAATATATGTTATTGACATATTGTGGATACAGTTATTATATAGATCAGTGGGATTGATATATTGAGGCAATTAAATAAGAAATAAATTTTAACATGAATGATATTTTATATATATTATAATATATTTATATGTATATATATATACTATATATATATATATATATATATATATATATATATATATATATATATATATATATATATATATATAGTTTATAAACACTGATGGATATGCTATTTTTATAGTTTATAGTATACTATTTTTTATAAATACTAAATACATAAATTTCTTAAGCAGACCCCAAGTTTTAATCACTAAAGTAAAAAGTATATAAATATTGAAACAATCCCATATCCCTCTTGTAGCATTCATTATCTTGTAGCCTTCATTATCGTATTTGTATTAACTTATTAAGAAGAGTACATATATGTCCAAGTACGAAGTGTAAATGCTTATAATCTACGCCGTACTTAAGTCCAACATTCATTACAAAGAATGGTACTCTTAACTACTATCTACACACACACATTTTTTACATCTAAAATAATTATACTGAGAAAAAGCCAGAGTGACCATTACCATGAATCCTTAACGACTTCCTTGAATTCGTTGTATTATTCTCTTGTATTTAAAAAAATAACATTTTTCTCGAATATAAATTTGGTTCAAATTTAATGCAATTTAGATAATTACGCTTTTAGAAATATTGAGTATAGAGATACTAAGCAATTAAATATATATGCTATAATGCACGCTTTTAAATATTATATGCGGGCTTTGCTTCTTATACAATGAGACAAAAATAGTTGTTGTAAACTGTACATGGTACAGATACACGGTACTAAAAAAACAATATATTATTAATACGGATATTTAATTTAAATACCAAGTTTTTTTTTCTGGAAAACGTATTTAGATTCATGTGTTAATGTTCTTTTTAATAATCTGCCATCGGAATGGTTTTGGTTTTGTTTGAATAAAGACAATGACAAAAAAAGATAAATTATAACTATTTACAAGGTATTATTTCATCTTTTTAATATTTTTTTTGCTCTTCTTGATTTTATTGAAATGAGTTAAAATTATTTCTCATAACACACGAAATTAGGAATCTGCATGGAGCCTTTGCAAGTCATATATATTTTATTGTAACATATGATGGATAGGTCACATTCGCTCAAAAATGTTGCAGACTTCATAATTGTGGACTCAGAGTCCCGAAGAAAACAGGCACTGAAGTATGACGAAGTATAATTTTTATCCATATATATATATATATACTCATAACAAATCAATAATATAAATCAAGTTTGTGTTATGAGACCTTTGCATAGCCCAACATATTCTTCACATCAAATCACAAAAACTACCTATACCCATATTTTTCTTCTAAACATTACCATCATTTCATGAATCCTGATATAGGTAGTGGCATATACCAGAAGAAATATATTAATCTTCCAGACGAATAGAAAAGGGATGCCCATGTCAAAAAAGGACATTTTGTCCAACGGTTCTTGATACAATATATATATATATATTCTCATGTTCCACGGAAGACAGAGAAGGCGGTCACTCATCTCTTTGATCTCTATAGAAAATATGGATGAGTCAGTCTTATAAGGGGTTCTAATTTATAATTCCTTTTCATCTTCATCAAAATAACAATAGAGTTCATTCTTTAATACTTATAAAACATAAATAAGGTTTTGTGGCCCACGACCTGGATTAATGGAGTTTCTTCAAGTTTGAAAACAAGATGAATTATGAAGAATGTAAATACTTTTTAAAGGAGTGCCGATACCTATATAAATAGGACGTTGCTTGTTTCCAGTGATTGAGTGTTATAGATAGAAAAAACACTCTATATATTATTATTATTTAACAGAAAGTTAATATACAGTATAAGTATATTTCCTGACGTGAATGTATTATTAAGTCTTCGAGGGAACACTTTGGGTGTTAATTCAATATTTCCTCATCATACTTTATGAATCCAGGACTTGGAGAAATATGTAATATGTCCCTCCATAATGAAATAAATCGTTGGCTATTTCAAATACATAATGTCTCAAATGCAATTCTTTTTGACGTGTCTATTAATTTTTATATTTCAACTGTGAAAAAACATCAATAATATCCATAATATTTAAAAGTAAAAGAACATTATCAGAAAACAAACATTATCCAAAGTAAATATGCCATTCTTTCTCTTGCCATACAATAGAGACAAAAATACTTCAACAACTTAGTATAATAGAGGTAGCCTTAATAAATAATCCTCTGACATATATCTTTATAAATTCAAACACATTGTTCAAATGACATCCTTAAACCGGAAAAATAAGTATGGTAACTTGCTCAAACAAGTACATTCCAATAACTATTACATATTTGCTTGAGTCTCCCTATAGTTATAATAAGTAAATGTATATATAGCATACAAACTGGATGTACCAATATTTGCTGCTTTAACGCCTCCTTGCGTGGCATTTTTGATTTTAAAAAATATTTTTGATTTAAAACACAAATTATTTTGGATGGAGAAGAATCATGCAGTTTTATGTGTTTTTATTTCCCAAAGTATTCACGAAATAAACATTTTCGTGGTTACTAAACGGTATATACCTCAATATAAGGATGTAATTTCATGAAAACATATAGACAGTAGGGCTGTTCTTATTTTTCAAATGTTTGAAATGTTAGCAACATTGTGATTTTCTGTTTCTTGGTGATAAAAGAAGACGACATACAAAGTTTGAACAAAATCGGTCAACATTACGAGGTCGCGCAACGAGGTCAAAGTTTTAAAAATTTAGTAAAAATATAGTTTTCCGCAAATTTCTTCAAAATGGTGGACGTTACAGACTTCAATAATAATTATTAATTTAAAGGAAATCTAATTTACTACCAGACGTATATTTGATGTTTTTTAATAAAACAAAGTTTTCAGTAAAAACAAAGAAAAAAATGGAGTGTGTATTGTTAGCTTATTTCATAGCTTTTTTGTATCAATTAACTTCACTCGCCTGTAGAAGATGACTTGTTCGCTTCAGAGTAAAATAGTACTTTTAAGTTTAGTAAACCTTTGGATGATAAATCCAAAAATGACCTTGGTTGCATTCTATCAATTCAGAATTCAGTACAATCTGAGTTTACATCATATGATTCAGAGCCTGTATTGACCTATAAGAAATCGATTATGAAAAAAAATAATAATAATGTGTTTCTTAGATTTGCGTCAAGGTATCCTCTCAAAATTTTACTTTGTCTCTGACGCATTTATAATCCATTATATGCGTCATTTTGTACGCGAGATATGTTTTTTTTAATGTACATATAACTCTCTACTTATTAAATTGACATGATTTAGTATACCAAAATATTAAAGCTGGTGTACCAAGCTTTCATTTGATATGTTTGGTGCTCTAAAAATCGCTATACTTTAAGAGAAATAAGTAAATACATTTTTGCACGTACTCTCCCAAAAAAATTGATCCTTTGATATGAGAAAATACAATTACCATTTGGTAACTGCTGTTACTGTTAGCAGGATAGGAAGATAAAGAAAAAAGAAGGAGAGAGTATTTTGCCTCACTTCTCTCCCTTCTTTTTTTTTCTTTCTCTCAAATGAAAGCTTGGTACACCAGCTTTAATATTTTGAAGAAATTTGCGGAAAACTATATTTTTACTAAATTTTTAAAACTTTGACCTCATTGTGCGACCTCGTAATGTTGACCGATTTTGTTCAAACTTTGTGTGTCGTCTTCTTTTATCACCAAGAAACAGAAAATCCACAATGTTGCTAACATTTCAAACATTTGAAAAATAATCCCTAATATACAGAAACAAAAAAGAAAGAATTGTTTGAATACTACATATATAATATAATAATCTATAATGCACTAAAGAATTCAGGTCATCAACAATAAATGCATTATAACAAGATTATTGGATATTTACTTGTATCCCTCTAGATGATAAAGGGACTCTTAAATGAATGCACTTTCTCTCGTAGGAGCAATCATGGAATAACAATTTTGAGTAGAGTCTTGCGTGTTGATGAAAGTAAGTAATTTTTGTAAACAATGAAAACACGTTATTATGACGATTATTGGGAATCGGATATTTATTATGTCTTCTATTACGATGATCATGATGAGAGCTCTAAGGCCATTGTATTCTACATTTCTCTCTATCTCACGTGTCAGTGAGACTATAATAATAATAATAAATACCTTCTTATCCTCACGAGAGAGAGAGTAAGTGTGTTTGAGATGATATCCTTCCTTGTGATTGCCTACTTCTTCTTCTTTACGGGGCCAGACAAAGGTCACGTAAGGGAATAATGGATGGCCCTGATGGATTTGTTTTTCTATGCTTGAACATATTGACAAATGGAATGACAGATGGGGAAGAAGGATAAAAAACAATAACAATTAAAAGTGGGCCTCTTGCTTCCACGTAGAAGTTGAAATGGTTTGAGGTTCTCAAAATAATAATTTATGTTACTAGAAACGGGGAAATGAATTATCCAACTCCTCAATTCATTTATTCATCGATAGTTTTCTTTTTTTATTTGCATACAAATGTGTTAATGCATGTTAAAAGTCATTCATGCGTTTGTAAGCGTCATACAATGATAGCATTTATCGATTTAGTTTTACAAATTGAAAAAGAATCCCACCAAACTAGTCATATTTCATGTTACAAATGTGTAAAGAAAACCTTTGAATGTGATGCTCTGCATTTGACTTAAGCATGAGTTTGCAACGACCAGGCGTGACTTTCTCAGCCGTAGTGTCTAACAAATGACTGACCTGTTATTAACAAAAGTGCTCCTCAAGGGTTTTAATGATTTTAAGCTCAATAGTTTCTAAGAAAAAAAATGCTTTGAAGAAAAAAAGATGACACATAAGTTACCTATAATCTAAGGATCAAACGGAAATGAGATACATATTTACGATAAGGGTCTATTATTTATTGGTTTATTGTTGACATAAATAAATGTGTGATATATTTCATACATAAAAAATATAGAAATATGAAAAAATGTAGAGATCGGTCATAGTGTTGGTGTGGCTCGGTATTGAGTTTGTTGCGCTACTAAATTGAGTAACAAATAGCCCATATCCACTGGCCATAAATCTATGGGACACATTAACCTCAACAAATGTTTTTCTCATGGACATATGTGTGATGAGTAAGGGCGTGAGTGTATAGTGAGATGGAGCAAAATACTCTAGTCATCTACACTAGGGACCCATTAAAGTTTTCTTAATGTTTTGACAAAAACAATTATAGGGACATAAAGACACAGACACTCACATAACACATGATGCCTTTAACTTTGGTTTCTATGTTTATATGGAGGGTAATTAAAAAATGAGAGCACGGAGTGTAGAAATAAAAAAGACAAGGACAGAAAAAGGCTCATAAAACCATGACCAAAAACGGGTGAAGTTGCCCGAAGCCAAACGCCAGGTTATCATTTATTTTAAAGAAAACTCTTCGTACTCACACACAAATTAAATTCAAATATATATTATTCTATAAGTCAATATTTATTCTGAACTATACTTTTTTCTTATTTGCTTGTTTGTTCAATACTATTTTCAGAATAATGTTTGTTATGAATTTATTTACTGCTCGGAATAGACATAAAATAAAGAAAGTGTACAATCACTCAGTGTAGATTATTCTTAATTAAATTTTATATGAGTTCGGATACGTACTGGGTATCGATGATTACTCAACTGACTCTATAGGAGTTGTTGGTTAAACTAACAATTTGTAATATACGATCACAGAGGCTGAAGATGACAAATAAAAGGCTCCCTTATTTTTTAGGTTTTCAATATAAGCAACGACAAATTTATATTAAAAAATAGGGTGTTCAAATGTGTTTAATCATGTACAAAAATATATAATTAAAGTTATATTTCATATAATGGTACTTAAAACTATTTTATAAACTAAAATATGTATGGCACTCTGCTGCAATCATCTTAAGTTCCATAACTTGAGCAATCATATCCTAAAATTAATTAAAGGAAATATTTAGACAGTACTTTTGAATTATAATGTCCATTTATGTTTTTTAACGTAACTGTCTTAAGATTGTGTTTTTTATCTCCTACTTTCTAGTGTATTCTTATATTTTTACACTTTATGGATTTTAGCAAATAAATAAACTTCTTAACCATTAAAAATAATTAATATTATTTTTAAAATCAAAATCTACATTTTTTGGACTCAAATCATATCGAATTTGTTGCAATACTTTTCCAATATTTTAAAACAAATATTTAAATCAGACCAATGCTACAAAAATTAAAACTTTAATGTTTATTTTTGTTTCATTTTCACGTATTAGCTTTGGTTTTTATGTATTTTTGTACATTCTGTAAAATTGAACTGTAAAATATATTAATAAAAAACTAGTTATAAATTGGTGTTTTCTAAGCTAGTAATTCTCATTTCATAATTTTCAAGTAAGTGGTACTCGAACTGAAGAATATATACAGGGTGCGCCAGAGAGACTTACTTTTTTAAAGAAAAAAGATCCCGAGTGACAGGAGCCACATGTGAAGGGAGAAGTTCCCAAATTTGTTTCCCCTTCCATTCAGTTGCCATCCTGCTCTGGTATAGAGAGCACCGTGCCTTCACAGTCGAAAGGTTTTTTTCTAACGGCCGCTCACTGAGACACACTTTCACATTAGCGGCTGCGTCAGCCAGTAAGACATGGTGTGATGTAAATTTGCATGAGCTTAATCAGAATCCGTTTAATTGTGAACGAGTTACTGTCTGGTGTTCGATGTCGGTAATGAGAATTACTGGTCTTATTTTTTAGGTAAACGAATGTGCAGTTACTATGATTGAGTATTTTTTCCTTCAAGATCCGAAGAAATGAACGTTAGGGACATGCAGTTTCAGCAAGATGGAACTACAGCACAAAAACTCAATGAATTTGTTGTAACAACATTGCCTTGATCACCTCATTTCTCTCAGAGGTGATATCCAATGGCCTCTCCAGATTTGACCCAAGGCGATTTCAAGGGGTTATTTAAAATCTCTGGTTTATGTCGATCGACCACTGACCATAACACACCTCAAGAACAAAATTCGCGACGCCATTGCCAACATACCGATTGATATGCTGCAAAGAGTGGACACTATTTCAAATATCATTTACCGATGTCATTTTCGAGACTGCATTAAAAAATGGGATATGGCATTCTCAAATGGATAAAATATAAAAACAATACCTGTAGTATTTTGTTTTATTTACCTTTCAAATAAGTAAGTGTCTTTGGTGCACCCTTACGACTGTTTGTCGATAAGCTTATGGGCAGATATTTACAATATTATCTCATATAATAATTTACAAATATGACAATCTTTTTTTAACACTTATGAAAAAATAAATGTAGTGAGCTCAACTCTCAATATTGAAGGTACAGGTTCAACTCCCGAGAGATCAATTTGATTCATTTTATTATAATATACAATGTTCGATGGACTAACTTTACACATAGTAATACATATAATACCAAGCAGAAGCCATAACAAAGAACCCAGACGCAAAACCCCCCGATTACAATCTAATTCATGAGTAAGTCACTCCATTATCCATTTGGATGGACTTGGGCAAATGCAAACTCATTATTTTAATTAAATCAATATCTCCATCAAGATGTGCCCACTCCTACGTGCCGGGTATCCTTTTATTCCTAGTATTCATAGGATCAAGGGAATAAATTAAAATCTTAAATCTATTTGAATAAAATCAAGATAAATTATTATTTTTATTCCTTTAATTTATTGCAAACAATATTCTTAAGGATAAATAAACATTCTTGCCATGGGCAAGAATGTTGTTACTGTTTAAACCCCTGAGTGAGTATGTCAGTCCTTCAGGGCTCTAAGGATTTTTTTAAAGATAATTATTAATTGGATAACGATGCTTATAATTACCTTAAATGGAACTTTTCGAATAATTTAATATACTCCGAGTTGAGATAATTATTGCTCTGTGCAACTAAAGGCAGAACAGATGCTCCATGTAAAAAAGTAACTTTGATAGGAATAAACAAATGGTATATTGTCCTTTGAGATTCAGATACTAATTACACATGATGTTAAAAAAAATACAATTTATCCATAAAGAATCCCCATAATGTTCACTTTTTTAACATATAATTTCTAGTAAGAGAGTAAGAGTCATTCGCTGATAATTTTATTTCTGGCCTTTTAAAAGTATAGCCTTATAAAAGTATCCCAGAATAAATAACTGTACTTTAAATAATCATAAACATACGAAAGAGAACTATGTAAATCTTATATATTCGAACACTCTCATTTATCTGCATCAATTATTAATAATTACTATCAATAGTCAATGATTTTCATTTATGACTTAAAATATCTTGAAAACTAGATTGATATTATCATGCATTCAAAACAATTTACTGATAGCTGCCGTCAATTATACACAATTATTGCCACACGAAATGATAAAGTGATATTTTATGGGTTCATTATATAACAAGACAATCTAAGGATTTGAACCATTAAAAACTATTAAGTAACTACTTTTAGGTGATTATTGAGGTTGCATTTAATATTATTGTGATTTGTTACGAAGAAAAAAAAACAGGTTTGCCTTTTTATTTGCAAGTTCCTTAAATAATTTGATAACAATATTGGAATGCAATTTTCCAAATCACGGTAACTCTCTAAAAAATCAAATTATTTTTGACACTTGTATATAATTATATGTAAATAAAAAGGCAAACCTGTTTTTTTTCTTCGTAACAAATCATAATAATATTTAATGCAACCTCAATGAATCACCTAAAAGTAGTTACTTAATATGATCAATACTTGTTCCTACTAAATTGATCTTTCTTTACTTTCATGACAGATATCGAAATTATAAAAACTGTACTGAAATGCATTGACATATACCAAAAATATATTACATATTGATTATAGTCAATAGAATCGAAACAAAAAATATATCACCGCTTAAATAGAACACTAAAATATGGTCAACTTTTTGAAATATATAGCCGATTTTTTCGAAGAGTACAAAAGATATATAAATTATAAAAACGGATTTGAAATGCACAGATATATTAAAAAATAAATACTACTGACATTTGTGGTTATTCTTCCTTTCCACGTAGATAACTAGGCCTGAACCATTAGAAATGATGAAAATTGTAAATTTCACAAATATCCTTATCCTGGACACAAAAGCAAAATTAAAAATGATTAAAAGTATTTTTTCATGTTTGCTGGGCATAGGCAAATAGAAAATAACAGTTTCAACTCAATGACAACAACTATGTTACACGGTGTTATTAATAAAATGGGTATTGATGGTTTACAGATCCCATTAATAAATTGAAGAACAAACATATGTATCGAATTGACAAAATTTTAAAAGGAAGTCTTCATGAAAAATATATGATCGCACTATTTTATTAATGACATTATACAAAAGCAACACTTGCTCATTGTGATGGAAACTTAAGCAAAATCAAAATACAATAATTGTCTCTGAATAACAAACAATACTCTCAATGTACTTTGTGACAAAATATGTTTGTCAATATACTTTTAAAATTCAAATCAATAAAAACTAAGACTAAGAAAAAAAACTATCAACTAAGACTTTGATGAATGAAGTATTTAACACAGATTTGATTTTGCTTCTAAAAGAGAAGAGTTTTGAAGCTGTTAGTTCTATATTTTATGCGTGATTAAATGCTATAAATAAACATACTAAACCAAAGAATGTGTTTGACTTTTTGTTTCGTTAAAGCAAACTTATCTTGACATCAAACAACTCACAAACTCTTTTAATATTTATCTTTTGGGAATATTTTTATCTTGAAACAATTAAATGGAGTGCAATATCCGTGTGCGTTAAGGCGTGTACAACTCTCTATGTTGAGGGCGCAGGTTCGAATCCCGAGAAGGGATGTTCATTTTTGGCCTACCTCATTGATAACATTCTATGTTCGAATGAATAATTTTAATGCTATAATTCTTATTTATATCCACACAGATGCAATTCTATCGAACCATCTAGGCAAAAAAAAACACAAATCTCGAGTCGTTTCTTCACGATCAGCTTTTTTAAATGACTGTTATTTACGAATATGAATGATAAGCAGGAATGTGTTTAAGCAACATGATAAATGTCATTTTTTTCTCTTCCTTTTTTGCTATATGGTTGATTGGTTATATTACATATCTCCTATATAAAAAGATTCATTTCATAACATCAAATTAATGATATTTAAGATGTTCCACATCAAATTTTGTGTTAGTATCAATTTAAGGAATAGGTCAATAAATGATATTTAAACCAATGGTATTAGAGTTCCTACAATTTGTTTTTGCCAATTGGATATGAATAAATATAACCACCATTTAATTACAAAAAATAGTCACGAATACAAAAATATTTTTGAAGGAGTTTTATAATTAATTACAAGTTTTGACCGATAATAGATCTACGACATTTTATCGTAGGAAAAAATATTACAGAACATTCTTGTCCCTATCCAATTTCAACTCATGACGGAAAAGATTTTAGATTGCAGTTAATTAATTTTCTAAGACACTCTAAAATACATGTCACATGTATTACAAAAGAAAGAAGACTAAAGGTATTGCCTAGTTTCCTAATATTATCGACTGCATCCTTCAGCGTATTATTTAATAGGCTTGACTAAAATAGAGAAATATCATTCTTGAATCCTGCAGCTCCCTTTGTAAAAGGAATTTATGCACACACCAAAATCTATAGAAATTAAAAATACATTTATACAAGCTTAACACAACCCATGTCGTATTATAGGACCTCTTAAAAATATAAATCCAACACAATCTTTAAATAATAATTCAAGATGCAAATGAAATAAACTTAGCTACCATTATTAATCATTCAGAAAATGACACCTCTCAGACATTGCTTTTTTAAGAGACTTATTGATAGAGAGATTTTCATATAAAAAATTATATAAATAAACATTAAAATTTAAAATTAAATCTCTAATCTAAAATCAAGCAGCAATATCTACTAAAATTAATTATTAAAGTAACATTAAAGACACAAAATCGTGATAAAAATACAGAACTAATAGACAATGTCGCAAATAATAAATAAAATAACACAGATTGAATAAAATTATTTTGTGCTGTCTACTAATCCGTTGTAGAAATTGGAGATATTCAGCAGAGCAGACTGATAAAATCCTACCAGATCCCCCACATATTTCCACAGAAAGGCATTGATAGTAAGGGTCTTCAATGTAAAGGCCAGGCATCGCGCTTCCGTCGAAATCATGATGGCCCGAAAAACCTTCAATGTTAATTATTGTGTCCTGAGTTATTCAGATAGCTGCGAATACTCGACAAAATTAGCTCAATAGCTCTTGTTTTCACTGGTGCCTTTAGGGGATAAATTATTTTTAAACAGGTCCATACACTACTTTCTTTCTTAAAAAACATATATATATATATAATATTAGTATATTTTCACCATTACCAAAATGAGTAAATTCACCTATTACAAAAAGAGTAAATAAATTATGTCAATAGAAATCCACGAAGAGTGTATTATTCTAATCAAAAACAATATGATATGTATCCATGACACAAGAATGAACCTAACTCTTACTTTGTGCTCCTTGAAAGAAGTTAGATGGATCAGCATTTTTATTTTTATACAATATTTTGTTATTTGTTAGAGAGAAATCAAAACGCCTTGATATTAAAAAAATGCTTGGATTATTTTCTTACTTTTTAGTATATTCATAAAATATGACGTATTAAGAAGAATAAAAAATATCAACATATTTATGAACATTAAAGTCTGTGTGCAAATACATTTCACAACATCCATTCCTTGACTCATGAAGCAATCATTTTTGGAATATTTCTTAAGATATTCTTGTGGCAAATTATATGCATTATATTTACTTAGGAATACCTTAAAGACGGCACCGTGAGTCTTTATTTCAAAGTATTTGCTTGCTAGATAATTGTGAACGGGAAGACTTTATTCATGATCAAACAAGGCATATATTTTTCCTTTGTGTTAAATAAAAATGAAAATTATGACCCATCCATTATCTTTGAAATAGTTTCAAATATTCTTTGTTGCATCATTTTTTTATACATATGTTTTTTGCTAACAATTCGTCAAGCTAACTTTCCAAATAATAAAATATAAAAAACTTAGACGATAAGGCAAAAATGCTTTAGCTGATCTAGATAGATCACTAAGGAAAATATTTTATTTTGTATCATGGATTTATTTATAACATAAAAAAGTGTATTGGTTTTTTTTATATGAATAAATATTTCACGTATCCCAAAAATTATCTTTGACATGGTCTTTGTTACAATTTTTTATCCAGGCGACAATTGAAATATTGATATCAGCCAAGTTTATCCTCGTTTTTACGTAAAAACAAAGCAACCCAAAATATATAATTCTTATCCAATTGACAACAGATAAGTTCGAACAAGGCATTTGTAAAACCCCAAAAATGGATCACGTTAGTTCAGTTAGCTTGACTCTCAAAGTTGAGAGCGCAAGTTTGAATCCCAAAAGATCAATTTTGGTTGACCTAATTGAAAAGACGCTATGTTCGATAGTCGTTTTAAACTCTCTAATGATTGTTCATATCCACACGGATGCAATTTAATGGAATCAAATAGGCAAAAAACTAAACACAAAGGAAAATACATTTTAAAAGTTAGGGGTTTGAAGAAAAAAAAGTTTCTTTATAGATCTTTATTTAAAAAATATCTGAACACAATTTTTGGTACATACATGATTACTTCAAATGACTAGTCATTATTCATCATGTAGAAGAGCAATCAAATTAGAGTAAATGAGTTCCAAGCATAAGTGCCGTTCATGGCCCTAAATACATATATCGTTCCTCATCAATATGATTAATGTAGGGGCATACAAATCTAACCACCCTGGTTAGGAATTCCATAGCTGCCTACTCCTTCTACCAACCAAAGAATGAATGTCTTGATAATAATAATATTAACCAATCCAAGACACCAGAGAAGCAGCCCTTCTCAATCAAAATGATCACTCAAACAATTAACACACAAAAAAGGGGAACTAATACTGGTCAAAGAAGGTGGTTACAAGCCTACGGAAGCGTAGGGAATATTTTATAAATCAAGACTATATGCTGAGTAATAAACACACAAAAAACCACAGACCTTCTTTTTATGTATGTATCTATGTATTTCCTCGTAGTCCTTAGAGAGATAGAGAGAACAGTTAACTGCCTGTTGCGCAATTCTATGGCATAGCTATGTGATTATACATATTCACATACTACAATCGCTCTATTAGCCATTAAAATGATCGGAAGAGGTATTTTATAATATAATTATATCTCAAATATATTTCTATTATGCATACATAAAGCACAAAGACTAAGTTAGATAGGTGTAATTAAAATCGAATATATATATATATATATACCCAAATACAGAATATCTTTATCAATTTGTATTGCTTAAGGATAATTTTATAGATGCTCTTGCTAACTCTCGAATAATCATAACTTTTTATTAGGTAACTCAATTTTTCTTACGCTTTCTATGTTCAGAGTGGCAATTATTGTCAGATATGATGACAAAAGATAAACAATATTTTATCCCGTGATAAATCATTTTACTTTGTTATATCGGAGAAGACAACTAAAAGGATGCCTAAATGACATAGATGGAGGCTCATGAGAAGTTCAATTTTTATATTATCCCTGAGATGATGTTCACATCTTAACAGCAGATTGTGAAGTGATGCTTTAATTCATAATACCAATTTCTTTTTTATTATTCCTTCTCCTATTCTTTTAACAAATTAAGTTCTATTAAAATGTCCCTATTCTTTATCCTTAGCTATGTTTGTATCAGGATGAATGAATAGATCTTGGATATTGTTATAATGCAAGGTGCTTCAAAAATGACTAGAACTTCCTGTTGGATATCATAAGTGGATAAACTCAATCTTAAGAGTGAGTAGAGTACTCATTTTGAACTATCAGATAATCAATAAACTCATTCTATATATGAAATCATTAAAGGGATATATTTATATACAATATTTGTATTTTGCCAAATAAAAAATAAGAAAAATTAGTCATTGTTTGAGGATTGAGTCTTGAAGTTAGATTTAAAGTAGAAAGAAGATGGATCAAATAATAAATATTTTCCATTTCTTATTTCTCACATTCAAATGACCAGTTATTTAAATTCTATTTCTGCTCACCAAGATATACAAAAACGATGACAAGTACTATAGAAAAGTGATGAACTCTATCACGCCAAAGTGGCCCTCGTACTACCATAGAATATTATAACTTTTAACTGAATTTTTTTCAATAATCCATTGCATTCTTATGAGTCATTACATAACTTAAGGATTTCATATTTGTCGACTTTACTTAACACGGCTTCCCATTTGTCATGGGTAAGAGTGAAGTACCTCTTGTGGAAACACTTGGTCGTTTGCAACTTTTTACATGCATAATTCGCATGTGTTAGTTCTATCCTTTTATTTGTTCCGATGAATTAAAAAAGGCACAAGCCAGGTGTTGGCTTGAGCCAACAGGTACATAACTCCTCTGCCGAGCTTCACAATATTATTGTCGGGATTTTCTAGTAGACTGCGAAAATGAATCAAGCTATATTTTCCAAAATAACGTCTAAACTAGGTTTTATAGAACCTGTCAGTATTGATTTTTTGCTCATTTGGTTCGTTGGAATTGCAGTATCCGTGAAGATATAAATAAGTATACTACCGTGTAAATTAGTCCATCGTACCAAGGATCTTTTCAATGAGGCTGTTGAGCAATATTTATCGTTCCCTCTTGGGAATCGATCCTGCGCCATCAATACTGAGTGTTGATCACCTCTCCATTTTAATTATATAAGGTATTTATGAGATATTCCAACCAATATTTGATGTAGCCATTTTTTTTTCAAATAGTCGACCAATGTTTCGATACCTTTGATTGAGATACATATACAAACGTACAAATAATTTTATTAAGTCGTTTAAAGTAAATGATTAATCAGGCCTTATTATTGATGTTCTCAAACTTAATTCGAAAGGAAATTAATTAATATATGCATGTTTAAAGTAAATACAAATAAATAAAGAAAAAATTCATAAGAAACTAACCGTTCATAAGTAGACGCAAAAGCTATCATTCTATTCAATGAGACAGGGATTAGACATCCTCAATCAAATGATTGTTTTTTCTTTTATCTAGGTTAATTTAGAGTGTTTTATCTAATAGGGACATTTCGTAAGATCCTTTCCGAGGAAAAAACACAAAATTTATATATATGATTCAATTCAAAAGTGATGACAAGCACACAAGCACAAACAAATTGTTGTATGTTTTGTGTGTTTGAATGCATTGTTATAGACAATGAAACTCTTTTTTTAACATATAAATTTGATGTGTGTCAAAATATAATCACATCAAAATAAAAAGACTTTTCAAGTAACGAAGATTTATTATATGCCTGAACGGCTTTACAAATGACTGAGAAGATTTTTTAAAGATAATTATAAGTAGAATGAAAATAGTCATATTTTAAATAAATACATATTATTTATTTGTCTATAGGACCATACTTGAGATTATTGAGCTATTTTCGGCCTTATGGAGGCTGATTTATGGAGGCAATCGATTTAAAATAATGATTTACTAATTTTAAAAACATGTTGGAGCTACAAAATGGCACTAAACTCTTGAACAAATATTTAAATGCAATTTTGGTTCCATTTCTCTTGTGGCATTCTGCTTTAACCCTTAGATGCATGAGTGACTGGACCCTACACTCTTCCATAAGTGGGTCAAAAATGACCCATGTTAGAATCAATGTGTTTTTATGCCATTTTTGTCATTTTGGTTAAGAATAATCACTTGTATAATATTAAGTATTATATTTAGGACCACACAAGAATGATTTCATGTTTGAAATATCTTTATTTTTCACTTTTTAACATTTTTGAAAAAGAAAATTACCCAGAACAGCAATAGAAAAATGTGTCTTGTCTCATCACTGTATGCAGTTCAGACAAACTACCTGTAATACAAAAACTACAATTTCTTAAAATGTATGAAAGGTAAGTTAAAAATGTAAATGGCATTATATCAAAAACATGTTTTTGAGGAATATCTGGAATATGAAATAATAACAATTTTTCATTACGAAGATATTTCAAGAAAACAACCTCACCGGGTCATTTTGGACCCACTTATTCATCTAAGGGTTAAAAAAGGAATATTATGGGTTTATCATCTTTTGTAACATTAGGAACAATAATTTGTCGTATGTCAATTTTACAAATCTTTTATCCAGGTTTTCATTTATTCAACTCTATTGACCTTGAGTATATTAGTATGTTATACCAAATTTTTTTTTAAGCCTGAGAAAAATAGTCTTAAAAAGTCGTTGAACCACATTATACGATGCTATAAGAAAAAATTTAACCATGGTAGGAAATAAATTTTGAAAAGGATTTTAATTTTATGTCTAATCCTATGAATTTTGCGAGGATTCATGGGTTCTTGTGGGGAACGTCATCAAATTTTATCCTTCAAAATCAAAAGAGTATTTTAAAATTATGAAAACAATAGTGAATATTTTAAATAGTTACCCTAATTATATTGTTTATTGATATACCTCTTGTTTAGATTTTTTTATTATAAGCCGTAATGTTTATTTTACTTTTATATTATATTTTTTTAAATTTTATATATAATAAATAAAGAAGTAACGAAAAACTAAATTACATTGCTTTTATTATTTTCACACATTACTTAAATTTATCAAGATAAATAAGCATTTTGTGAGTCCAGAAATTCAAAAGTTTTTTTATAATTACAATGTTGAAAACTCCTTCATAATATAATATGTAATGCTCTACTTTGTAATGCCTTTGGAATTATAAATGTGTCATAACACATACATGGAGTGTAAAAATACTAATGTAGTACAAGAGTCTGTGTTTTAATTCAGTTTATCAGTAAATCGACTAAAACACAGATATGTAATCAATATAGATATATAACCAATGGGGACATAAGTAAACTTCTTTATACACAAATATACATAAACATACAAATCAACTGGAATTTATACAAACTGACATTTTATATTTCTTACTGGATATTTTTCTCACTGGCATTAAAATTAAGCATGAGAAATACAGATAGGGAAACTGGTAAAAAAAGATATCTAAAAAAATAATAATCAATCGATAAAATTATTATTAAGATCCACAGTTACTGGGGTAACAAGATTCTTAGTTAAATAAGCACTACGAAAATCAAAGGAACAATAGGTCCAATACTTTTATTGAGAAAAAGTAATTTATTTTATCCTTTTTGTAATAACATTTCGTCCCCTAATGATTCAATAACCTTATATATGTTCAAAGCAATTAAGGATATAAGCAAATGTATATTATCATCAGATTAAATATTTCAAATCTTTTTTGGCGCAAGTATCATTGCCTTCATTAGCCAATAATCCCTTAGGTGCAAAGAGTATTTTCCCGCTAAGGAATCACAAAGGCCTAACCTTTAGGAAGCTCATCAAGCTCATCATAGGCACCCTTCCCCACCTTGCCCTATCAAGGGATGATGATGATGATCCCTAACTATGCATCATGACTATAAAGAATTATCAGTGCACATTACACTTATAGGCTATTGATGAACATTTAAAAAATCAATGCTCGTGATTAGCCTCATATCGTAGAGGCATCAGCAGCAGCAGCACAAGGCCGAAATCATTTGTAGGCCTCTTTTGGAGTGTGCATTGTTCCCTCTTCTTCTTCTTTATCACACACTTACAAACAAATCCTCGATAACGAACAAGTGTTTAAATGTTCATACACACACACAGTGCGTATACACCAATGTATTCAATTCTCTTTTTGATATAATCCCCTTCTTTTCTTGTTAATGAACCTTCTAAAGAGAGATAATCCCTTGCTTTGGGGGGATGCTGTCTTTTGAGAGGGCTTACAGTATGGGGCTTCCTTATGAATAAGGCGTTGGAAATGGTGGTGGGCCTTTGACTATTATTATTGTTATAAAAGAAACAACACGTATAGAATTCCTATGAATAACACTCCTAATTAATTTGTATAAAAAACTGCCTTTGTTTGAATTGCTTTTAATGTTATCAATGATGAGGAAACTTCAAACATACATACATGCTGAGATAATAATGGTTCTGATATCTCAATATGTATATCTGTGTCATTCATGTACTGCGGCTCTTGTATTCTTATAGCCTTGACTTCATATATTTACTTTGACTTAGCGACCTCATAATACAATTTTGACTTGAGTGAAATAACATCTTAGGGCAATGTTTGTTTTGCACAGGTTTGTGAGCGTTCGCAACCTTAGCGTTCGTCCGTTCGCCCCTTCGATTTGAAAAATCCGTTCAAGCGTTCGTTTGTTCAATTTTTTAGCGTTTTTTCGCAAGTTGAAAAAATATTAATTATTTCCTATTTCAAATTTGAAAAAAAATCATGGTAAAAAACGTCGTCACTTTTATCCAGAATGACTCTCAGTAATTTCAAGTGCACGTCCTCACTTTTCTTCTAGAGTAGCATAAGAAACATTGATTGAAGGGGACAATGCCTGTGGATCTAACGAAGGGTAGGATCGCATTAATCCCAAAGAAAGGGGATGGGTCTGACTTTAGTCATTGGAGGCCCATCACCATTCTCAATTATTCTTACAGAATATTATCGGGAGTGCTTGCCCAAAAAATAGAACCAATTCTCAATAACAAGATTGGCTTTCAAAAAAGAAAAATATTCGACGTCTCCAGAAACATTCAGGCATGCATCGAGTCGATGGTAGAAAGGAAAACATTTGGAGCGATAATAGCATTTGACTTTCAAAAATCTTTCGATTCCAAATCGCATGTTCATATTATGAATGCAATAAAGAAGTTCTTACCAAGGGAGTATTTTAATCCTATTCGGGCACTACTGCGAAATGGCACTTCAACCATATAATTAAATGGAATTGAAAGTGATCCTATCAACCTCACTAGAAGTTGAAGACAAGGATGTCCATCTGCACCTCTACTCTTTGTAGCAGCAGTTGACGACTTAGTTCGAATGACAATGAAAAAATATAAAGGTTTTGGTATAGACCTCAAGGGCTCTGAGCATTTAATACACCTTTATGCAGACGATGTGACTCTTATGATAGAAGGACACTCTGAACTTCAACTAACTAAGAGTGGAGATAGTTCTGATTTTTTTTGCAAATTACGAGAAAATATCAGGCCTTGCAATCAATAAATTCAAAACAACGATATTACCACTAGGTCAATGGAACCCTCAAACAAGTATAATTGCCTCCTGCCAAATAAAAAATCAAGTGGGCATTCTTGGAGTTACTTGAATGGTAAAGAATCATGAGAAAAGCTGGAAGGGTGTGTTTTCAGCAATCCCCTATAATATAACGAAATGGAGGAGTTTCAACATTCAGAGAAGAATCGACTTGTATAATTTAAAGGTAGTCCCTCTTTTATTATACAAGGCGTCTTGTCATCCCATAATTGCCGAGAAAGCCATTCTCGAGGAGGAAAAATGGCTACGAGCCCTTTTCCATCAGCACTACCTTCCTTCTGTTTAAAGACCTAAGCGTTCTCTCGGGGAAGTCTTACTCGACTGTGCCATATAATACCAAAGGTGTATGTGAGAATTTTCAATGAAATTACTACAAATCCTTCTATAGAGTGGAGGAGATCAATAGCATATAATTAAATTTACTGGTGGCTGATGTTCGGCTCTGACCTGACAAATCATAAAACGTCAAGACTCTCTCAGGCTTGGGGTGCCGCTCAGCGTATTTTATAGAAATTAAAACCAATTAACGACACCAATACAACTGTTGACGTCATTAGACAGAACGCCAACAAGAATTTTTACTTTCGAAATCTACCACGACCAGAGAGTTTGGATGAAGAAGCCATCAAATTTAGAATCCTTACAATTCATGACCTCCACAAAGAAAATATATTTTTGGATGGACGATTTAAGTATCCTTTGATTTCTCAAAGATTTATTTTTTTAAACTCACCTAATCTCCGTTGGGAATCTTCAAATGCTTGGAAAGGCATTGTTCTCTTCGGCCTCGGAAAGAACAACAAATCACCGGAGTCTAAGGCACTGACTTTTAGTATTTTAAACTCAAAGGCCCTGATATGTCAAAAGATGTCCTTCAACGAACCCTTGCATCCCTTCGAGCTGAGGAACATATTTTTGCCAGCAGCAGGAAGAAATGCAGCTTTATCTTTGAAAATCCCCTCGTTGGAAGAACGCGCAACGTGGACGTCTGCCGGAAGAATCATTAAATACTTCCCAAGTTTCTCCCTCCAACATCAAAACTGATAAAAATTATTTCAAAAAGTTATGCTAATATATAGCCTTCTGAATATTTATATGTTTCATTTTTAACATTTTTGTTTAGAGTTTTAAAATATTTAATAGTTCTGTAATTGATTGTAAAATGATTTTAAAGATGATTTGTTTATTTATTTATATAATATTTAATTGTTTGTGTTCCTCGCCAGAGCAAAAATTTAAACTATAATGTTTATTTATGTTTTTATAACGCATTTGCTTTGGGTTTATGTAAATGTCACATTTTTTTAATTTTTTACAAAATAAACGAAATGGTAAAAAAAAAAATGATTAAAAACTTATTTTCTAAAAAACGTCCGAACTTTTCGTGCAGAAAGTATCTTTTTAATTTTTTTTTGTTAAAACAATATAAATCGAACGGGCGAACACAGAAAAAAATAATTACGTTTGTCCGTTCATTTATAATCTGTTCAGGCGATTTTGAACCTGTGTTCGTGAACGGCGTTCGTTTTTTCCGTTTAATCCACAGTCCTGGTTTTGCAGCAATTAGAAGTCATGAATTTCTCTCCATTCTTTGATGCATACATACATGCAAAGAATGCGATGAAAGGCAGAGAGCAATTTAATGTCAAGATCGTTTCCATGGCAATATTCGAGAATGGATGGCTTAATAGGAAAAAACTTTGGTGGATTCTCACTTTCACTAAAACTAATATCATATCTCAAAATGAATTTACTTAATCTCTACAATGACTTTGATCCAAAGTTGGAAGGCCTTGCACGTTTTGACGATGAACCCCTCGGACATGGAGGATCGATTGGTCCTCAACCGAGGCCTTGAGGAGATCCACTTCTACATGAGGGGTAAAGGGGCCTACTTCTGCTGCTAGACATAGTTGTCGTTGGAATATTTGCATTCAGTTAGGGTTTCATCACTGTCCTTATGAACTCTAGATTCTCCTTTGTCCCCATATTGTGGCCCTTAAGAAACCAGTAGAGATGTATTATGCGATCAAATCCGAGAACATCATAGCAGAGGCCGGATGCTCGGTGCCGTTAATGGTGTGCACATCATACATTCAGTTGTCCAGGTATTTGTCAATCGGCCTGTTCCTGGACAGATTCAGTGAAAAGAGCTTCTTTATCAGATAATACGTATAATCACATTACAACTGTAAATCTTCATCCAGATCAAAAACTTTTTACCCTTGATGATTACTTTGCCCTATTGGCCTCTGACAGCAACTGGCGACGTTTTCTGACGTAGGAGGGGATCTCAAGACCTGATGGTCTCTTCGTACCTTCTGATCTTGATAGATATTCTTTTCATCAGAGAAAAACCACAGCATCCCGGGCTCCTTGGGTGCTTGAGCTTGTTGAGCAATTTTGTTGACTTCATCAGCCTTTTGTCCTTTGTCTTCTGGGTCAAGATCTGGCCCACCTACATCTTGTAACTCCTGTACCTTAAATCCTCGGATACACAGTCACTTATTGTTTTCTCATGACAGCCCCGATCCCTCGACATGGCCCTTGATGGACCTGATAGGGTCATCTACAACCATCTTCATCACCTTGTCGACGAAGTCGGTGTCCTTGACCTCCTGGCGGCGTCCTCCTCCTTGTATGCCCTTTTTATGGTGACGTCAACGCCCCAGATGTCCTCTAGCCTCATACGGATACGTTGAACAGTCTGTAAATTCACGCCTAAGGTTGAAGCAATCGTTGAATTGGAGATTTCACCTCCATTATTAACCAATGTCATGACTACGGGGGACCTCAAAAGCTCCTCGTTCCACTTATAGCCCTTCATCTCTTCGTAAGATAACGCCATGATGCTAACTAAACTACGTATCGAGAGCAGACAAGCCTAATTATCATATTTGGCGCGTAATTTTTTATTTGATAATGTCATCATCAAGTTATTAAGTTTTAAATTAGGCGATAATTTGATCTCCACACCATGTACATTTTTTAATTATTCGCTTGCATCCTCTTGGATCGTCAGTAAAGCCTTAATGGCTTTGCAAAGGAAAAATCTGATGTCATCTATGTTCTTGACCTGACACCTTTTTCACAATCTAAAGACTCTCATTCTCTGATTTGATATTTTTGCCTTTATGGTCCGATATAATTGTATCCTCTTGGATATAAATGATCATTATTGTGTGTAAATTAGTATATCAAACCTCGGTTTATTATCTATGAGGTCGACCAAAAATGACCTTTCCCTCATGGGACTTGAATCACCACCCTCAACATTGAGAGCTGAACACGTCTTAACGTACTGAAATATCGCACTCCCTGATTTAATTTTCTAGATCTGAAAGACGAGCTGATACTCTGTTTCTAATCACATCCATCGACGAAACCATTTGAGATATGTATCACATTATTTCATTGTAATAAATATTATCAATACAACATAAAGAAATGACCTGTGACAACAAAAATAGTTATCTCGACGTTTCTCCGTGCCCTAAACCAGATTAAGCTACGTACAAATACATAACAAACAATTTATTTTGAAAATAATGCTCCATGGAAGACTTTTACATTAAGATCAAATAATGTGCCAAAATATATATACTAAAAATCACAAAAAATTATAAACGTTCAGCATATCTTTGGAAATGCACGATGTTGATGAGAAAAATTATATAGGGTCTTCTGAATAGCACCAACCTCAGAAAACGATCCTTAGAATTCATATCAATGGTCTAAGGAGACAAGCTAAAGCAGATATAATCCTCAAATCACTTCTGGATAGAATGGTTTTTGTATATCACCAGTATCTTAGCCATAAGTCCTAATAAATTCCAAAGTGCAAAGTCCAATACTGACGTTAAAAAATATTTCTAATAATATTTTATTAACAACTATTTATGCAAGATTAATGTTCTCCTCGGCATGTAGACAATGTTATTATGTTAAGTCGTTCTTGAAATAGTTGGGCTCTAATTTACAAATAGACAAATCAGTCAGAAGATATATCTTATAGTTAAATATAACCAAAAATATCTGATTAGGTTTCTTTTGGTTATGTAATTAACAATTGCTTAATATATACTATACATAAAAAATTATGTTTAAAGAAACTTGCATCATATTTTACATAAATTAAAAAACATTTTAGCTTTTTTTAACTTATATTAATGTCATAAAAGTTACATGTTACCTTTAAAATAATATTTCATTGTCCCCAACAGTAAAGAGATATTAGACCTTTCCGAAATGTAAAAAAGCAGGCATGAGACTCAAGCCTTAGAAATAAATGACTTCACTATTGAGATGAACAATCTCTCATTTATATCCCACTGTTTTCAAATACATGCTTTATTATTTTATAATGAATGTTATTAATTTTATAAAAGTGAAATTTAATTCTTTAAATAAAGTTTCATAATAAATACAAAAAAAACATTTAAGTTTTTCTTCCTGTTCATTCCTTATGAAAATAGTATACAAAATATGAAACCCATAACCAAATACGCCATATAAACAAAATTAAACATAATTTCTATTTTTTATTGAATCGGCCTTAAAAAATCCACTATCTGTCGACCTCTACAATTTTAAGCACTATAAGCTTTATTAGTCCTTAGGATATACCCATTCTTATCTTTTTGATTGCATGCGCATGACGTAAAAAGTGATGGGATTACATGTATCTAGCATGGTATCTGGCTTTTATAGCCTTATTTAAAAAAATATATATATACATAAAGAATTCATAGTATATGCGCAATGTTTTTCTCTCTCCTTTTCAAATGACATGACGTCATGAGTTTTGAAATAGGAGTTGTCCTTAAATGTTTCACGAAATGAAGATAACAAAGACAATCATAGTAATGCCACGAAATACATTTGATTTGTCATAAAATAGCGGTACTTTTCGTCTAAAAGTATATATATATATATTAGTCCAATTATCTTCTGCCGGAGAATTAAAATAACGTGAAATGACTTGACGAAACGTGTATACGAGTCATCAATGGTTATGTAAAGAAAATTGTATAGATTTATTAGCCTTATTTCATGATTCTTATCATGATATATGAGTTAAAATTATGTCCATACATATTGAATTTAATATTTGTGAATGAAATAGTAATATTTAATATTTACATATATATATATGTGTGTTTGATATTTTATACATCTTACGTTTTTCGAAAGAGTTCTTAAGCATTCATCTTATTATTTCCCACATAACCTATCAAAATTAATAAGTTTAATTGATTATTAACTAAGATCGAATGTTATCAGCAAATAGTTTTTGTTTTCGTTGGTCAAAAAATTTCCTTTAGAAGTATGATGCACCACCAAAAACACACTTATTTATTAAAGGCTATGCTGTTTAGTCAATTTTGGAAACAAAAAGTTACGTCTTAATATTAACGCTTAATTGCTATGATAGGAAATACAAGAATTTTTTGTTTTTTAATATAAATTCACTCAACTATAAATTTTAGCTTGACAAGGAAGTAAAAATTTGGAATCATGAGCGAAAATTTTTTAAACTTTGAGGCTTTAGTTTCAATTATATTCATATGTCATTTTTCTTTTGTTTTTGGATGAAGATTTCTACTTCTTATTCTATAAAAAGGGTTTTTTACTATATCATAATAATGTGTTTGTATTTGAATATGTTAAATTTAAGACGGGTGAATAAAATATAATGAAAAATATTTTTTTTTCCATGTGCCCTACAATGCCGTGGTTTTTAAAATTGAATCTTGACAGGCAGAAGTTTTATGAAGAAAAAGAAATAATAAGTAAGTTTTTAAGCATTTTTAGTCTTCCTTCCTCATGGAAAAAAGAATTTCGTGTTCGACCTGGAGTATTGCTGATGGGTCCAAATTTACAGCTCAATTTCAAATCTCGACTCGGCTCATTAAATTTTTTTATCCTTGCAATAATTGTGGCATTCTATACAATAATATAATACACGCTTTTGTAGATTGTCATTTTTTAAGGACTGTGAGGTATTTTATTCAATTAAATGTCTTTCCGCAAGAAGATATCGACTCCAATATCATTAAGGCATCGATCTTGTTTGGACCCTTCAGGCGAAAACAGAAGCTGGCATCTCATCATAAGGCAATTGAATATTCGCTGTTAAGCATAAAATCTTTAATAGCAAAGAAATTGACAAATCATTCGTATATAAAAATTGAAGACCTCAGAGCTATAATGATTGGGACAGCTGCTCGGTATTGCGCTATGGCAATTAAAATTCCAAGCGTCTCTGCATCTTCGTGGACATGTGCTGGTGACCTAATAAGGTTCATTCCCTCCAATTCCCTCCAATACCTCAATATCATCAAATCTACCATACGTAGACACCGCCGTTACAGATTGAATAGAGATTAAGTTTGTTTTGTTTTTTAGGTGCATTTTATATATTTAGGTTTTTTTTTCTTTAGACAGTAATTTTGAATTACAATGTTCATTTATGTTTTTGTTTTAACGTAACTGTCTTTAGATTTTATATTTATATATTTGTTTTCTATGTATTGTGTATTTCACTATATTTTTTTAGAATAATAAATATATATTTTAACCCAAAAAAAAAAAAAAAATTATAGTCTGAGACTCTCATATGAAATCCTCAGAGATAATCAGTGGGCCCAAAAAAACTGTTTTCGAATTGCAATATCATTTTTGATTGGCTGTTGGTGAACCTACTTATATATTGAAATAAACTTAGTTTATATATATCTATCAAAACCAATGACAACAGTATTAATTTTAATGACTTTATAAGTATCAAACGAAACTTCATAAAGCATGCAATTATTATATAATAGATGCAAGATCGACAAACAATATTGACAGCGCAATTTCGATTCTTGCGAAGAGGTCATTTTTGATCGATCTCATTGAAAAGACAATAGGTTGGATTGATTCAATTTCATCCCACCGAATAAGCAAAACGATTAAAGTGTCACATATGTATAATATGCATGTGATTTAACTAATAACTAATAATTAAATAACTAATATTTTATTAAGAAAATATTCATTAATACATTTAAATAATACTTGCCCACCGAATTTATGAAAATATAAATATATTTGATATTCATTTTTAAGACATGATAAATGTTTATTTTCAAGATGCATAAATACATTTATACTGTTCTTTACTTGAGATAAGAACTAATGCCATTACTTTATTTTTGTGCTCAAATTAATTCTAGTGTCATAGATTTTGTGTGAAGTGTTCTTTTACGTCCGACCACTTTACACAAATGGGTTTTTGTTTAAGAAGTAACGTAACAACTGTCAATATTGCAAGGAGGATGAGGAAATGCCGATTCATCTCATTTT
The DNA here is from genome assembly GCA_013387185.1 of Caligus rogercresseyi. Taxonomy (NCBI): domain Eukaryota; kingdom Metazoa; phylum Arthropoda; class Copepoda; order Siphonostomatoida; family Caligidae; genus Caligus; species Caligus rogercresseyi. Next base: position 10,061,706 of record CP045891.1, on the reverse strand, counting down.
TTACTGTGCTCGCACCATATGTACTAGCTCGACTCCAAAACCAAGAAGACGCCAATGGATACTCAATGCTTGCAAATATATGATATTTTCTGTAGATTTAACTTATTCAATAATAAAGATAATAGCTCCTACGTAAACTTTTACCGGCTGATACTGGATTGGGGTCCGGTGGGGTTTACCAATGAGTTAAACAAACAACTTTCGATAAAAAATGATTATTCAAATATATTTTAAATATACAAGAGCATCGATTATACTTTTCATAAATATATACTTGCATATATTTATTTATTTTGGAACGTGTTAATTATATTTAAGAGCACAGTAAATTACATTTAAGGAGTCATGTACATCATGTTTTGAGATGAGAACTACTGTTCTTTGCTTTTGCTTACTACAAGTCCTTGTAAGAGTGTTAAAATTCTCTTTATCCTCGTGACTCAAAGACAATGAGTGCGCCTTACAACGCCTTCCTAAGTGGCTTGAGTCCAATGAGTCTAATTAAATCCCATTTCTTCCATGAGAGATACCATCATGGGAACGCTTCTGATGATGTCAGATTCTACAACAGATTGTAATTTAATATTTATACAAGATAGGAGGAGGAGGAGGCTCCCTTGAGCACAGATATATATGTACATATGTAAGACAAAGAAAATAATGATACGCCAACTAATGGGTGTACGTGGGGACGACTATTGTAGATACATAGTTACGTATGTAGAGCTAAGTCAAACCAGACTTACTGACTTGCATGCTAACATCATGACAAAGAGTAATTACATCAGAGTTATCTCTTAAATAGGATCCTTGTATGAGGAGGAGCTCAATTCATGATGCTTATTCTCAAATTTGGAAGCATGGCGTGAGCAAAGGGCTATCATTGCTTCGAACAAGGATATCCTGAAAAAGGCAGTAAACAAAATCAGGCTCTAACCCAAGAGACATGATAACAATATACATGCATTAAAATAGGTCATTAAAAGTAGTTTAAAAACATATTATTGAAATACAGCTTAACCCAGGTTATGGGGCATATTACATCATTATCTTTTAACCATGATTTTTGTATGGTTATTATAGATATACATGTATGTCTAGCCGTTAGAAAAGAGGTAATAAAATAAATATACAAATAGTATTAAATATAAATAATCATTATAGGCCTTTTTACTTTTTTATTTTGCCATTTTAGTTAGCATGTAAGCAAAGTCATCAATAAGTTGTGCGATAGCCGTGTGCGTTAAGGCGTGTTCAACTCTCAATGTTAGGGGCGCAGGTTTGAATACTCCCGTGAGGGGATGGTCATTTTTGGTGTACGCCATTGATAATATCCTAGGTTCGATGGACTAATTTTAATGCTCTAATGCTTATTTATATCCTATCGGATGCAAATCTATTAAATTACATAGGTAAACAAATAAAAAAAGTTGGATATTAAAATATTTTGATTGTATAGACTGTTGAAATCCTGGATATATTTGTTTATTATTAAATCGAAAATAAACTACCAATGGGTTCAAAATACGTATCGTTTTGATAGCTATTGGAGCCCTATGTGTTATTTCTTTATTATTGGTAATTAATAGGCATGAAATGTCATGAGTAGTAGAATTATTTTGCAGTTTCACTGTTGCAACTCCTTTAGATTATATGTTTTATTTAATTAGCTGCGTCATAAATGATTATATTATCGAGAATATTAAATTGGATTTCTTTAGTAATTTTTGTAAAAAAAAGGATTCACGATTAGCTATAACCTAAACTTTTTCTCTAAAACGTGATTATTTGAGAGAAGAAGAACGTGAATGATTATTATAATAGTTGGCATTGGGACATAAGACATCATTACATTTCGTGGCTGTTGATGTGTGAACATCAATTCAGAGGACTTTATTCATAACAACAATAAAGACAGTCTTTTCTGAATGGCCTTGATCACTGGAAAGTATGAATCCAATGAGAGTCACATATTGATGAAGTAATTAAAGTACTAATACTTTGTGCAAGAATGTATTTTTTATCTTCATTGACGAGAAACCAAAGAAACATTTCAGACTTTAGAGGCATACTGTCATGGTATAGTTTTACTTTATAAAAATATATTTTTGCTGTCAGATAGTGTCTCCCATGCCTTTGATAACTGTTAACTAATATATTCGTTATATGATCAAGGAGAAGAATACGTATACATATTCAACCAATTCATTTTGCAATTGTATATAAGCTGTGTAAACAAAAGAACCATGAAATTGAATACCTTTTATTATTGTCTGTTTTGCATTATTCCAATCAAAGAGACCCAATATCAACATGGGATCCCTTTTGAAGAGATGTAAAGATAAGGTTATTATTATTATTATTATTCTACCCATCGATAATAAGCAACCTTTGTAAGCAAGATCACATTTTTTTACTCTTTCTTTAAGGCTGCTTGTTTTGTGAGGCATAGCCCATGGCTTAATATGATAATGTTTTCTCTACATGGGATTTATCATAGATGGCTTATCAGATTTTAAAAATCCGACCTTCGTCCCTCTTATTCTTTGTGCCCTTAATATACATGTATGCTCCAAACATATTGAAAGGCTGAATTGATGATGATGAAAATCCATGTTGTCCCATGTCTATACTGGTTTTATATGCTTAGGCTAACAAACAGTACATATTTACATCACTTGTTCAAAATACTCAAAATACCAATAACAAATATTTATAGTCAAAGAATCTCAAGAAATAACAATATACTACACAATTAGAGAAGTTTATTAGGATTCGAATGATCTTTTTCTCTACAATCCCATAAGTTCCAAGTATTATTTTTATGTACATTGGCTTTAAAATACAAACAAATACAAAATACAATAACTTTAAAGTCTTTATGAAATCTAAATTTATCATAAAACAAATACATTTTACACTCCTCTATATCAAGTTTATTCCAAAAAATACAATTTGATCTGAATTTAAGCTGATCATTCCGATACGTGAGAATAGCATCGCACTGATCTTAGATGATGTTTTAATAAATACACATAGTAAAGCTTTATTTTAGGCTGTGAAATATTGAAATAGCTTTGTTAATATTATTTATTCGGTTGATAACAAAATGTATTTATTTTATTTATACATTATATTATGTGTACTTTCTCTGAATAAATAAAATTATATATATATATATGATACAATCACTGTTGTTTTCAATCTAGAGTATTTTAGAATACTAAATTTTTCAAAGTTTGAATCATTCCTTTCCCGTATGTGTAAATCAAAAGCTTGGTAGGAATGGGCTATCTAATTTCCAAATTATTATTCTGGTACTGAGGTAAAATTCTATGCTTCGGTGTAGTTGGGAGCTTACCTGAACAAAACAGTTCAGTGTAGATCAGAAGCTTGTTCGGACTCAGTAGTGGCAGAATGAGTTTGGAACAAACCCCTTATTTGTATTATGTAATAACTTGGGGCGAACCGTTTGAACATTTAACTTAATGTTAGCTTTTAAATATATATAGTTATAAAAAGGACCCCTGCAAAAAAAAAACTCAGTAGCTCATTCCCAAAAAGGCAAAACATATTCTATATTGAATCAAACTAACTATTTAAAAATTTCAAATATACTTCTATATTCACGTATATTTACAAGGGAAGCAACTTTCTAAACATTGGAAAGTCATTCCACAATGTTCGTAATTTTCTATGTCTTCAAGGAAGAACCTTGAGGACGTAATTCCTAGCTCTGAGTTGGTGTTCACATAAAAACGATTCGAATAATACATTTCATTTTGTGAATTGTTTTATTTTGATAATTCCCGCTCATTTTCTTTTCAGTCAATGACGTCATAGAACTGGGACCTAGTCAAGAATAAATAAAAGAAGAAGGGACAAGATATTCCTTTAGTGGGCAGCCATATTGATAAAAAATACCCTTATCAAACAGAGTCCCAGTTTCGCTTATATCTTAGAGTTTGCATGAGAGCCTTTGAAGAAGAGCCCCACCGTGATAGGTTAGAAGATATATAACCTACTCGTATTCTAATATCCCCTGAGCAGCTCGAGGAGCGGTTAAAGGTGGAAGAAAGGTTAGATTCGTGACTCTTGGCGATGAAGAAGGAGAGCATAAATGAATGATATATCGCAATATTAAAGCTATTTTTCAGAAGTTTTGTAGCCCTCTCCTAGGCAGCAGCAGCACGCGCAATGCGTGTCTGTAAAAATAATACACATATTAGTGAGTCAGGTTTCCATCATCATCATCAAGATATGAACCATTTAGGAATGATGATGCTGCTGCTAACTTAGTGAGAGCAGACTCAGTGTTGTGTGACCCCCTAAGAAAAGAAGTAAAATATAAATCTGGGAGGGGTGGCTACCAACAATAATAAATAAATAACTATGTATTTATCCAACAAGACTGTTATTAACCCCTGAGAGAGAGGGGATCTTGATGAATGGTCTGCCTGATGCTTCGTGTTGCATGGAAGTTATTATGATGCCTACCATGTTACATGGTGGCGGTAGGTACGTCCTCACTCCTACATATGTAGTAGGGGGCGTTGGATTTTATTCACTCTCCTCATTACTCCTCTAAAAATCCTATAACAGACAGACGACACAGAGAGAGAGAGAGAGTATCATTAACACTTATGTTGGGGCTCACAATATTAACCGTGTTACTGCTGGCTAAAGAAATGATACATGGACGCAATAATATACATAAAAAAGTAAAGGCGTTATCGGCCGATATGAGGTTGTTGGGATCAATAATTAAGGGAAGCGTTGTACACATCATTGAGCATCATTAACATTCATGTTGGGATTCACATTATTGACTCCCATAGAGATAAAACGATATAGAGAGCATATTCCCTTCAGCTGTATGTTTGTGTCCAATAAAACAAGTAATTTGTGCTACGTCATCGTAAGCTGATCATAGAGATAGATTCTATCTCTATATCAACTTACGATGCGTAGATCAAATACTTTGTTTATATTGACACAAAATACAGCTGAATGACGATGTTACTCTCTGCTATTGAAGGGAATAAGCTCTCTATATCTTATATCCTATGTTGACTCCCTTGTCATAGAAGACCCATAGAAGTAAGGATTGAAGCCTTAACCCACATGAGGTCTCTGAGAACCCTGCCAATAATTAAAGGAAGAAGAGTATAATTAAAGCCTATGTAGAGACACGACGTACATTTTTGACCATTAATTTTTTCCTAGAGGCTTATAAGAATATAATTTGGACAGAT
>CP045891.1:10036192-10056351 GCA_013387185.1 Caligus rogercresseyi | reverse complement strand
AGAAGAAGGTAAGTGAGAGGCCCCATTATCAGATCTAGTAAAAAAACACATTATTAAACATAATGATGAGTTTTAACCTTCCCCCTTGTAGCATTATTTAAAGCTTATTTTCGACTTTGTCAGATGAATATATATATAACAGTTGGGGGCTTAATAATAATTATACCCCACACACTGCATTGCAAATGAGTGCAGTCCAGAGGAAGGCACTTTTAACAAGGTTTCTCTTGCGGATAAAGATAAGGGAGAAATTTAAAAAAATTCCCTCTGCATCTGACTCTTCAGGACTCTTCTGTAATTAAATATTATCCCGGAATATCACACTCTCTTAAAGCAATAATAAAAGAACTTTTGAAATAATTTAATAAGCGCCCCTAACTATTTTACTCTTTTGTTTCATGTGATCTTTTAAATGTATTTAATTTGTTGTTCAGCATCGATGCTAAAATTTTAAGCTAAAATGCTTATGTATTATCACACTTTGTATCTAGAAACCTTTGTATATATCAATATATTTTTTTTGCCTTTATGGTTCGATAGAATTGCATCCGAAGGATATAATAAGATTATACATTATATTATCTATCGACCTAGATCTATCCAGTGGCGTAGGGCAGTGAGTACGGGCCCCAATGCAAATTATGTAGGACGGGCCCTATCACAGCTCAAGCAAATTTTTTTTAAATAATTTTGGGCGATTTTTTGAGGTATTAATCTTTGAAGGGAAATTATTTATCATTGAGTAATTATTCAGTGGGTTCTTTTCATAAATGAAATGCATATTTAAATTAATCTTTTAATAAATATATATATATATATATTAAGTGCTGTTGGGCGCTTGCATTTTTCCTTTCCAAGGCCTACTTTTCCTTGTTATAATGGCACACGGCGAGCCTTGCGTTGTGCGAAGTCCTCGATGATTTCTTTAATGTCCAACTCCTGTGCTCGTATGTTTTCAATGGACAGAATAGCCAGTCCACTAAGCCTCTCCTGGTCATAGTACCTCCTCAGTAGTTCTTAATAATTTTTATTTTGAAAAGGATCGCTCAGCTGAGGCCACTGTTACAGGTATTGTCAAGAACAACAGCAAGGCAGTACATACATCGAGAACGTGGATGTTATAGACTGATTATCCAAAAGTAGCATTTTAGCAAGCTGTAACACAGTCATGGAGGAAGACTCCTTTGCAATCTTCTCTCTGAAACAGGTCCTAAATGACACGAGCTGAGCTGGAAAAGCCTTTCCTATGTCCTGTTGTAGTGTTCAGAGATACGTTTTGCCTTGTCATGAAGCTCATCGTCGCCTGCCAGCTGTAGGGTGGTGGGGTGCAGCGCCTCGAACATGTGTGAAACTGCACGCATAGATTTAAATCTCTGGGTCATTTGGTTGATTGTTATCCAAATGGCATAGAAAATGCTCACTCTGAAATAACTTTCTGGATTTGATAGGCGTTCATCTTCAGCGAGCTCGTCAAAATGACGTTTAACTCTCCTTGTTCCGAACATTTTCAAAAGTGAGCTGGATCGGATTATGAGCTCTCCCTCCCCATTTAGTTGCGAGAGTCTGTGTCGTTATTTTTGCCTCCTCGAAAGCATTTCGATACTCGGACATAGTCTTTATGGCATTCCCAGCAGACCCACTGCCCTCATAATGTCCATTTTAGTGTCTTGGAGCAGTTTGGAGACGACATTCACACTCTCCAATATCTTGTCTGGAGAACCACAAGAAAAATGAAATTAAATTTCTCCATCTCTTTCTTCAATCCCGCTGCTACTGTACGCTCATCCTTTGTATCACTTGTTAGCGATATTTTGTTAGCGTCTTCATGACGTCAACATATCTGTAGCGCAGAGCTGCAAGAGAATCATAACGAGATGACCAGCGGGTAGGGCACAGTTGCTTCAACGTGACACCAGGGAGATGAACCATCGGATGAAATAATCCCATCCAGCATGGCCCACCGTTTAATACTATGGCCAAAGAACGAGTAAATATTTTCAACAGTGCCATAAACTTCTTGAGCTCAGTAATGTCATTCACAGCATCATTAAGGACTAGATTTAAATTGTGGGCTCACAATGTACATAAGTGGCAAGTGGTTCCTTTTCTTTAATTCTCGCCTGTACACCAGAATAAATCCCACTCATGTTAGCTGCTCCGTCATAGCCTTGCCCACGACACTTAGAAAAATCAAGACCATTTGCTTCAATGCTCTTTATTATTGCTTTTTCAAGCTCACTAGCAGACGTATCCGTTGTCTCCTTGAAGCCCAAAAAAGCTTCTGTTATTTTTACATCAACAGCTACATCCATTTTATTCCTGACTATGGTTACATACCTATATACTTGGCTTAACTGGTCGTGCCTAGACAGATCCTGTGTGGTATCCATAATCACCGAATAAAACGGTGCTTCGTTTATTCATCTGTTATGCCCTGTTTAACTCGCTGTGCCAATATATATATGATCTCGTTCTGGATATCGGGGCTAAGGTACTTAACTGAGCCTTCAGGTCGACTTATCAGCTCTTTAAGCACAGGGTCGAGGTTGCCAGCAGATGGATAATGGAGAGAAAATTCCCGCTGTTTGCCTGTCCCGAACGTTCCCTGTGCCCCCAGAATGAGAGGTTGCAAGTAGCCAGCATTAGTGTCACATTGACAATGCGTTCTAGCACTTGTCTCCAAAACGCAGCAGCGTTACGCACATCCCTCTCCATTTCCGCATCAATTGTAACGTTCAGTTTCCACTGCTCGTACACGTTACAGGCTATACAATGCATTTGGGAGGATTCATGGATATTTATCTTTTGAGCTAAATTCCCCCAATCTCTAACTCCATTTAACCCATGCCTCCTTAAAGAATGGTGAACTACGGTCTCCAAACAGCCAACATGGCTCGCAGTACGCACGGTCCAATATAAGGGAGTAGCAAAGCCACCTACGAGGGAGTTTTATACCAGCCTTTTTCTGGTATGGTAATGTGCCACATTAAAGGAACGCCTTTTTCCTTCATCCATTGGGAATGGACCGCTGGGTTTACAAGGCCCTGTAACTATATATACCGTTTTAAATCGGCAGAGATGTTTTCGTCATATAGCCCCCTGTCGTGGGGTACTTCGGCGGAGGCACAAGGGGGCGCTGCGAGTGTGTGTTGTTACCACTGTGTTCCCATTCTCTTTGTATCGCGTTAGCGGCCCACGAGGTACTCGGTCCAGGTTCTTCTGATCCTCCTGTGGCTGTGACTGTGTTTGACACGGAAGCCGCGACTGTCCCCAAGCCTAGGGTCTCGTTAGTCCTGCATTAATACAAATAATGAATATGTTTATCTACCTATTTGTAATATATGTCCTTCAAAGTTACCTGCTTGACAGTTCAGGGTGTTTTGGTTCCTCATGTACCGCCGAGAGCGAGTAACACGGGCCTAAGCTAGACGAGCATAACACTGATTCATCGGCAGCAGCAGCTAGGGAGTGCCGGTCCCCGGTTTCAATGACAGTGGTTTGTCTGCCTTTAAAAAATGCATTTAATTGGCAACTTTGCAATTTTGTCAGCCTCTTCTTTCTTTTGTTTTCTTTCTGACTGCCGCTTTTGTGCTTATACGCTCCTCCTGGGCTAGGCATGATGAATAATAAAGGACTTGTCAGCTCAGGTTATTTTTGTTTGCAGAACATAATTTCCAAACTAGTTAAACATGCAGTGAGAATTTGTACCAAGTAAATTGTCTCATCAGGGCAGGGAGGGCTGGCCCCTTCACGTCGAGGGAGAGGTGCAAGTGCATTGCAGGAGCAATCAAAGTCTAAATACCAAGCCTTATGTAGTAGCTAAAGAAAAAAAAAAAACCAGTGACGCAATCGTAATGAAATAAATAGTAAAAAATATTTTAAAGAATTAACATGACGTCACTGGTATTTATTGTACTACTTTCCTTCTTCGGCTGGGGGTTATTTTATCCATAGAGATATAAATATATAGAGTGCTAACCTACTTCATAAAGAGGGGGGGGGGCGAGCTGAAGGTACTGTCAGCTGTTGTCTTTTATGCTCCGGGGATCATAACTTTAGATACTTATGAGTGTTATCCTTATTAAATATTTTAATTGCTTATTATTCATTATTTATAAGCGAAAATGTTTTTAGATTTGTTTTTCAATCACATTTTCCATAACGCGCAATAATGTTTTTCTAACTTTTATTATAACCTCTAATATAAAAATATTCTTAATTTTATTAATTTATCCTTAACAGTAGAGGTTTGAAACGACGTGCAATCGAAATTGATAAAATATGGGGGTAATTTAATTATGGTTATCATAATAATATTCATAAGGGTACATATCAATATTTACTAACGATTTTTTACAGAAGGAATTTTGACAGAAATGAATTTTTCACGCTAGGATGTTTGCAAAGCGGATTTTTACCAAAATATGTAGAATTTTTATTTACTGAAATGATTACATTGGAAAGGTGGAATGGCCGTGAACCCTAGCATATATTAACCCTAAAGAATCCCCCTTCAAAACGAAAAAACTCCCGACGCCTTCGGGTTCCGGAATGGGGTTCGGAATTGGAGTATCTCGAATCTGATGACTTAATATCCCGTGGAACCCCAAGGAATATGATTTCTTTTTAAATTCTTCCCTTACTTATTCCAAGTTCTTCAATGTTTTGATCCCTACCTTTCTTTAAAATGTTCACAATCGACACCTTCATTATTTTCCATCTGTAAGCACTCTATATATCTATGAAATGAGGATCCTGTTATTATATAGGTCGGTAACTCAGCTAGTCTGAAACATTATAGCCAGCAAAAAAATGACAGAGATAGTGATACTCAGACACTAGACCGGTCATTGAATTGAAAAAATATATTTATCTCATTATGAATTTCATGTTGATTTTTTTTCTCTTCCTTCTTATTTTCTTTCTTTTTCTCCCGTTGGCCGGGCCCCTCATCCCTCGGGCCCCAATGCATATGCATCGGCTGCATTACTGGATGCTACGCGCCTGATCTTATCAATGAGGAGACAAAATGACCATCCCCTTCGGGATTCGACCCATATATATGTATATATTTTTCTGAACACTGAATTTAAAAGAATACTGTATTTGAACTATACAAAATGTCAAATAGTTATTCTTCAATTAATGGATTTTCTCTTAACATTCTACATAATTCATTTTTGAATACTTTAAAAAGAGCCAAAACAGTTTCTTATATTATTGATCGTATATGTAATCAGAGTTCTTTTGCGATTATGCAATTACGATACGATCCAAAATTATATTCCATATACACCTCGATTTAAAGACTGGCCGTTTCGATCAGCGATACTATCCATCTAATTGTTAAAACATATTGATAATATTCAAAATGTAGAATTTTTATTGGTGCATTTTAATCTAATGACATTGTTCAAAGAAAATATCTTTTCAATATTAAATTTATGACAATAATGATGACGGCAGATCAGCCATCTCAATTGGGATGGATATGCAGCCCATTACTGGTAGGACTTTTTTTTATTCGAGAAAAATGGTCCCTCTTTTGCAATTGGTCCTTTTAGCCTTAATAAATAGATCAGGTAGTATTTTTGGTGAATATCTTTGCCATGTTGCATTTATAAGGATCAGGACTTATTTGCAATGGGCGATATGATATCGCTTATCGTCATATATCGCCAATAACAAAAAAATTTCCACAATTCAGGTATAAAATTATTTTTATATATTCGGGAGGATAATTGATAAATTGATTTTTACTTTTGCTTAACCGTGATACTTATTATTGAAACGCAATGTTTATATTTTAATATTCCTGATATATACTTCTTATATAAATTATGAATAAATGTATTTGCTTAGAAAATTTATTCAAAGACATTATTACTTGATGTTTGTCAATGTCACAATTAATTCAAGTCATAACTAATCAATTTTTACTACATAAAGAGGTTAAAAGTTATTTTCCTATCAACTAATCTACTGCAATGAATTCAAAATAATCTGGTTCAATCACAGGCTTATATTTATTTATTAATGTTTATTTTTGTAACGAAACTACCATTATATAAAACAAACATATAACATTCGACATTCCATTGGTGCTTTACTATAATCAGGTACTCCTTGGATAATTTTCTATGATTCCATTTACATGAATACGCTTAAAGACAATTTAACGTTTTGATTTGCAAAAGGATCTTATATCATAATGCATCTCTTGGCCATTACTAAATATAACACTAATTTCAGATTATTCGATAAACTTCATTAAATGAACATTACCATGAAACGTTTATTTGTCCTCTCATTAGCCAAGTCTTCTTGATTAATTTTTGATCATTAAAAAATGCAAACACCAGTCGCTAACTGAAAGTTGTAGGTTTCTTCAACACTTTTGCAGGGGATGTTTTTTGGAAATATTTTAGGATGAAATGAATCTTGCATATGATAGATGCAAATGACGGCTTCCAAGGCTTATCTTAACCATTCCCATGAGGAGCAATTTTCTGAATAGCAACTCGACATTTCATGCAAAGGGAGAGGAATTTGCCCTTTATTGGAGCAGCCAGATACTAAGCATCAGGATTTAATTTTAATTTAATAAAAAGAGTTTTTATCTGATTTAATGTATTTTAATTTATTAAGTATTCTTTTAATAAGGAGGTGTGTTTACTTTTTATGAAGCTTTTTATAGTAGAGGCACCTAGCGGTGTGACGTAGCTCTCACACTCCATTAAACGGTCAATATATAACAACCAACTAATTATACTTATGACGTCACATACACAGCAGCTGATCATATTTAATCATTGAATATTAATTTTAAAATGGATATTGCAACGGGTATATTCAAACTATACATGTCCACGTTTGGCCTTTCTTCTAAATCTGAATACTACTTTTTTTGGTGTTGAATACTAATGACTTCTATCGTGACGATTAAAAAAGTACAAGAAGGAAAAAAAGGAATTATTGACCAGTAAGGTGTTTCTTTTCTTCTTTTTACTAGGTTACATTATTTGCTTAATTTGATTATAATTCTCCACGTATGTCATAACATCAATTAGACCTAATTTGATAAATTACTTTAATGTTCTGTTACAAATTGCATAATCCCAAAGCTTATTAAATCATCAAACGCTTTATAAATAATACTCCTTTGTGTAAATTAAATATACTTTTCGATTATGTGGTATTTCCTCATGCAAATAAAAGGAAGCAAAGCAAATTGCCCTTGGCTTTAAACTTACCCGACATTTCGGAGTTGATTATATATATTTGATATGATTTATAATTAGCTGTTATCATGCAGACTTACATGCTCACCGCATCATGATTTGCATGCTTTAGTAATGAATTATATCTTGACAGGCCAAAATTCATTTATAACAAACAATGAGGCATCATCGTGAATATACAAAAATACTAGATATTAATTGATAAAAGAAAATTAAAATAATTTTTTTGAAGCAATATTCATTACCAAAGTTATTACTCATTCGTTAACAATATTCAAAGAGATGACTGTATCTTTGATGTAACATTTCAAGTGTTTATAAATATAACTATATGATTGCAAAATTTAATAACTTAATATATTTAATGAAAACAAACAACATGATTATGAATTGTAATATATATATATATATATATATCCATATATATATATATATATATTATTTATTTATTATTTATATATATGTATATATATATATATTTGTTTTTGTTTGTTTCTTTGAAAATTGCTTAGTTTTCAAGTTTTTCCTATTTTGTCTATACATATATCCTTATAAATATCTATACAGTTATATCTTAAATTCCATAAAACCTTGTGACCCATAAGGATAATAATCTTGTTTTGCAAATATTCCCATTTTGTTATCAGTTTTCGGATACCACTAATAAAGATAAAGATATTTTAATTTTTCTCCTAAGGAAGATGACCTTATTTGTGTGCAATCCCACATTTCCTAGAGAGAATAAATGTTCAAGTTACGGATATGGTCAAGAACTGTTAGTATATAATAATAATAATAATCGTCATCATTGCTACGTTCCCTGTGTGGGAATAATAGTAATAATATACTTACTCACGGCAAGTGCATGACCATAATCCTGGCCTTCAAAGACTTCTGCCCTAAACATGCAATTGAGATAAGTGAAGCCAAGGTAGTTTGTGCGGCTTTGTGAAATAATAATGATAATATAAAAAGAAGATCATGAAATGCCCAGTGCATTAATTTGAACGGTAATGCCTCTCTGGTGCCCCCCCCCCCCCCCCACTCCCCTGCATCCATCAAGAGTACTATATTCATGGGCTATGCACTCCTATGCATTATATTCCTAACTATGCAAGGATTATGCCTACCAACATACGTACACATATCTCAACATAAAATAAAAGACTCCAAAAATACGCCGAAAGCTCATTAATTTTACAAAAAAAAAAAAAATTGTCATATAACATAATAGTTTTTGTTACCCAGCGTTGCCCGGAATTATTCAGGAACGTCAATTTTGATATAACATATCATTGGCATCTCAAACATATCCATAGAAAGGTTGATCAATATATTACTAAGTGTCTAGGAGAATCAGAACAAATAAATAAACAGATCGGGTTATATATATATATATATATATATATATATTGTAGGGAACCACCCAAAATATTTCTAAACAACCCAAAATCCTCATATATAATTTTTATCCTTCGTGCCATTTTCAAGAAATCGGAGAAAATATTTTCTCCCTATAAAATAAAAACAAAGGAACAAATTTTCCAAATAGTTCAAAACCACATTAAATCCTCTAAGTCATCCACAGAAAATTAGTTCCAAATTAAAATTTGCAATATATGACATCGCTAAAAAAATATGTTAGCTAATAAAGAAGGCATGGCAATACTGAACTTTCATGGAGTGAATGCCCTCACTAAAACACATTCCCTGAGCTCTCAAATTATCAAAATATAATGAACAGGAAAATTAACGAACATATAAACGAATGAACGAGAGGAAATCCTATTATTAGTAGGTATAGTTAAAAGTGAAATTATGCATTAGTTTCTCTGGGATGAAAGCACAAGAAATGTCAAAGCACATTTTCTTAAGAATGCTTGCAATTGGCAAAACATTCAGTTCACTTGAACAGAGCATACCTACATATTAAGACATAATAAAGTATACTTAGATCTTATTTTACATATAATTACCTATGAAATAGACTACCAAATAATAATCCACTGCCTTCACGATATGAATCATTTGATATCAAAATCCCTTATAATAATGAAAAATTCTAAACGTTTCTAGAGTTGGAGTAAAATAGCTTTTTAAAAGTCCTTCAGGTTATATTTTAATATATTTTAATTAAATTTGTTAAAAAGTATATCTTCAATAATACAATTTTTAGAAGACTTTTGAATGATTCCTTTTCTATAACATTTCTTAACCCATTGTTGACTACGTCCTTATGAAGTATTTTTAGATTCCATAATTTATAAGATAATATCCACAAATAATAATAAATAAAATATTGTTCTGATATTAAGATCTTTAGAGGCTTTTTTTTGTAAATGGAGAACTAAAAAGGATAAAATGTAAAGTTATTGAGAACTAAGAATGTTTATTCATAAAATTATAGGCGCCTTCTTAGTATGTAATGCATTTTATTACCATACGATGCACTAAGGAAATCAAATCGTAAGGATAACATTAAAACAATATTTTGTATCATAAAGGCATTGTAGTCAAATGAATGAATAATACCTTTACGGACTTATCATCATATTGAATTGATTGCTTCTCTGATATACTGTGTTAATGATTTGTCTATAAGACATGTAAAAGTTAATACAATCTCTTATCGAATGTTAATATGATAAAAGTACTTTACGTCGAATAGCTTTTTAATTAAAGTTTTTCAGAATGACATATTTCATACCTTTTATATATTATACATTCTTTTTTTTCCTTTCTTTAATCTTTTAACATAATTTCAGTGTCTACATATATAGGAAAATTTATATATATAGCTAATAAACATATTTTATTGTTCGTTAATTTATGAAAGACATGAAAATGTGTTTGTCATAACTGATATGAATATTATAAACTCAAAGAAATGATTTTAAATTTATGAATGATGAATAAATATTCTCAGTGTTTGTTATAGTTATAAAAAGTATTGCTACTCTCTTAAATTGTCAACTTAATCATAAATAGCCTGTAAATTAATGAAACTGTCAGCTCATTGTAACTCTTTTTTATTTCAGAAAGAAAACTGAAGAAGATCAAGTCGTCGGCGATCAATGCTACAACGTCTAAAAACTATTTGATTTGGTCTGCTGTTAGTAAAATTTGTACTTGTGTTATGCAAAAATGAGGCCAATATAAGCTTAGCAAGTCCCGGTGTTTGAAAAATAATTATGTACCTTTTATCGTCATGTTTAGACTAAAATTATTTGATTAAGTTTGTTGGAAAGTTGTAATTTTCTTATAAAGACGTTTTTATAGTTCCTAAGCTTTTAAGCTTTTAGTTATATTTTTGTTCCTCGTACCCTGAATTTTAAATTGAATTTTATTCTTTTATATGCAGACACTCCAGTTTCATATATCTAGGCTCTTATTTTTAGCTGCAATATATATATATTTATAATGCACTGAAAAGATGAGCAAATAGTTTTTTAGTTTTGTGGCTTTATTAAACAATTAAGAGATTATTATTTTGCCAGGGGTCTCCGAAACACATCTCTTTTATGAATAAAGAAATATGCCCTTTAATTAGTCGAAATAATAATTGAATGCAATAAGAAGAGGAAGGGTTCAGGGTCAGGCCTGGATTTGCATTCATGGTTTTAATGGATATAAACACACATATTCCATGACATGTGCTTTGAGTGTTGTGGGGCCTCTCTTTATCTGTTTGTTGCATGCGACGACATATATACCATAGAGGGGTAAGGCAACTTCAACAAACGAAAAAAAGAGTTACGAGTGCTCAGAAATAAATTTAGGGCTAAGTATGTTACTGGATTGCGGCGAGCTCTTAGATAAATAAACAATTAAAAGGGAAGGAATCCCATCCCATTTTTGGAGAGAAGAACAATAAAATACGTTTAACATTCCGAATGCGTAGATATAAGGAACTTAGAGTGTTGCAATTATGTGCAAAAATGAAGGGATACTTCAAAGACATGACATAATATAATAACAACATGTACACGGGCAACATATTATATTATAACCATTAAAAGTAAACAGTAGATGTTGATATCTAAATATAGAATACAATTATCATTAATTATGATAATTCTATTTGGTTTTTGATAATTTATGTTAAATATATTTTGATACAACTTTAAAATCCTAAGCAAGCCTAAAAAAATATATATATGTAAAATAACTGAACAACGTCCTCTCCGTCTTTAATTAATCATTTAATTATCTACCTCACGGTTACCAATGTAGAATCAATATACCATTGTAAGGGATATTTCATATTATCATTCAAATATTAATAAACATTATGTGATAACAAATATAAATTTCTGTTGATATGATTATACCCAAATATATCCATTAATTATATATCATATATATTGAAGGATATCCCGTATCAATTTTCGCTTACTATTTTCATTTTGTCTTAAAAATGAAAGGTAATTTAGATTGCCAAAGTGAATATTTATTCTCTAGTAAAAAAATAGGACTTACCTTCCATCCGTGCAGTGACCTAAAAAATGTTTGTTATATTCATAAAAACAACACATCATCATTTATGTCCAAATGGTATACCAATAATACTAGAAAAGCCCTTTGATATATATATATAGTGATCTGAGGTACATTAAACCGACATTCCGTTTTATACATGATTTTCCTTTATTGGACAATTAATAACTGAGGGTGAAATATACAAAAAGAAGAAAAAAAGAAAAAGAGTATACAACACACAAAATACTTAGACATACAAACCAGATAATTATGGTAATGACATCACTAATATATATATATATATATATATATTTATTTATATATATATATCAAACATGGTTTTCAATAAACTTACAGCAAGGCATTTAATAATAAGTATATTACTTTAAATATTGTATTTTGCTTTGAAAGTGGAACTATTTGAAACAATATTCCAATATAACCCAATTCATTTCTCTCTGTATAAAAGTAGTAATTTACAAATTATATTTAACCTCGTTAGTGTCATGATCTTGGTTTTATTTTTCTAAATTTTGATTCAGTATTTATGAAATATCCTTCAAATACATTCATGTTTTTCTAAACTCAAAAGGAAATAAAATACCTTCATCTTTTCTTCATATACACATATACATGGATTTGGTTCTTCGATTAAAAGATCCAAAGTAAATGAAGTATAATGAAGAAAATAGGATTATATTTTCTTTAAATTTGACAAAGAAAAATCTCTTTTCTTTAGTGAATAGAGGATCCTAGTTTAAAATAATAATAAAACATGTCACATTAATACATCACGAAAGCTTTAAAGCTTGTAACGAGTCGTTAAAAAGCATTACGGTTAATTTTATTTTCTTAACCTCTAGCATTAATAGCTTACAGTTTTAAGCTTATAATATATGAAAAACTAATCTTTTCCCGTTTCAAAAGTTGTATATTTTTCTATATTTTTGTACACAGTAGCTTGTTATGATATAAAAATAATATCTTCATTATGTCACTAATTAAGATAAGAAAAAAAATCATCTTGTTTATTTACAACAATTTGTGGATTCTTGCTGCAAAAGAAGTAATTTTTTCACGAAATATTAGCACTTCTTAAAAATACGCAAGACTCTAAAAGTTAAAAGTCGAACAAGATGAAGATGGACAAAATGGCCTAGGAGATATAAAAAAGAAAATATATATATATAACTACCGCAAAGAACCTGAAAGAAAATATATTACTACACATTTTCATAGGCCATATATTGACAACACCTCTGATGAATATACATATATTAAGAAAAGTACGCTAGTTTGCGGGATCCAGTTGACCATAAAAGTGTAAGATATGGTTTTTTATATCTGTTATCGGTTATTTCCAGCATATGCATGTTTTCGATGGTGGATCAATACACATTTGAAGCTTTAACGTTTGTTCGTTCCTACATTTTTACAAAAAAAATGGCAAACATTTTTTGAAATTATAATAGTTGTATATAAACAATCTTGATAAGCCATTTCTTAAAAGGACTAAGGATATACAGTATAATTTTTTCTACAATAGGAGTGTAAATTAGATAACAGGTATGGAGACGAAATTTAGAATCACATAGTTAGTTATATGAATATTTAATTTAAAAAAATTATTAATATAAAGTGAACGCAATTGACTCAGTGGAAGTGTGTTCGATTCCCAAAGTTGAGAGACAGGTCTACTATCGAGAGGAATTAATCGATGTATTAATTTTAAAGCAATAATTGTTATACATATCCTTTCGGATATACTTTCTTTTTTTTCGTGTGTGGTGAGACTGATCCAGGAGCTAAAAAACAAATAAATATATTATAATTGGCATTAGTTTTATCTTTTTTCATAATGTAACTTTTATTGCTAATATTTTTTTTCTTTTTCACCTTTAATATGGTTTATTTAATAAAAAAATGTTTTATAAGAAGTATTTCATTATAATTAAGAAATTATATAATAAGAAAGATATACTTTATCAAAAAGAAATAATTTAATTAGTTATTGCATTTCATTAATCAGGTGGTATTTGAACCTCAAGGCTATGAACGGAAAAAGGACAACTATATAATCTATAATATTTTCAAAAGATGTCGGTTGTCCATTACGCTTTGCTAGCAAAGCTAAAAAATTATACATTATTAACTTTGAGCCTCCTAATTAACAGGGTCCTCACCATGTGTCCTAACTTGTATAAAAAGCAAAAGCTTCCAAACACAACGTAACTTCATTTTTTTTTACTTTGAAAACTAAGTCATAATTATTGCAAAAAATCCGTGGTTTACATGCAACCAAATACTTGAAATGCATTCTCACGATTATATATCATACCTCTTCTTACCACTTAATAAGAGGAATAATAAAAAAAACCTTCCCTAATAGCCATTTTCAGCTATCCTTAATGAGGATACTCCATGAGACGTGAACCACATTTAGACAACAACAACAACAACGTGTCTCAAGGTTAAGTTAGTAGAGCAAACTCAAGGAGGTTCAAAGCCATAAATCTCTGGGGCTGCTGTGTGTGTTTAATTACAGACTAATAATTGGTTTACGAGCATTACTCGGAGAATATTTTTAATGATAATAATAATAATAGTATGATAGCTTTGGATCACCCTGATTTCTTTGCGATAAGGAATACTTGAGTCAAGTGGATATATGTAGGTAGGTAGAGGTTGAATAGCGCCGTGCCAAGAGATCCACGTAGGATATGATTTAGGGCTGAACTATATTAACTAGCTTAGGTCTCGCTTATCTTATAAACAATACAGGAAAAGTAATTGCGTGTTTAATTATAGTGGAAGCAAACAAATAAAGTCGTAGTATGTCTTATAACTTTAGAACCTATGATATTTATATATACAGGGTGGGCAAACTAATTTCCTTTTTCCAAAGGCAATAAAACAAGCTGTGTAATTCAAAAAGGTTTTATTTTTGTTTCATAATGAAAGCACATCTTTAAAGTTTTATTTTACATAGTTTTAAAAATCACACCACTTAGATGACATCCTCCAGAATCGATACACTGGACAAACCTATTTTTGGTACTTTCCATTACCCTCGCCAGCGTATCGGCGGGTATATTGGTTATTTCCTCTCTGATATTGGCCTTCAAATCTGCCAGGTTTGTTGGGCGGTTGACATAACCTCGGGATTTCAAGTAACCCCACAAAAAAAATCACAAGGGGATAAGTCGGGTGAACGGGCTGGCCATTCCAAATCGCCTCTTCTTGAAATCAAGCGCCCCGGAAAGTGTTCTCGCAAAACAGCAGAGAAATCAGCAACAGAAAGTTCATGAACAATTGTTATTTTGTATGGGTGGAAGTTAAGATCTTCATGGAGAATTCGCCTCACTGAGCGAGCTGATAGTGCAAGAGCGGATGCATGTTTGCGGGCAGAACGTTGTGGAGATTGAAGTCCTCACAGCCTCGATGTTTTCAGGTGTTCTGACGCGCCTAGCTATACGAATTCTTTGTTGTGTTGTACTCCCGGTTTCTCTGAACGTTTTGACCCATGCAATGATTGACTTCCGGTCCGGAACAGGGCCTCTAGGTGCAACATTAAAATGAGTGCGAAAAGAGCGCTGGGTTGCAATCACAGACTGATGGTTGGAAAAATACGCCTCCACGGCAAACGCACGCTCCTCTCTGCTCCAACGCATGATAGTGACTGACTGTATTTCCAAGAAAACTTTACGCCTGCCTCTTTGAAATGAGCCCACGCTCACTTCTGCCCTACAACTACACACCAAATACCACAATTTTAAAAAAAAGGAAGTTAGTTTGCCCCACCCTGTATATATTTCTTAAACAGTTATATCATTTTTTTTCTTCTCTCCTTTATTGTTTAGATGTTATATAAATTATTAAAAAAAAATATATCAGTAAAATAAACATTATAGTTTATAATAAAAATCTAAACAAGAGGTAAAACAATAAACAAAATATCAAATGGGTATCTATTTAAAATATTTCAATATTTTTTGCATAATTTTAAAATATTCTTTTGATATGGATGGATAAAATTTGATGACGTTCCCCGCATGGACCCATGAGTCCTCGGTGTCGGAGGGGATCTTGAGGGAGAGGGCGGTGTATCGGGCGGCAGCTGAGAGCATCACAGATCGAAGAATAGGTGGTTTTACTATTTCTTTTTTCGTCAAACAACTCGCTATGTAGGCTTTGGAGTTTGATTCATAGCTTGACTTTTGTGGGAATTGTGACCTTTTTTCTTTAGAAGACCGAAGAGGATTGTTGATTTCGTATATTTGCAGTTGATGACCTTAAATCCCCTTACGTTGATTGTCAGAAACTTTTTTAATATTATGACAAGCGGACAGTCAACAAAAGCGTGCTCGACGTCGTTGAACAACTTGCCACAATTAAAGCAATGGAAATCAAAGGATAAACAGCCAGCAGATATCTGCAACAGAGCCGTGAACTTTTTTCCGTCGTAGATTCCAGAGAGAGAATTTAGTATACTTGATTTCCATTCCCCTGGAAGGGAAAGCTTTTATATGGACGTTGGCAATAGACTCAGCTCCCTCATAAAAGCTTAAAGATGACATTTTGAGTTGCCATGGACAGGGTGTGTGTGTAAATGGGCTGCTCTTTCCAAAGGAAACGAAAACGTCCATCACGGAATAGGCAATCGGGCGATGTACGATGAAGACTTAAAATATTATTACTTATCGCCTTTTCTTCCAATACTGATGGACTATCGAGATTTTTGAACTTTTTCTTGGTGTGTTTGCGAATGATATCCACAGTGCAGTCGCTTTTAAAGTTAGGGACCCATCTCCAATAATCCGTTGCGCGGCACCCGTAGTCTCTGATAGCCTCGCAGTTTCATTTTATGATTCTTACGCTTGGGATCTCATTATTACTCACTTAAAATTTTAAAGATAATAAAATCAATTTTTATTGAATTAATAATAATCTTGTCAAAATACTATATTTTTAAGTATATGAAAAATGTTATTTGAATATTTATTTCTTTTAGTCTCTTCGATTTTTCATTAGTCTGATTTGATTAGTCTTATTTTATCTGCTGCAATCTTGGAGTTAAACTGGCTTCATATCCTTTGAGGAAAATTAAATTTCAAAACAATGCGTGATTTAGTCGTGAAATCATATATGAATATCGTATTTTTTTAAATGTTTTTCATTTGAACCAGAAATAGCTTTTAGCTTTTAATTATATTAATTTCGTTGGTTTGAATGTAACACGATTGTTATTCGAAATGACAGATATGTTTTTCTTTGCTCCGTAATGAAGATTGTTTTCTTGTGATTTTTTATTTCACTTTTGAACTTGTTCATTACCTATGCAAATATAAAATGAATTCATAAAGCTCAAAGCAAATCAACAACAAGATAAAATGTGGTTTATTTTTTGTTTATTTTGATTTGGGACGAAATGACATAAGCAATAGAGATATGGTATTACTATAATTTTAAAACTGTATAACATACAGTTTAACTATTATTTAGTATTGAAAAATTCAAAATTAAGTGGCAAACTTACATGCAGAATTATTCGATATGTTTCAAATTGTGTAATTATTCTTGAAATTATTATAATCTAGATGTAAATCTGATGTTCATTTCTTCAGGGATTGTGAATGATTTATCCTACGCCTATCATCTTATGATATAAATACTTTTAATTAAGATAATAGATAGGATATCCATTAATGCATTGATTTCTTCAATTTTATTAATATTTCCAAGAATACGTAAGTAATTAAAAGAGATGTAATCTTTGACCTACAGTTAAGTCACTTAATGTTACAAATAACTTGTATCATTTTATACATACTTAATTTTTAGCACCGTTTGAAAAGGAACAACATAAAGCGAACTAAAAATAGTATTTTCCTGTAAATAAAACGACTTATCAATCCTCTAATAATTCATCTTTGTGCGAGTATAATAAATACATATACACGTTTAAATATAACCAAGGCAATGACGAATAAAGTATCTCCAGCTCAGAGTGTTTTCGTCTATTTTAAATACATACATAAATTATAGATATATTCCACAGATGTTTTGCTGTTCAGGATAGGAAGTAAGATCCTTGCATGTAGATTGATATTAAATGTTGATATTCATAACAAGCTTAACTTTTGTTTTTACGATTATTATTAGATAAAATCTATCATATCTTCATTCCTTATAGATACTTATTCAATTTATAAATATAATTATTAGGTTCAATCCAAGGTATTATATTTAATTGTCATTAGATCATCATGTCCACTGTATTTACTCGTTTAAAACAAAAAACTATTCATATTTAGATAAAATAAAGCCAAAGGGAGCTCGATAGCCGTGC
Organism: Caligus rogercresseyi; assembly: GCA_013387185.1. Taxonomy (NCBI): domain Eukaryota; kingdom Metazoa; phylum Arthropoda; class Copepoda; order Siphonostomatoida; family Caligidae; genus Caligus; species Caligus rogercresseyi. The sequence continues at coordinate 10,038,282 of CP045891.1, read as the reverse complement.
GTGTTAAGGCGTGTTCAACTCTCAATGTTGGGGCGCAGGTTCGAATCTCGAGAGGGGATGGTCATTTTTGGTCTACCTCATTGATAAGATCCTAGGTTCGATAGACTAATTATAACGCTATAATGCTTATTATATCCTTTCGGATGCAATTCTATCGAACCATATAGGCAAAAAAAAAAAAAAAAAAAAAAAAAGCCAAATCACTTATGCAAGAAACTATATATATTCATACACAAATGCACAAAAGTGCAACGTTGACCTTTAGCGCATACCTGATGCATTGCAGTTTTTGATATCCGGAATCACTCACTCAAATAATCTGAGCATGAAGGTATGTACTTAGGCCTATCACAATAAATAATAATAATAATATAGTAACCATATCCTCAAAATATACACCAGCTTGCAAGTCATAAAAATGCCAATAATGCATGATTTATTATACGGACTCACCATGAATGCGCGTGGCTCCATTGTACATACATATGCTTGGTATAGAGCATATATAGGATTGATTGGGCTTATTGTGAAGCTTATGTGTGCTTCTTCCTTGGTTTGTAAGGTGCTACAAATCACTCACGATATGTAACGTAGGTATGTATCCAACTATGTTTTATGTAGTCCATTATTTGAATTGTGGCATCATCGTGCTCTGAAAAGGAGGGAATTCAGACTATTTCCCCAGGAAGTAAATTTGTGGATCGACACAATAAACACTTTTTTTAGATCGTTAAAACTATCATTGGATGATATAAAACAACAGAAGGAAGTATCTTTCAGGAATGCTATGGTTGCTGGGTTAGCAAATTTTACAAAAATACAATTACATTATCCTAAACTTTTTAATATACTATAATTCAGGGGGTTCCAAACACTCAATGCCGATATCACACACTAATTCCAAATCGATGTTAAGGGATGTTCAGTAAAATAAAATGTTAGTAATTATTATCAATATTCATATCCGGGTCTCTTATTTCGCACATGAAAGCACAAAAAACTAAGCACGATGACCAATATTCACACAATCAAACCCTAAAACTACCATCTGGTTACTCAGCTTGCCTCGGTGTACATCTGTTTTTGGTAGCCCAACTCGGCCCAGCCGCTAAAAAACATACAATCATGGTCACTTTGAACATAGCACCGCGAGTGTCCTTCTCATTTTTTTTATTCATCTCTTAGCATGAATGACCCTTTCCTTTCTAAAAAAATGTTACTCGGTCGGTCCCTGTGATATGGTTGTATGAGTAGATCTTGAGAAGGTGATATTTAAAAAGTAGATCTTCAATCCAAAGATATGGTCATCGTTGCCCTAATATCAATATAGTTCACAGTAATTTTGAACTATATTGATTTGTTATGTAACTGTCTATATTATGCTATCTGAATTTTACTTATGTTTTTGCTGTTTACTGCATTTGCAATAACTTAATACATTATTTTATCAAAAATAAAGGTTTTGTGAAAATTTGTTGTCTAGTTGAATGTCCACATATTCTCATAAATATAAACAAAGTATTTATATCCACTAATCAGAAGATATAAAAACATGCATGCTAATTAATTTGATTAACTTTGGTTTCATTGACGAACTTCCAAAAAAAAAAACTCCTGCTGCTACCCCATTATGAAGAAGGGATTTGTTTAAAGTATGTATGCCTGTCTGTATAAAATTAAAAGTAAGGCATGTGACAGCTTGTATGTATGTGTGTGTGAATAGTGTCAGCCATGAAAAAAGAAGAAGTGGCTTTAAAAATGGACATCATTAATTATATCCTCTTATACATACGACTGTTTAAAACATATGATGTTTGTGATTATTACCCAAGGCTCTGATTGTTAATTACAAGTAAATAATAAATAGACTATAATTAATGACTCTTGAAGATATATATTTTATAACAATTATACTTATGGTGGCATAGCGCGGTTTTTATTATATTTAAAAAGGATAAGGTTGAAGAAGGATTCCATAAATGTTTGTCGGTTTGTTAATAGGATTTCAGAGAAAGGATGGAGGTCTTGAATCCATGGTAGAGTCGAATGAACGATTTTATCCATTTCCTAAATAAGAGATAGCTTTAAGT
>CP045891.1:10023820-10036092 GCA_013387185.1 Caligus rogercresseyi | reverse complement strand
GCAATGGTTTGCTAATATGGTACCTATATACACCGACTATATAATAACCATACTCATAACCGACCATGTTTTCATAACTTGAAGTATATATACTCCAAAAAAACGTGTGAGACAAATATTATTTATAAAACCAATGAAATCTATGCAATGACTCGTAGATCTTATCACAGTTCCACCTATGTAGAAAAAGCTTTGCATTCTCCTTAGTGTACAAAACTGCAGCCTTATTAGCATCATTATTTGCATATCCCCGTTAAGTACTTACCTTAATTATCCCTAATCCCGCTTAGCTCGTTCATTATTATAAGGATGAAGGTATTAATTTTTAGGATTATTATCATTACTCTGATGATTATTATCATTATTAACTCTGATGATAATATCATAACTATAAATAAATTACCCCTAAACTGAAAAAGGTTTCCTCCTCCGCTGTCTTAGATAGTCAAGAGTCAGGGGGGTCAATCCCCATAAAACCTCTCAAAGACTTAATAACACGTCCTTCCTCGAATACTATTATTATTATTATGGAGTGTTCTTTCTACCTAACTCTCATGCCGATATATGATTCTTTACCTAAGCATTATTATCTGGTAAATACGGCTGCTTTGAAACAAAACAAAATGGCGCCTGATGGGTAAAGTTCTAAATCCGATACTCACATATTGATAAAATAACAATATATACAAATATTGAGTACATCATTATTATTATTATTTGACGATGCTTTGAAAGGAAAACAAAATGGCGTTTGGATAAGTAAAATTTCATGAGATGCTCACATATTGCTAAAATATATAATATTCAGGAAATTATTATTTTTTTGGTATTAAGAATGCTTTGAAAAGAAACTAAATGGCATATTTATTGGTAGGATTCCATCTTTAATGCTCGTACGATAAGAGATATTGAGAAAGGCGTATAGTAATTACTCAGACCCAAAACCTTCAAGCCTGAAAGTTTCTGTATTTATTCAAATAATTTCTATAAAAAAGACTGGCGTGTTTTTGTTTACGTCGGAAAACATAAAAAGATTGACTCCAACTAATAGACAAGATCATAATAGATATAATGTGGAAGTTTAATCCAGTCTCACAAAAAATTTAAAACATCGGAACTCAGAATACAAAAAATCAATCGAGAAAAGTTAACAAAAGATACACTTCCAAAAGTTTTATAAGTAGTATAACACAATACAGATATTTTATTGCACATAGATGAAAAGAACATACAGAAACAGCGGGTGATATTTTATTACTTACCATTATTTATTACTCTAGCCTCTTTATCGTAGGCTAAATGGATAAGTGATACATTAATTCAGTGAATAGATTATACCCAAAACTATCAAATAATTGATAAGAATATGCCTACAAAATTTTCATCGCCTATTGATTTAATTTCTTAAAGTTATACTGAAGATTGAGGTCTGATTCGTCGGATATATCTAAAACAGAGAGCAATCGCTTCTAAACCAAGAATGTAAATTGGGAGCTCAAATAGTGAATACACAGTTCAAACATGGCAATGTTTGAACACAGTGACAAATTTAAAACAACTGGAGACTACATCTTTTATGAATTCCTTCTTGTAAAAAATTCAACCGGGGAATCCAAAGCCAACAAAATCAGTAGTTGAATAACTTGATAATATAGAAAAAAATTCTGGACTTGTATTTGAACAACAGCCTTAAATACTAGAAGTGAAAGCGGAGTAAATGGTAGACTAAACAAATACCTCGAGCGACCCTGGCTACTTCTGGCTTGTAGACATCATGTATATGAGTGCCATATTGTTATACTGAAGTATCATTCCTTTCAGTGTAGGAGACGAAGCCTATCGGATCAAGAAAGGTTGGACATTTCAAGTCGATTACTATAAGAAATAAATTACGATACTTTTTTAACTAGATATAACAAACAAAAATAAATAATAAAGAAAAAATTATTAATGTTATCAGTGACCAGGCTTATCAAAATTGGTGAACCGAAACTCTTTTAATATATTTACTTGCTTTTAATGGACAAGGAAAAGATAGAATAGATGAGACTGCCTACATAGTACTGACATCTTATATTTCATCATATGGAATTAAAAATAAATAATTAAGGAATAAAAAGAAAATCTAAAAATCAAATATCAGCTAAGTCATGGTATATGAATAGATCTCCATCACCAAGGAGTGGGACAACATGTCGGAGACTTCATCATACCAGCTGTGCCTCCGTTCGTTCACGTATTGAAGCCATCATCGAAATAATGAGGACACATTGAATAAAAATTGTAACTTACTGTATCCTTAACATTTAGTTTCAGAAATTTGCTATTAAAATGGTTCTAAAATTAACTATTCAGCTTCAAATTGCCTTTGTCATTTTCTAATTTTTGCTGTACCACTCTGTATATATATATATCGAATATAGAAAGACTTATATTTAGTTCGCTATTGGAGTAAATCATAATTGCCTACCCATCGATTTGCTTATCCAACTGATCAGATTAGCCTTTCAAGTATCAACGGACAGCTCTGTATTTTAATGAATATAATTGATTTCTTGGAATTTAATCTAGATACCCAAATCTCTTTAAAAAAAGCCTTTGATGCTTTGAATTTGGCTGTAAGAGCTTTGGAATGTGGTCTCATTTAGACATTGCCTTCACTGATCATAAAGTGTGTTCCTCTTTTATGATGAATATTTGTGTGTGTTTGTGTGTCTTTGATGCATATAAAGAACTTGAAACACACATATATTTAAATGCCAAGAACGATTTGCTTTGGTCCATTTTGATTAAAGAAATGCTTGAATTTAATTAGACTTCGTGTTTGTGGATGCTTTGGAATGCATAGGACTGAGTGCTGCAAAAGTACTTTTAAAATATGACCAACGATTATTACTGCATTTAAGTAGCAATTATAAATAGAACTTTTTGATATATAAATGGTTCAATATAAGTGACACACAAGAGTAAGAGATTCTACCATTGAGTATTTTATTAAAATTAATTAAAGACAATGTTTTTGGCAAGATAATAACATAAAAAAAGGAATATAGCTTTATTCCAATTGATTTCGATTTACTAATAACTATCTAACCATTATTTTTGATAGTTTCAGTTCCAGTTGTGTTAAGTTCCTTTAATCAGTCTCAAATCTTTTAGAATTGTCAGTTTTAATAAAGTGCTTTCTAGCTTTATATGTACTATTAAATGAAATAAAAATAATAATATTATTCATTATTGACAGTTGAAATACTATAAAAGATTTTTGAGTACACAGTTATGGAATTTAAAGACACGAAAGCAAAATTATGAACATTTATACTACTTATATTTAAAGTAGAAATGAAACAACTATGGAGATTGAATAGACAAAATAAAGATCGAATACAAATATTTGTTGCTTATATTAAGAAGATTCAACTCTCAAAAAGCACATGATCTTTAGCTTCAAATGCTAAATAACTATATTATTCTTAAATCCGAAACTACAAAACTCCAACTATATTCTTGTACATAATTAGTAGAATGATTTGTATTAATGTTTGTATGTTCAAAATAAATGATTAATTCACTGAAGATATCGTCTCTTAACGTCAATGCATAATCTCTTGCAACAGAAGCAGTCAGTAATGCCATTAAAGTTCATTGTAGTATATTAAATACATATTTTTATCCGGAATCGTTTTTTAAATCTTTATTAATGTTATTTTAGCATTATTATATTTATTGTTTCTTGTAATTGTAGTTTTTTCTATCCGTAAGTAATAGTTTTAGATTTTTTTAATTTACGGAATTATTACCATCCGCCGAGGAGGTATAGTTTTCACTGGCGTTGGTTGTTGGTTGGTTGTTGGTTTGTCAGCAGGATAACTCAAAAAGTACGAACGGATTCGGATGAAACTTTGTGGAATTGTTGGAAATACCAAAAGGAATAAGTGATGAATTTTGGCATCTCTGAGTGCAGAATTAAGATGCAAAATTAGCTAAATACTAATACATATTTCAAGTTGGCCTACTCTGCCAATAGATTTCGCTGTGCTGTGCTCTCCTCTTTGAAATTGGGTGCCGGGAGCGTCTTCCTCTCGGAATTTCCGTCGAGGGGAACCCTCCCCCGTCCCTCTCGCCGCCCAGTCGTGAAAAATCCTCCTCGGAGGCTCATAAGGACCCCGTGACGGCGGAGGTTTGCACTCTCTGAGTGTATATATGCCTCTAGTTTTAACATATTTTTAAAAGAACAAATATTAAGACTATGTTTTTGTTTGTTTACACTGGTTTACATTTTTTGCTTTTTGCATAAATAACTGATTCTATCTTATTTGAGGTTGTTGAATCTTAATCTAGATTTTTTTTCCTCCATCACGTCAAGTTTTCCTCCTAGGTCATATATTTTGACAAAAAATCATTTGACTCCATTAACAGAATAATTTTAATACAATTATACTAATTACGTAACTACAACAAAGGAGGCTTCGAACTTGTAGAGATGTAGTAGTAAGATCTAGAAGAGAATCAGTAACGGTATAGTAGTACCGTATTATTGTAGTGTATTGAATATAGGAATAGACTTGATGTTTCTCTACAAAACAAATTTTTGTTATAGTTTTGGAGCAAAACTCTTGGCACCCATTGGGTCTAATATGTTTTAAAGCACAAGTAGTGAAACACTTATGATGACACTAACACTATTTTCTTGTTTCAGTTACATTCCGATAGGACCATTATAACCTTGTCAGACACAGGCCCTAAGTTCTCCTTATATGAGATGCTTTGAAACGATCATTTAGACCAATTAGCTGAACCAATGGACTAATTTTGCTTTGAATTGTTTTGTTCATGAACTATTTTGTGTATTTTCGATTTCAATGTATTAAGCAAATCCTTTTATTTTTTCTTCATTTCTTTTCTTCATCTACTTTAAGGCCTACAATATATATATTTTACCTACAAATTATAATAATTTAACCACAAATATTTAATATGAAACATATTTTGAGGAAAATATGAATTGATAATTGGGAGAAAATCCAATTATAATAGAAAAATAATTTTTGTCAGAATCTTATTAAATGGCCTGAAATTAGCCAAAATTGTCCTTAAAAGGAAATAGTGTGCTAACCGTATTATCGATGATAAACGGATCCTCACTTTTTGACGCACTACTTGACATACATTGATAACTATGTATATTGGTGAATTCACAAGATCTACCAAACAACACTATATCTATATTCCTTAGGAATAACTTCATTTTGCATATTTATAATGAGTATTATACCTCTAATGGAATGAAATAAACTGAGGACAGCCATTGAATGGGCTCATTAGAGTATTGAATATAGTTAACGAGAACAACATGAACATATTGTCTTCCATAGGAACCAAGAATGCGTGTAAGTACACTTAGGCATTACCCAAGAAAATGACTCTTAAAAACATATCTTATGGCCCTATGATATTTAAAATCATTAGAGCCCCATGCCATTCCCTCTGACAATTTAGACGTAATTTTCATCATTAGGAAGTCAATCAATGAGGAAAAATAAGTGGGGATTTAAAGGTTTACGCATTTACTAAATGGTACAATGCTTTATTGTATACAAAACTTAAGTGTTATGCAATTGTGCACAATTATCTTTTTTCATGTTTGACAAATGAACAGTAATCAAAGACTAATAGACTGATTCGCAGATATTTGATTTCTGAATGCTCAAAAGTACTTTTTTTCATATTCCTATATTTTATCTCATATGTTTGATGAATTATAGGAAAAGTTTTTGACGAGTTTTAAGCTAGTTTTTGTTCCAGACCAATCAAATTAAAATTTTGTGATCCTATTTGCTTCAAATCAGTTGCATTCATTCAGATAGGAGTAAATAATAATTGCAGCATACCATTGGATCAATCAAACCTGGAGCCCACAATTCAATAAATCAGTAAGACCTTTTTTTTTTTTTTTTTTTTTTTTGCCTATTGTTTGATAGAATTGCATCCGACAGGATATAAATTAGCGTTATAGCGTTCTTTCTTGGATAAAAAAACATATATCTTTGTTATTAAAGATGAGATAATATGTCGTTATTAGTATTTTAGAATTATCAAACATTAATCAGGCAAAGGTTGCGTGGAAATGATATCATATTTATGGATTTGTTGGAAACCCTTTGGCGACAAAAGGTTTCCTTATAAATCAAAATTATACTATATATTTTTTAATTAGTTAAATATACATATAATGATTCGTTATGCAGCCAAAAAAAATTAATAGACAATTTAAAAATATATTAATACAAAATATATATTGCCTAATAATTGAATTCTCGTAATTTAATGATATTAAAGTGATTTTCCTCTTTTTTGAATAAGTAAATGATTATTACGTCATGCTATATAATATATGGCATGACGTAATAATCATTTACTTAATCAAAACAGAGAGAACTCATTTAATATCATTAAATTAACGAGAATCAATATATTAGGCAATATATATCTTTTGTATTTATATATTTTTTTAAATTGTCTATTAATTTTTTTGGCTACATAACGAATCATTTGGTCGCAAAATGGGGGGGGGCAAAAGTCATTTATCTACTATTGTTTCCTTGAACTTCTACTATATATACCATCTACTGTATACATACTTCATAAATTTCACACCCTCTAAATATTTTTTACGCCTTCATTAGGAAGTATTTTACATAATTAAGTGTACTACTACTCAAGCGCAATTCCTTTGTGACAAGGCAAATACATAAATAAACTGAATTATAAGTCGGATATGCTAATGAAAAGGTGGCTTTATTAGATCATTAATTAAACACCAAGACATTAATTCAAATGCGAAATTCTATTTTTAGAACAACTAAGGTTGAGTAGAATTTAAGCAACATGATTTTTTTTCTCTTCTTTTTGTTGTACAAGTTTATTTGCGCATGTCATCAAGGTACATAAATAAATATAATTCATTGTCATTCATACTACAAAATATTTATTTAGTTGTTAGTCAACACTACATGCAATGACAAGCATGCAATTTTTAAGACTCATCCTTTTTTTGCAATGGTTTATGTACTATCATTGAGGACTGAAGGTATTAAGGAGTCATTTAGAACCATTGGTTTAAGTACCTCCATATTTTAATACGAAGCGTGCTGGGCCAATGTTGGATGGAACTTTGGATAATTTACAAATGATTATTTATGCTGCTTTAAAAAAAGAGGATATAAGGTCGAAAAGAGGATATTTGATAACATATTATAACAGTTTTATTTTAATCTTCTTATGGTGTAATGGTACTCAGGAATTCTTTTGAGTTTTAAACAAGTCATATTTTTTTGATATTTTCAATTTTGTGACTTTTTTTTTTGGACTTTATTTATTTATAGTATTTATATAAAAAATATATATAATTAAACATTATAGATTAAGACTAATACTCTAAACAAAAGTCCAACAAATTCCTAACAATGTATCACACTATATAAAAACATGAATAAACAAACATTAAACAAACACCAAAATCACATAAAACATACTTTCTAATTTTATATAAATAAAAACCATTTTAAATTTCCAAACAAAAAACATTTTGTATTAAAAAGACTAATTAAAATATCACACATTTTACACATTTACCACATAGTTAAAAATAGTAATATTCATGATATTAGGGTCCCTTTAACACATAAGATTAAAAAATGAGAAACAAACATTTTTAGCTACTTATATTGATTTAAATGTATAAAGTATTTAGTCATTTCATAAGTACATTATGCATAAGGATATAATAATATAAAATGTTGTTTTGGATTTTTTGTTTTACATTTAAAAAATTATCATCAAATGAAAATCTTGGGCCAAAGAATGTGTATGGAGTTACAGGGTATGATTTGGATGAAAAATAAACTTCATGCCTAAATAGGTTTCTTCTTTTTACTAGAATGAGCAGTACAATTGCGAATAAACTTTATTTCGAACACAGGATTCAAAATAAGTATATTTCATTTTGCTATGCCACATAAGACATTTCGCGAAATATCAAGAGATAGTAATACAAAGAGCACGTATAGCAAAAATGAGAAACTTGTACTTATTCGAAATCTTTGATTTTTTTTTCATTTTCAATCATGCCTTTGGATGACGAATTACTGTTTTGCCAAGGGAAATTATGAAATTGATCTGACTTTACTCTTAGAGGACATAACGTAACATGCAACATATTTGCAACAACTTCTCGACTAGCAGAGTAACATCTTTAAAATGGAACGCTCTTCAAACATTAACTCGAAGCGCTATTTGATTTCTAATTTAACAACGGTAAAAAAAAGCAACGGTTTTTTCTTTTACGGATTATTTTACTCTAGTTTCATGCAATCCAAAGAATTATAGATTTGGAGGGAAACCCATAGAGCTTCTCATTTTTGGTGATTTTTTTTGAAAAGAAGGCTTTTGTTGGATAGGCTTCTTCTTAGAGGACACTACTTAGACGAACAATTATTGAACAAGGACACTTTTCAGACAAGAATTTGTTTTATACACCTCCAAACATTTGTGTTCCAACCCAAAATTGCTCTCTCGGGTTCCCCCTGTGACAAGTATTATGTATTATGGTTTTAAATTCAACGCCAATGCACTTTGGGTCACAATTACGGTATTATGGGGGTTACAAACCATCGTTCATAGACTCTCCGGTCCCGTACGACACAGGCGTAGTATTTTAGTGCTAAAATGTAGTTCCTACAAGTATGAAGTATTGGGGCAACAACCGACAAGGGACTTTCAGGATCCACCATCACCATTATGGCAAATTCTAGTTACAAGTTTACCTTTATGATTCCTCAGTTTACATCAATTACAATTATAGTATTTTGTGTTAAAATAACCATCACGAAAAGGAGTTCGATAGCCGTGCGTGTTAAGGCGTGTTCAACTCTCAATGTTGGGGACGCAGGTTCGAATGCTCCCGAGAGGGGATGGTCATTTTTGGTCTACCTCATTGATACGATCCTAGGATCCTATAATGCTATAATGTTTATTTATATCCTGTCGGATGCAATTCTATTTAACCATATAGGCAAAAAAAAAAATAACCATCACGAATTTGCACTTAGGTTACACCGTCCAAATTATAGAATTATGGAGTTACAAATCCATCGTAGATTATCCCCTGAAAGCTCCTCAAAGGTTATTTACAAACATATATGATACATGTCTGATTAGCCAGACAACAAAGAATCATCTATAAATTTACCTATATGTAGTTACGATTATACTCAACTTGACGGTCAAATTAGTGTTGGAGGGAGCTGAAATATAATTATAATAATGTTGTCATTATTATCACCTGAGACGTAGTAATAATAATAATAATCACAATTCTCTAGACAAAGGGTTAATTAGAGATATAATGAAATTTCTCAACATGGGATCAGTTTTATTGAGGAGCATGCTCAAAGGAAGCTGAGAGAGAGAGATAGTCTCATTGCCCATGATTACATGGGCATGTTTTAAGGCGGCATAGTAATTTATGAAGGGACCTTGTAATTATAAGTAATAGATTTATCATGTTTTATTGTGTGCAATTAAATGGGCAATATGCAAGGGAATTTTTCTTGAAAAAGTTTGTAGATTGAAGAGAAAAGCAAGACATCCAATGCCATAACTTAAACCATAATATTATTTTAATTTTAAATAAACTTTTGATGAAAGTGCTCTAAATACTATAAAATAGAGCCACATAATCTTTCTATCAATAAAGTAGTTTTTAAAATAACTCTCGAGTAACATAAAACATCGTTTTTTACTCACATCGTTACCAGTTGCCTTACTAAAGCTCTACATCACTTTATATATAGTAATATTTTACTAACACTTTAGCAAATTCATAATATTATTAGCAACCTTTTAATGTGATATATGTGTTTCCATGACGTATTTATAAATTAAGTTCGCAATTTGCATGTATTCTTATACTTTTATAATCTGGTAAATACTGTTACAAACATGTTTAAAATTAATCCAAAAATTGCAAAAACTTAACACACATAAATGGAGATCAAAAACTTATTGAAATCAGTTCCACATTTTTTGTATTTGAACAAAGGTAATACCACATTACTGCAACTAGGATTTTGTTAAGTTATCAAACTCTTCAAACACGTTCATGTTTAAATACGCATTTATTTATATCATTTGCAATTGTAATTATGGCCTTTACGTGATGAAAAGAGATGAAATAAACTTGTCAGGTCATTCTTCTTAATTAAATGCGTTTCTATAAGAAAAGAATCACGTCTATTTCATCGTATTAAAAATACATAAAAGAATACAAAAAATACAAATTCAATAGTTAAGTACTTAAATTTTCTGCGTTCATCTTACGTATTTGTTCGTGGGAACTAACTAGTCCTTAGAAATGATAAGAGATAAAAAGTATATAATAAGTACATGCATATAGATAAAGCACTAAAAGAATCTAGCGCATCGACGAATATGTAAACAAATAAGTTATTGTTCTAAAATTTGGTTATTTTTAAACGTTAGATTTTGCAAATCGTCACCAAAAACATTCGAGGAGCAATCTTTCGTGCATTTATTACGAAAGTATTTATATATATTCCTATACAAAGAATACATTTACCTATTGGTGTACCATTTTGATATAGCTTTACTTTTTCAAAATAACATTTTAAAACTGTAGCACTTTTTTTGCCTATTTGGGTTCGATCGAATTTCATCCGACTGGATATAATAAGCATTATAACATTAAAATTAGTCTATCGAACCTGATATCGATAGACTGGTTTTTTTATTTTTTAACGAAATATATAGTTATTATATTGGTTCATGTTTTCATTAAGTTTACCATTACGTTTTATGAACAGTGAATATAGCCTCTTGCACAAAATATCATTTTGCAAACGCCATACATACCTTTAAGGTAAATTTCCGTTTTCAGGAAGTGAAGTCTTCTTTTTAGCTCTGCATGACCATCAATTCACAGGATATGTGAACAATTCCTGAAATAAATTGATCCTTCGGAATACAATATCAATGAATTGATAGTTTCCGTCTCTCTTAATACTCCTTTGTTCATTGATCATGTCAATTTGTATGGAGTCAGCGGCTATACCTTCTACCAGTTAGCTTTGATTGCTTAATCATCTTCCATACAAATACAAGAATGAGATGTTAGTTGACTTATGTGGAAATGCATTTTTTGCGCTGCATGTGCCAATCATGGCTAAATAATTTTGTGGACAAACTTCAATTGTACATGCAATAACATGAAATGCAAAAAATATACTTATTCTCTAAATGAAGAGGCATAAAAATATTGACCTTTTTGTTGGTATGTTATACGCATTCCTGGTCAAGAATGCAATTCTTGCGCTTGTCCTTTTTTGGATCCGTTTAAATTTGGTAGCAGCAACAAATCATTTATATCGATACGAAACATATATTGGAATTGTTTTGAGGTCTAAAATGAATATGAATCAGTTAAAATTGGAGCTTTTATCCTGTCTTTCTATTGGAACGTATATGAAAATGTTGAAAAAGTTAAATATGTATCTGTATGCATTTTATCTCTATATTTTATGCGTATAAACTATTTTTGTGTGCATACCTACATATCCACATTGCAATACATTCCTTGCCATCAACTGCACTAATGTAGAGGTATCTATGTTAGGAGTATAAACAAGCATTACAAAAATATTACTTTCCTAATTTAGATGATCATCCTAAATATATTTATTCTCTCTTAAACTAATAAATATATATAAGTTGAAAACACAAAAATCTACAAAATAAAGAAAACATAACGCATTCATTTTTTATATACATTTTAAAACTTGTTAAGAAAGGTCCTTAATTTATTTTTGTCATATATTGTTAAGTCATAGAAATCTTAAATTTTATGGGCTGACAAAAAATTGAAAAATATTACCAAATATAAAGATCAATTACATCCTTAATAACACCATAATTAATAATAATATCTTCGACAGCCTCGTCTATTCTGCTGAGGATCCCAGTTTGCTCTTGCCCTAGAGAAGAAACCTTTAACCAAGGTGGGGGACCCCTTCGTCGTCTCAGCATGGGCCCCCTTATAGGTTGTTGTATATCTAAGAACTCAATTTATTGTATTACATGCCACTGCAACATCAGACATGATATTTTATATGCCTATAAAGTATATTTATGTGAGTACTTGATTGAAAAATAGGATGAGGCAAGGAAATAACGTGATCAGTCTAAGAAAAAATAAT
>CP045891.1:10004668-10023720 GCA_013387185.1 Caligus rogercresseyi | reverse complement strand
CAAATGTTTTAACCCTTGTGTGGTGTTCGGGTCTGTGGGACCCGTTTTCATTTTTGTCTCCAAAAGAAAAATTAATACGAATTTTATTATTTCAAACTCAGATTCATTGGCCTTGGCTCATTTTCTCTGTGAAGAACATATATCACAACACGTTTTCAGTGACCACACACCATACAACCCCCCTACACATTTACATTACATAGAGGGTGTTCGGGTCTGCTGGACCGGGGTCAATGAAAGTGGAAATTTTAGGTCTTGTGCACATCCACCCCACCCTACAGAACCATCACCTGCAAAGCCTGAAGTAAGTGTGATGCTATTGCAGTTGATCTGGCACTCATATCTTGTGTGTGAGGAGAGGGAGTTAGAAAATTTATGATATTTCATTATTCTAGGTTACAGCAGCAACAACAAAAAGAAGTGATGGTTTATTTATAAATGTGACCTATAAAGGTAACAGACTATTATTTCATTTATTTTGTTTATATTGCTTGTAATTGAGATAAGGAAAAGATCATTTGAGTATTTTAACATAAAATAGTTTTATTGTGTTTAGCTGAGAACTCCAAAACGAGACCCACCACCAGACCCACGAACAGTGGCTGAGTTACAAAACTATGAACACCACACAAGGGTTAATAAAAAAATGATATGATAAAAACAAAAATATGAGCTTCCTTCACTATTTGGTCTCGCCTCTATCAAAGGGACCCGCGTTTTTGTGTGTTACGTTCTACAGCAGAGTGTTTACGCTACAATAAAGGTGGTAGGCAATTCTAGTATTACTCGGACATCTCATTTCATATATTATATTCAAGACAATGTAATGAAAGATGGATTCATTGAAAAGAGTTACTAATAAATTTTGCTGCCATAATTGAAGAAAATGAAGGGAAGCAAGACATCCTCTACGTAAATTCATATTCATAAGTAATACAAATCTCACCAGGCCTTGAGATCAGGCTGGCATTCCATTATAATTTGAGCACGCAAATTATTTTTTCTATTCATCCGAACCACGGTGCAATCATCATTTTAAAGCACCCCATTATTCATCTGGAGTTTTTTTTAACCCATATGGTGTGATAGATTGCATCCGACAGGATATAAATAAGCATTATATCATTAAATTAGTCACTCGAACCTAGCATCTAATGAGATAGACCAAAAATGACATACCCCTCGGATTCGAATCTGCGCCCCCAACATTGAGAGTGGAAACTCCTTAACGCACACGCGCCTTCGCACAGACAGTCTGAAATATATAACGGTTATCATTATACTATTGGATAGCAACACCACACAACAAGGTACTTCTTGGTCGTCACCCACATGGAATCAACAGTCAACATCTTATGTCAATTAATTATGAGCATTAACATTTACCATGATAAATTAGTCGTTACATTAATGACCTTTCATTATTCCAACCAATATGAACTTAAAATGAATGCAGCCGATCATGACTCGAACATAAATACTTCAATATTTTGTGTAATCATTTTTTTAATAGCTTAAAATGACTTTAAATTCTCTTGATTCTTGCTTTGTCAAAATACTTGAGACAATTAATATAATAAAATACCTCAATTTTATATGAGGTCAGTTTTTAAACGAATTTTTAAACGACTCCCTGTATGATAACCTCCATTATGTTAGTCCTTTAATTTGTTTAAACATAAGTGAATAAGATATGTCGTTTCGGCGTAAAAAATAGAATATATTTTTATGAAGACAATTAAAAAAGTTTTGATTCATATATGCAAGACGTGATGAACTTAACCGGTGTATGTTTGGGTAGATTAGGTAAGACTTTGAGAGGCGTAGCTTGAATTATTTTTTTATGATCATATGTTATCTTGGTATCTTGGTAATCCTTAGAATGTTTCTAGGGTGGTACTCTCCATTTGTACATTGGATGGGGGATAATATAATGTATTTTGACATATCTTTACTTATGATGAAATAAGAATCAAATCAGACATTAACCCCATTTTGCTATAAATAGAATTCCAAATGCCTTTAGTTTTTTATGCGGTTATCCAATCTTTTTTATTATATATTTCACAATGTTTCTAACATTCCTACAACGATTTTTTGAAATCAGCATTTACTAATTTTCTGTTCATAATAAATATGACTCAATGTTGAAATTGGAAGCTGTAAGAAGGAAAATGGTCCTTGAGATTGCATGATAAAAATATAAACACACATATTAATATGCCTGCATGGAATAAACTGTGGGATAATTGATAAAAATATTTTGACAACTCTATAGATTGAGAAAATGGTATACATTAAAATGAAATAAGACCCCCCGAATCCAAATATGACATCAGTTTGGGATTTATTATTTAACTTTTTTGAATTAACAATTTTCTTGAGTATGTCACCTCAATAAGTAACTTTTCATAAACTTCATATAAAATTTGTTAATTTTTTGAAAATGCAAAGCGGAATTTGAAAATATTAATTATAAAATGTTATTTTTCTGAATGTGCAGATCCGAAAATCGAGTCGATTTTAGAGGCTTAAGATTAAGTATTTCAAAGAAATAGTAATAACTTATGTAATATTCCGATCTTAAGGTAAAATATATAATACCCAGTAAGGTTAATATTCTTGAGACTATAAGTATTTTCTTTGGCTGATAGAGTGATCGTAATGATTTGTAAAAACTACTTTAATAATTTAAAAAGTATATATAAAGGGATAGGTTCGGTGTGCCAAACGTATATTGCGATTTAAAATAAGAGTAAGGTATTATTTGGAATGCAATAATGCTTATTTATATCCTTCCAGATGCAATTCTATCGAACCATATAGGCGAAAAAATCATAATAAATTTTAAAAAAAATATTGAAAAAATATTTAAAAAGCTTTAACTACCGATGAATAAGCGGTAAAATGGAGTACCGGCGGTAGATTTTTTTGCTATCGCTACCAATATTTATGAATATCTACCCACTACCGCTTTTGACTTCAATATTTTTTGTAATATAATTATTGCTGAGTTCAAATTTTCATCGTATCTTAAAAATATAGTTCATCACTACTTGCTTCTTTCCTAAAATGAACAACGATTAATTCAAAGGCAACTTTTGTAAAATTTAAAATAATGGAAATGGCGCCGTTTGCCTATTTTCATGAACTGTATTTGTATTTCTGAGGAGAAAAACAAATATGTGAGGGATTCTCATTACTGTCAGCTCTAGGAGTTTTATTAGAAATACATTTCTTTTACAGATACTTCTTAGAAGGACAATTATAAATTATGGCACTCATGTTAGACACGGACACATTTTACAGCCTAGCTATATGTAATGGACCCTCTTGTTCCGCCGGTCACAATATGGGATTTTAGAGTAACTATTCACCGCCAATGAGCATCTGGATTCAACCGACCACCATTATAACCATCTCCAAAGGTCCATTTGGCTTAATAGTTAATAATTATGGCATTTCGGGGATACAAATTCACTGCTAATGCCCACGGGTTCCGATGATGACCACAATTATTGCCCATTGGGGTTCCATACCTACCACTATTGAGCTCTTGATTTGCTTTCAGTGGATCTTCGGCCTTGACATCCATAAATAAGGTAAAATTATATTCAAATCCAATTTGACCTCAATATGCCATAATTACTGTCGATGGCGCAGAGAGGACAACTGGCAGTCGTTTTGTAGCCCAAAATACCGTTGTTGTGACAGGTAGAAATCAAGGGTATGCTGTGTCCAAGAAAAGCGTCTGTTTGAAAATAAGTATCTAAAAGGTGTCCTTGTATAAGAATAGTCCATGGTTAAGATGCTGGGATACCTTACAATTGATATTTAAGTGAATTAATCACACAAAATAACAGTTTGATGCACATTTTTGAACAAAAAATGAACTTAAAACCTCAAACCTGTTATTTGTCATGGAAAGGCATAATATGTAATTTGAGCATCCTTTCTTATTCTTGCTCAATCATATTGTAATGAATTGGGCTCCATGTGGCATGTGGCCAAAGTTAGTTGTGTTAGTGAAAGGAACCATGTCTTATATGTAAGGGGCTCTTCTTCTATGAATTCCAACAACTAGAAGTGGGTCTTTGGCCAGTAATAACAGAGGCTAAATACTCTGATTTTCTAACATTTTATCGGGTGTCTATTCAGGAATAAATCATAACACGTACGTTTAGTACATGTTTTCATTTATAGATAAATATCAGGTTCTTTGAAAAGATGTGCCTACATGGACAGCTATAAGTAAGGCTGGTGGAAAAATATGGACAATAAATATCATCAAGCTGATATTTTTTTACGTATCAAGCTTATAGCTATTTATGACAAATAAAAAAATAGATTGTAGCAATATTTTTTATGACATAATCGGGAAGAATAAAATTACAATAATATTAGCTTACCAGTGTGACGTCATAAAAAATCGCTGGCAAGTGAAAAGTCAGTTTTCTTGGCAATTGCTTTTAATTTCGGAACGATATCTGTAACAAAAATAATGCTAAGTATGGTATTTATCAAAAAAATAAAATAATAATAGTATAACAAGAAATTGATTTTATATAACTTTATATACTGTAAATGAGTGTCAAATTAAATTGTGAAGAAAAAATGGTTTAAATATATGGATATGTACTCCGGGTCGGATTAATGAACCTAGAACCCCAATTGTGGAGGGATCCTTGGGTATTCAAACTATTTTCTTAAGATCCTAGGGATAAATGACTTCCTTAATCCGACCCGAGATAAACAAGAATATAAAATAAATACAACTTGTACATTTTCCGACATCATTTCACATTTAAATTGAGAAAATAATTGTTCACTAAAGCTTTATGGACGAAATAGTCATAGTTTCTTAATTCTCGTGTGTTCATACTAAATCTTTTTAATGGTAAATACATATTGGAGAGGAAATTGATTTGTATTTTGGACACTTTAAAAAATAGATATTCCAATAAATTTGTGTTAGTATTTTTGAAGACATTGATGTTTAATGATATCATATAAATTGTAATAGAAATGTATTTGATGATTTTTATATATAATTATTATACACAAAGTTTTCAATACTCTATTGAGAAATAAATCTTATGAGCATTAAAAATATTCTTGAGAGTGATCGTAGGGAGAAGCTTCTTGTAGATACGGCAATTACCATATTAATTGTAATGAAATATAATAAAATAAATAAAGAATCCATATTTTATTAGATAAAATTAATAGAAATGTATACAAAGGAATTATATCTTTTCCGAAATTCAGTTTGAAAACGTGTATCATCAGACGAATTTTGTTTTTCTTATGAAAAAATAATAGGTTTAAAGAACATTGAACTGATATTTTATACTATTTATAGTTAGATATGACCAAGCTGCATTGTTTATTTAACAGACATTCTATGTACAAAAAATCAAAAATATATATACCTTCGATTTCAGTATAGCCGATTTTCAGTAAAATTTGATAAATTGAAATGAACAGCCCTAAAATATTAGATAAAATCGGAAAAATAGGAAAAAAATCACGAAACCTCTACATTGAATAAAACTAATCCTTATTCTTCCTTTGTGTGGAATTAGACAGGAATTGTTTTTTTTTTCATTATATGTTTCGTTTCTTATGAACGGATATATATATTCCAATAAGTTGGGAAGTATAATAGAAGCTGCCATCGTCCTATTAATCAACAGTAATAAATTATTAGCAAGATGTGAACGGCTTTTGTGATGTGTCTAAAACTATCATCAACTTTGTTGTTACATCGATTATTTCATTCTTTTTATTTACTGTAGGGAGCTTTTCATTCATTATTTTATTCCATTAAAAATTATTTATATTATGGATCTGTTGAGGTAGCAAATTAATAAGATATCTATATGAATTACACTACTAATGGCACTTTCGGACTGAGGTTTTGTGATTCAAAATTTCATCAACAAGGCCTCGTTTGTTGTTGATTTATTTTTCGTTATTTCTTTTATAGAATGTCTTAGTTCAACTAATATATGCGATATTTAACTAAATTTAAAATAGGAAAATTGCGTTTGAACATAAACTTAGTCTTTTTATTTTTTGCAATGTACATCATTTCTTATTGGTAGTATCTCATTCCATTTACTTTTTATAAATGTGAATTTAGTTATGTAAATTGACGAGAATGTGAATATTAAACATGATATACATTATATATTTACTCTGTCCAATATTGTTATTCTTCGTAAAATAATTAGAAGTAATATTGTTTTATTTCTAAGCATGATATAAATTGTATATTTACTTTGTCCAAACACTGTTATTCTTCGTAAAATAATTATAAGTAATATTGTTTTATTTCCTACATAAAATAACCTCAAATACTAGAAAACATAAATATACTCATCAAAAGCTATTAATATGGGGCAGTAACTTGTCTGGTAATTCCTTGGATTTTATAAATCTCACAAATATGTACAAAATTGTTAACTGATTTTTCAATTAAATAATATTTTAAAAATATATATCTATTTTTGGTTCGAATAAAATTGAACTTTGTTAATATAAATAACGATTGTAGCATTATATCAAATGAACTTAACCTAGAATCTTTTTCAATGAGGTCAAAATTAATATATATCCCTTGGAAGTCTTACCAAATATTTAGATAAGGCAACGTGCATAAACGAACACAACGTTTTATTTCAACTAACTAGTTGTCGTTTATGAAAGCTTTATTAAGATTGTATATAATAAAAAAGTACACTAAGATAGAGATAAAATTACAAATTAACATCTTCTCACAGTTGTGTAAAAAAAAATTAAAACGAGAGGAAGACGCTCCCGGCACCCGATTTTACAGCACAGTGGCATCTATTGGCAGAGTAGGCTAACTTGAAATATTTATTAGTATTTAGCTCGTTTTGCATCTTAATTCTGAACTCAGAGATGCCAAAATTTAATCACTTGTTCCTTTTGCCATTTCCAACAACTCCACAAAGTTTCATCCGAATCCGTTCCGTACATTTTGAGTTATCCTGCTGACAAAACAAACCAACCAACAAACCAACGCCAGTGAAAACAATACCTCCTTCGGCGGAGGTAATAAACATTTTACTTTAAATTTATTGTCCAAAAAATAACTTTAAAAAATGACGTGATAATTAATCCATCCCTTAAAAAACCTCCACGATCCTTTTTAAATCACGTGGGTCTAGTTTATAAATGGTTGTCTACTATCTGGTTCAACAATATTACATTTAAAATTTCTATTGTCTAATCTATAATAAGTTTAAAAAAAGAATCTAAATATTTGGTATATTAATATGCCTAAAATATATTTGCGGTAATTCAACGTACCTTGAGGTGTTAAAATATTTGTTATTGTGGGATATTTGTCTTTGTTGGTACATCAGATGTATTTATTGACATAGATTTGATGTTAATGATATAAATTTAAAGAATATTTTTTCATTCATAGTACAAGGATATACGTACACCTTACGATTGTATAAATTTGTAAAATAGTATTGGTATAATTAAACGACCAACACCCAGGTTGTGGATTGATCGAATAAACGAACGCTGTTCACTAACACAAGTTCAAAAACGAACGCCTGAACGGAATATAAATGAACAGACGTTCGGTTTTTTTGGTGGCGTTCGTCCGTTCAATTTATATGATTTTCAAAAGTGTGGACGTTTTTTATAAAACAAGTTCAATCAATGATTCACTTAAAAAAGCGAGGACGTTTTTTTTACAAAAGGAAGTGCAATTTGAAATTACTGGGAGTCATCTGAAATAAAGTGAGGACGTGTTTTTTAATGATTTTTTCCAAAATTGAAATAAAAACTAATTGATATTTTTTCAACGAACGGATGAACGCTAAAAAATTGATTGGACGAACGCCTGAACGGATTTTTTTTCGAATCGAACGGGCGAACGTTAAGGTTGTGAACACCCACAAGCCTGCATATACCAGGCATTTTATGTGATATGGGCAGGCTTGTGAGCGTTCAGCTTTTTTGCGTTCAGCGTTCAAAAAAAATTAGCGTTCCGTTCAATGTTTTTGCGTTCAGCGTTCCGTTAGCGTTCAGCGTTCAAATATTTAAAAAAAAAATTCCCAAAAAGTACTGCGTAGTGATGACGTTTTTTTTAGAAAAGAATTTCCAAAAAAGTAATGCGTAGTGATGACGTTTTTCCGAAAAAAGTCCAAGAAATGTTTGGAAAAATTGAACGCTGAACGCAAAACTCTTTTTTTTGCGTTCAACGTTCAAAAAAAAGTTGCGTTCTGTTCATTGAACATGCGTTCAGCTGAACGCCGTTCAATTTTGCGTTCCGTTCACAAGCCTGGATATGGGTGATATATTTCGGTATATTAGTAAGTGCAATGTATCAACACAGTTTCATAATAGATGAACAGCAATATATCTTCTTTTAATTTCCGCTCTTAATGAGTTATCTAATGGTTCTCTCTTTGTTCCAGAAGAAAAGAGTAAAAAAGCCTAATAACAAAAAGTCTTGTTTGTTCTTGTGATTTATAGGTGCTTCACCATTCATAAAAACATGAGCTCTTAACATGTAAAAGACCTCCTGCTAGAGGTACTGTGTTTACACTTCATGCGTTATGGTCTCGTTTACATTCATAAATATATTTATATGGCTCACTAGAGGGCAAAATAATTGAGTTTTAATACCCTTTCAAAAATGGGGGCAAAATAGGGAAAGAGATTCAGAGCATAAACTTGAACTTTCCTCTTGTCTAATTGAATGTAGCATTCTTAAACAATCTTATCAATAGGAGTGATTATATATTTATTTTAATTCAATCCATGGATCAAAATCTATCAAGTAATAAAAGACAGAAAAAACTACAAATTAATTCACTCCGAAAAAAAAATTGAAGAAATAATTTTTCAAGCGGTACAAATCATAAAATGAATATATTTAAATAAGAATGATGAATTCTTTTGGATTGATTATGTTAATAGTAGATAAAGTAGGATTTTTTCTTTAAAAATGATAAATTGCATATGTATAAGGTCGCTTTAAGTCAAAATATAAAATATTAGATATTACTTATAAAATATTTATATATAAATATAATTATTTAAAAAAGAATCTTAACAAGTTTAAGCTTAATATTATAAACTATTAAAAATGCAAAAACAAAAAATATGAATATAAAGATAATGTTAATTTTTTCATGTTTCTAACAAACATTTCTTTCTTTCTTATTTTATGCTCATTTTATTGGCAACATAGTAAGAAATATGTATAGAAACAATTGTTAAATTCCTTTCCTTACGGAGTAAATGTTATTTTTCAAATCATGCCATGCTTAAATCCCTTCGTGTTTTTACTCCTTATATGTGGACGGCAATATTGGAGTTGTTTGTTTTGCTCCTAGATCGGACTCTCCTCACCGGAACCTAATCCGGTATCAACCGGTAGTGAAACTATCTAGAAGTTATCTTTATCATTACAAATTACTTTATTAATGGTAAATGTTTAAATGACTTAAAAATTAAATCTTCGAAGGATAAATGTCGCCTCCGATCTCTCCCTCAAGGGCCATCACTTTTTTCATTTCACAGTTCATGGAATATATACAATAACCAAAGTATAGGTATATAATTATATGCTAGTGCGTAAAAATACATTATTAAACATTATAGCTTAAATTTTTAGCATCATAGCTGAACAAACTTTATATATATATATATTAATTAAAAGCATATAAAACCGAAATGAGAAAATTAAACGAAAAAAAAAATTATAAAAAGTCATTTGTAGTTTCTTAATTTCTGTAAAAGCTTTTTGATGGCGTCAATATGAAACAGGGACCGGGAAGGGAAGTATCGCATTTCATTGGCGGCTAGTGTCTACGAATCACCAAAGACAGAAGGAATAATGAGGTCCAAAGCGGCGTACCTCGCCACAGCAGAAATAAATATTGGCCTCAGCTCTGAAGCTTGCAGAGGATGGTATGTTTGGCTATTGGCTATTAAAGCCTTGGCAGAAAGAAGGGCATGCGGACAATCAAGATCAGCTATCGTGGGGGCTCTTCTTCTTCCTTGCAGAGTTGGCAAATTGGGCTTATGGCCTTCCCATCTTGTAGAGATGTCTGTGAGGTCAATATGTCCACTGACCATTCCAACGATCCCGTATAACTGAATATCGTAGTTATAACTGTTATAAAAACAAACTAATTACATATTGCCTCCTCGCATATCATTTGAAACCAATCCAATCCCTTTTTTGTACCGCATGGTCACTATTTTACTCAGTATTCATAAGGAGTGAACCATTTTAAAATTCCATTAATGTTAACCCGAATTCAATATAATTGTTATGAGTTAGCGTGTTGCAAAGCGGTAGACTAAGTTGTGTTAAAGATAAATATTTTTTTCGATTCAATCAAAGATGGAAAATATGGGTTGGATTTTACAACATGCAACTAGGATTTCAATCAGCCTTCCTATTAAAAATGTTTATTTAACATTCATTGCAGGCCAGTCCCTAACCTATATGAAGTGGTGCTTCAATTTTTTTATAAAGTATAACTTTTTGGAATGTTATAAATTAATCAACTTAAAGGAGTCCTTGGATCTCATGGTCACTCCTGAAGCTTCTGTGATGGAATATATTATTACAGGAACATCATGATATATTTTTTGTTAAAAGATCCCTTCATATTGAAAATATCCGGTTTGTAAGAGTTCTGTTTTTTTTCTTCAGTTGCTTACCGTTCAATCTATTATTCCATTCAAATAAAAAAAACGAGGCTTCATGAACCACTTGCATTGATATTTTTGTAATAAAGTGTATACATATACCCTAAATTAGAAAACTGGGCTATATTCAAATTCAAAATATAAATATACAACAATAATTCCATTATTTTTATGTGTTATTTAATAAAAAGTATGAAATAAAAATGGTTTTTGCATTCATTAAGACCCTTTCAGAAAATATAATATTATTTTTTAATCCAACTAAATGCTCAATAGAAATATCATATAATATATATATTTATATATAATTTCATTCTATGGAGTAAAAACAAGAAATATATTTAGTTAGACAATACTCTTAGTTCATTATTCTCATATCAAAATTACTCATTATATGATACGTAATAAACACATATTAAGTAATTGTAAATAAGTTTTTTTATGTAAGAAAAAAATGATAAAATTGTTTAATAAATAAAGGGAATGCGATAGTCGTATGCTTTAAAGCGAGTTCAACTCTCAATGTTGGTGGCGCAGGTTCGAATACTCCCGAGGGGAGAAGGTCCGTTTTGGTTTACCTCATTGATAAGATCCTAGGCTCGATAGACTCATTTTAATGCTATAATGTTTATTTATATCCTGTCGGCTGCAATTGTATAACCATATAAGCAAGAAAACAAGTTTT
Organism: Caligus rogercresseyi; assembly: GCA_013387185.1. Classification (NCBI taxonomy): domain Eukaryota; kingdom Metazoa; phylum Arthropoda; class Copepoda; order Siphonostomatoida; family Caligidae; genus Caligus; species Caligus rogercresseyi. The sequence goes on along the minus strand of CP045891.1, from coordinate 10,012,319 downwards.
GAATCTTAAAATATCAATTGGATACAACATCAATTTTAACATAGCATACTAAAATAGGAATGTCTCATTCAAAGGAATGTATTTTTATAAAATACACAAATCTACATGGGATAAAAGGCATTTATTAATATGAGGGATTTCAACCAAAAATGGAAGTCAACTTTAACGATCTCCGACAACCCTCGTAGACGTCGTTAGGATTCAAGAGGAATAACATACATTATATATTATGTGACAGATTACAAAGGACGACTTCCAATCATAAAAAATATATATACACTTACATATTCCATCTTTTCTAATATGTGGACATCTCTTGGGGGTTATCGTCGGTAATAAAAGGGGGATTTTGTGGTAAAAAAGGAATTATGCCCAGGTAACCATTTCCTCACTTGAAATGCCCTTAGTTAAGGAATTATGTACATATTGTATGTATTATATATGAACGTATATATATATATTGAGGTCTCCTTGAAGAGATTAGAGCATGAACATATTCCAATAATTTATGACCTATAAAAGCTAGTGCCTATAATGATTATAATGATGTAATTGTATCAAATCAACAGTCTCTTCCATACATATATTTTTAACCAATGGCAATACTATATAAGTAGATATATATTTTACTCTGAATACTTATAGTAATCCAAAAAGTTATTGTTTTAATATTTTATGGCCTTATTGACTATGTAGATAGCCTCTAGACTATAATAACCTTAAATAAGTCAATCTGCCCTAAGATGGGCCAGGACCCGCACCAATAAAATGAAGTTCAAGGGACAAGGCAGCGGAAGTTTGTTTCAAGGATGCTGATATATTGAGTGCTCCTGGCTAATCAGTGTATTTTAATATTAAATAAATTATTTCTTAAGCATGCATCAAATATTTGTCCATAGTTGGAACGCCCATGAATCTGTGCATTTTTAAGTTCACTTTTAGGAATGCTTCATTTACTTGACGAAACATTATATGATTGCTTGTATTCATTTAGAAAACAAATAAAAATACTTTAGTAGGACAAAATACTAAGGTCTGCAGAACATTGTTTATGCTCTTGGTGTCGACTTTAGGCGCCCAGTAATACTTTGTATGCCAAAATGGTCTCAGTGACACACCGATTTATATCTAAATATATTTTTATTGAAAAAACAAAAAAGATAGTTCAAAATTTATTACTATAATTCCATTAAGTTGGTACAAACAAGTATTTTTGTAGTTGTACGCTTTAAAGCTACAACTAACATTTGTAGAAAATTATATCTTTCATAGAAAATTATTTTTCCGATTTTAGATTATTTTATATATTTTCAAAATAGATCTCCATTTTATTATTATTATATACATAATCAATTTGAGACAACTAAAAACAAGAGACATTGAAACTTTTGCATAAATAACAATGTGGTATATGTACCTTTGTATGCAATATTTTCATCTATTGATTGAAGGCACAGTTTGGCAAAATCAAATCAAATCGGTGTAATAAGAAATGGTTGCTAAAAACATGTCAATTTTTTAGGAATACTATCAATACAAAAGAACCAAGGAACTTTCAAGTAAAAAGAACAGTGTTAATTTTTTATTACATCTTCGTTTTATTTAGTTTTCAACATTGCGTATTACTGGGTAAATTGTTCAGTCCTTACAACGATGAGCTTATCAACGTATATAGCAGTGGTTCCCAACTGATTCGGCTCGTGGACCCCGCCTCAATTTTGTTTAAAAACGCGAATTTCAATTTCAATGCGAGACATCTTCGAAGTACAATTATATTTTTTTTTGACATATATCCAGGCTTGTGAGCGTTCAGTTTTTTTTGCGTTCAGCGTTAAAAAAAAAGCGTTCCGTTCAATGTTTTTGCGTTCAGCGTTCCGTTAGCGTTCAGTGACGGCGTTTTTTATAAAAGAATCTCCAGAAAAAGTGATGACGTTTTTTTTTTAGAAAATAATTTCCAAAAAAAAGGAAAGTGAGGACGTTTTTTAGAAAAGAATTTCCAAAAACTCAAGGGGTCCACTGGACCACTGTTGGGAACCACGGTTATATAGTATATATTTTTATAACTACAGTGTTTATGACGACTACTATCATACTTTTAAAAATGAAATAGATTTTTGATTACTTGAACAGATTCTTTTTTTAATATCGTTTAATTGTTGGATTGTATCTCATAACTTTTTATGTTTAAAATTGCGAAAGACATATGAGTGTTAAGAAAATATATTTTCATTCATCTTTAGGTCTACGTCTTAAATACAAATCGTGTTTAAATTCAGATTAAATAATCTCTGGATTCTTAATTACACTTCAGAATAACACGTACCTCCATTTGTATGTGGTATTCGATATCCTTTCACAGCCAATAATTAAATATGAACTAAATCGATTCAGTGTATACTTTTCTATATTTGTTTACTATTATATCAATAGGATGACCAACATAATGATATTAATTAAATTATTTTCTTTAATAAGAATGTCAATACACAATTTAATGATACATATACATAGTTTGAGGTCGAACTTGAATTTAATGGATATTGTATATATATACGAGGTATGATCAAAAAGTATCCGACTTTTGGTTTTATTGGTCAAACGAACACAGCTATGTGGGCGGGACTTGCTGTGTGGTTGGGAGCATGACTACTGCGCATGCTCATTTTTTTCTACAGCTCCAATACAAGTCAGTCGGCGTCAGGCCATTCATGATTGAACAGGTGCAAGTGAGTGTCGTCGGATTTTATTTTCTTTAAAATGTCAGAAAAAGTCGAACAGCGTTATTGCATAAAATTTTGTTTTAATCTTGGTGATTCGCAAGTGGAAACAATTCGCAAGATTAAAAAGTGTTTTGGAAATGAAGCGATGGGCACCACACAGATAAAGGAGTGGTACAACCGCTTCAAAGATGGCCGCTTGTCAGTTGAAAGTGAACCACGCTCAGGGAGGCCCTCAACATCGAAAAACGATGCCATCATTGATCAAGTGAGGAACCTGGTGATGCAGAACCGCCGAATCACGATCAGAGAACTTGTAGACGAGGTGAATATTAGTTTTGGTTCCATTCAATCAATTTTTGCTGTTCGACTTTTTCTGACATTTTAAATAAAATAAAATCCGACGACACTCACTTGCACCTGTTCAATCATGAATGGCCTGACGCCGACTGACTTGTATTGGAGCTGTAGAAAAGAATGAGCATGCGCAGTAGTCATGCTCCCAACCACACAGCAAGTCCCGCCCCCATAGCTGTGTTCGTTTGACCAATAAAACCAAAAGTCGGTTACTTTTTGATCATACCTCGTATATATATATATATATTTATTTATTTAAAAACACTTTTTAAGCAAATAAAACAACTTAGTATATTTTTTGCAGCGGAGATGAACGTTTATAACTATGATCAACTGTCGGTGCCAATATTTGCCAATAGCATTGGTTTGAAAATTTACTATCGTTGCCTATTATTTGATATATCGGTAGACTTTAATAATGTATATAACTATATGTTAAATGGAAATAGTCAATTAACAAATAAAATCCTTTACTGACGTTATAACAAAAGCTCTATACATAATAAGCTACAATCAAATGGATATTTTGAGGAACCCACTAACCTTTTCCCATCCATCGTATGTAGTAATGCCTCTCTCATTTTCAAATCCTTTGTCCTTTACTAATATTGAATCAACCCTTTTCAAGAAGTAATTATCTGTATATTATTATATTATTTTGTTTCTCATGGTTAGTTCTAATATACATTGCTTTATTTTTGTTAATCTGACAAAGAGAAAAAAGCCCTTTGGGATTAGAAATGGAAAAATGTTGTACAATAATAATTACTTGAGTATACCCTGGCTAAGTACTTAGTTTGCTGGCTGTCTTAGTTATGTTCAACATACATACTTGAATCCAAGGATTCAATATTTTTTAAACCGGATATTGAAAACGAGGTGGAAAAAACTAAACCATAGATATTAAATTTCCATTCAATACTCTGTAGACTGACTATTTATCATAGATATTTATTATTTTAGAGCATATGTAGGCTTGAGCAGACATATAAAAGGTCTGGACTTTCAAGGGAAATATTATATATATATATTCATGCACCCATACAAATAAAAGGTGAGCGCCCATTGAACACTTTTTAATGTATGTCCAAATGGGCTTTTGTATATCAGAAGTATTTTCTTACATATAGTTAGAGGAGGAGAGATGGAAATTAACTGAGGGATGAAACGTGGCCAATTATGTGAATATGATCATGATAGCGTATAAGATGATGCTCTTTAAAAGGAATGTTGCAGAGACACCATGTCGGATGGATTTGAATAAGTAATTATAGACCACACAGATCGTTCATAGTATGTGTTGAATAAATAAGTGATTTCTTTTGAGATTACTTGTTCTGATGTGTACATACTTTCAGGGCTTGAAGCATTAATCCAGAGATTGTCTGGTTATGGATTTAGATCCGTGTAAAAGAAGTAGACTTAAAGGTATGGCTACATAATATCTTTCTTTTTGTTCCATTGTATATCTCTATTCTTATAATTCTTTACGTAAAACTTTAAAAAAAATATTAACGGACAGTAGTTATGTTTGAATAAAATGGTTAATTTACTATTTTTTCTCCTTTATAAGCTAACCGAAGAATATAAACCTATCAATTATGTCGAGCATATCATTCGTACCATACTTGATATTAGATCAATCCATGGTGTAATATAGAGTGAGTGCCGCTGGTATATGGAGCAATAAACGTTCAAACACTTTTATTGTTTATAAAAATTATCGATCATGACTTATTATTAATTCTCTAAAACTAAGGAATGATAAACAAATAATTCAAATACTAAAATATTGTGCACAACGTTAGTGGCGCTTGCCTTATTAAAAAATATATATATTAATGTTTTCCCTCTCATTCAAAACTTGGTGCCTGACTTTTTATTTAAAAAATAACATATATTTCTAATGACTGTGTTGTTTATATAAGATTAAAACCATTTTATTTCTCATAATATATGATATCCAAAACTTTAGTCTACAATAGCATATATCTCTGTATGATTATGAAAATAGTCGAGCGGTTTCTTGATCCACTTCATAATTTGTATGAATGAAAAATAGGTGGACTCCATAACATAAGCTTTATTTCTTGCTTGAGTTTTGCTATGTTTTGACAATATTGTTTATCATTATCAGTACTGATAAGCACCCCTATAGGAATATCTTTTAGAATATTGACTTTTTAACTTTACTTTACAAAACCCATTCTGAAAAGGTATGTATATGTTTTTATTGAATGAAAGTGCTATTTATTTGAGTAAAAACTTTTTCCAAAAACATAAATATTGCCAATGTTTTGATGTTTTGGCATTATTTAGGAATATTTTGTTGTTATATTTTATCTTATGAAAGGCAGCTCAGGCGAGGAATAATTTTAAACTATAATGTTTATTGATGTTAAACACACAATTCCTTCCAAAAAAAAAATATATATATTAGTAAAACTTGATACACTTGTTCCAAGAACGGATAATCTGAGTAAAACATTTTACCAGGGAGGATGGTTATCAGTTCCCTTTATAAAAATGTATCTCTTCATTCCTCGTTTGAAGAACTCCTGTAGAGTTATCTAAGGAATATCTACCGACATCCTATGTGGTAGGTATGTGACTAGAATCCTTATTTCTCTATTTTGACTCATCAGTGAAGGATATGTATCTTCGGTCGTCGTCTACACACACACACACACGTATACATCCACCTACATACATCCCAATCATTTATTGGGGCCTGGAATCGTAAAATAGAATGCGGGACAATGAATTTTAAAAGCGGGGACCAAAACTCATCATGATTTTGATATACTAAATTACAAATGAGATCTCCTTCTCATTCTGAATACGGTTCCCATATGGCTCTTGACATTTGATGATAATAATAATATAATATACATGTAGGTTTATATAGGCTTATCTCATAGTTTTATTTATCATATCTTTTTATTTCCAAATAAGAGTTAAATCAAATATATAAGATACATAAATAAAAATTGTAGACTAAAACGCTGGGTTCAGAACGTCCTAGGAAAAAATGATCAAAATAGAAATTGAAAAATATTATACCATAAATGTAATATTCGAATTGAAAACACCAGAATCTTGTTCTAAAAAAATAAATGCAAATGATAGATAGGAAATATTATTTCAACAATGTTTAGGGGTATTTCAATAAAACATATTATTTTTTTAATACTTCAAAATATTACTACTTTCATAATTAAACTAGCGTTGTCTATTTTTATTTCATCTTTTGAATCGCTTTACAGAAACACAAACGTATTCCGACCATTTAATCACATATATTATTCTTAAACATGTTTCTTCTTTCTGATGTACAAATTTACATCTTACGTGTATCACAAACACACAAAAAACCCTCCATGATTGCTCGATAATCCTCTATCAATTCAATGCCTTGACATGTCTCTCAAGAAAGTCATTTTAAAGCGGATAGAATGATTATTTTTTCTCTCATGCTTTATGTTTTGATAAAATCATTTCATAAGAAGGATTTCTATTCAAGTATGGTACAATGTTGTTGTATATTTTGCTATCTATCTGTGTGGGGGTACTTCATTCAGACAACCCGTCGTAAATTCATTAAGATACCTTGACCACAACATAAAGTATAAACCTATGTTATTTATGATGTGAATAGTCTCAAGCTTTGCAAGTATTTATGTATGTACTTATATCTTTGTTTGAACATTTATTCTATCATATTTTGATTGTTCCATCATGTAAGTACTAGAGACTAATAAAGATGACCAAATATGAACATAATTTTACAATTTATCATTACAAAGTGAATAAATTACAACGCATGCTTGCACATACATTAATACATCTACAAAAAATATTTTTAAATATATTCCTTTTTCCTTAAACATTGTTATTATTTCTTGTCTTGTAGAGTTCAATATTAAGTTATAATTACTTTGTGTATTATTTGGTACAAAAGTGAAGCTTTTAATGTGAAGTGAAATATGGCAAATTTAAGCTGTCGAGTTTTAATTCCTTTTGATTATTTGCTAAAACAATTTTTGGTGTGCAGTATAAAAATGAAAAGTTTAAATGTTTCAGTCCTTCAAGGCAATTTTAGGGGTTGCCAAGCCACTCAAAGTTTCTAAAAGGGCGATAATATACATTATTGGGTCATGTACTGTCTGAGTTTTAGTGATATAATTTCTAAAAGGCTCCTTGAAGTTTCATCTTTCAACAAAAAGTCTTGAAGCAAACAAGCAAAAAATACAACTATCTAGATGTAAAATTCGCCTCTCAAGGTAAATAATAGTAAGTTTCTGTTTTTTTTGCCGATTTGGTCCTTGAATAAGTTTGAACGATTTTGATATTTTATAATAAACTATTAGCATTCTCATGAAGCAACATTTTGTCAACTTTTTTTATGATTGCAATATTATTACGTTTTTTTTGGCAAATATCGTTTATATATAAGTGAAGAATTTAGGGATTTTTTATTTTTCAATAAAAAACCTCTTATGACTTCTCCAGCTTGGTATTCTCGTTGCATTTTTTAGCAAGCGGGAGGTTATAAGAAACATTCGTCTTTAGTTTTT
>CP045891.1:9980437-10004568 GCA_013387185.1 Caligus rogercresseyi | reverse complement strand
CGTCCTCGCTTTTTTAAGTGAATCATTGATTGAACTTAGTTTTATAAAACGTCCACACCTTTTGAAAATCAATAAATTGAACGGCGAACGCCACCAAAAAAACCGAACGTCTGGTCATTTATATTCCGTTCAGGCGTTCGTTTTTGAACTTGTGTTAGTGAACAGCGTTCGTTTATTCGATCAATCCACAACCTGGGTGTTGGTCGTTTAATTATACCAATACTATTTTAAAAATTTATACAATCGTAAGGTGTACGTATATCCTTGTACTATGATGAAAAATATTCTTTAAATTTATATCATTAACATCAAATCTATGTCAATAATACATCTGATGTACCAACAGACAAAAATTATCCCACAATAACAAATATTTTAACACCTCAAGGTACGTTGAATTACAGCAAATATATTTTAGGCATATTAATATACCAAATATTTTAGATTCTTTTTTTAAAACTTATTATAGATTAGACAATAGAAATTAAAATGTAATATTTTTGAACCAGATAGTAGACAACCATTTATAAACTAGACCCACGTGATTTAAAAAGGATCGTGGAGGTTTTTTAAGGGATGGATTAATTATCACGTCATTTTTTAAAGTTATTTTTTTGGACATAAATTTAAAGTAAAATGTTTATTACCTCCGCCGAAGGAGGTATTGTTTTCACTGGCGTTGGTTTGTTGGTTGGTTTGTTTGTTTTCAGCAGGATAACTCAAAATGTACGGAACGGAGTCGGATGAAACTTTGTGGAGTTGTTGGAAATGCCAAAAGGAACAAGTGATTAAATTTTGGCATCTCTGAGTTCAGAATTAAGATGCCAAACGAGCTAAATACTAATAATATTTCAAGTTAGCCTACTCTGCCAATAGATGCCACTGTGCTGTAAAAATCGGGTGCCGGGAGCGTCTTCCTCTCGTTTTAATTTTTTTTTACACAACTGTTGAGAAGATGTTAATTTGTAATTTATCTCTATCTTAGTGTATTTTTTATTAATACATCTTAATAAAGCTTTCATAAACGACAACTAGTTAGTTGAAATAAAACGTTGTGTTCGTTTATGCACGTTGCCTTATCTAAATATTTGGTAAGACTTCCAAGGGATATATTAATTTTGACCTCATTGAAAAAGATTCTAGGTTAAGTTCAGTATATAATGCTACAATCGTTATTTATATTAACAAAGTTTCAATTTTATTCGAACCAAAATAGATATATATTTTTAAAATATTATTTAATTGAAAAATCGTAACAATTTTGTACATATTTGTGAGATTTATAAAATCCAAGGAATTACCAACAAGTTACTGCCCCATTAATAGCTTTTGATGAGTATATTTATGTTTTCTAGTATTTGAGGTTTTTTATGTAGAAATAAAACAATATTACTTATAATTATTTTACGAAGAATAACAGTGTTTGGACAAAGTAAATATACAATTTATATCATGCTTAGAAATAAAACAATATTACTTCTAATTATTTTACGAAGAATAACAATATTGGACAGAGTAAATATATAATGTATATCATGTTTAATATTCACATTCTCGTCATTTCATAACTAAATTCACATTTATAAAAGTAAATGGAATGAGATACTACCAATAAGAAATGATTGTACATTGCAAAAAATAAAAGACTAAGTTTATGTTCAAACGCATTTTCCTATTTTAAATTTAGTTAAATATCGCATATATTAGTTGAACTAGACATTCTATAAAAGAAATAACGAAAAAATAAATCAACAACAAACGAGGCTTGTTGATGAATTTTGAATCACAAAACCTCAGTCCGAAAGTGCCATTTAGTGTAATTCATATAGATATCTTATTAATTTGCTACCTCACAGATCCATATATAATAATTTTTAATGGAATAAATAATGAATGAAAAGCTCCCTACAGTAAATAAAAAGAATGAAATATCGATGTAACAACAAAGTTGATGATAGTTTTAGACACATCACAAAAGCCGTTCACATCTTGCTAATAATTAATTACTGTTGATTAATAGGACGATGGCAGCTTCTATTATACTTCCCAACTTATTGGAATATATATATCCGTTCATAAGAAACGAAACATTATAATGAAAAAAAAAACAATTCCTGTCTAATTCCACACAAAGGAAGAATAAGGATTAGTTTTATTCAATGTAGAGGTTTCGTTTTTTTTCTACCTATTTTTTCCTTTTCCGATTTTGTAGCTATTTTAGGGCTGTTCATTTCAATTTATCAAATTTTACTGAAAATCGGCTATACTGAAATCGAAGGTATATATTTTTTGATTTTTTGTACATAGAATGTCTGTTAAATAAACAATGCAGCTTGGTCATATCTAACTATAAATAGTATAAAATATCAGTTCAATGTTCTTTAAACCTATTATTTTTCATAAGAAACAAAATTCGTCTGATGATACACGTTTTCAAACTGAATTTCGGAAAAGATATAATTCCTTTGTATACATTTCTATTAATTTTATCTAATAAAATATGGATTCTTTTATTTATTTTATTATATTTCATTACAATTAATATGGTAATTGCCGTAATCACAAGAACTTCTCCCTACGATCACTCTCAAGAATATTTTTAATGCTCATAAGATTTATTTCTCATAGAGTATTGAAAACTTTGTGTATAAATAATTATATATAAAAATCATCAAATACATTTCTATTACAATTTATATGATATCATTAAACATCAATGTCTTCAAAAATACTAACACAAATTTATTGAATATCTATTTTTTAAAGTGTCCAAAATACAAATCAATTTCCTCTCCAATATGTATTTACCATTAAAAAGATTTAGTATGAACACACGAGAATTAAGAAACTATGATTATTTCGTCCATAAGCTTTAGTGAACAATTATTTTCTCAATTTAAATGTGAAATGATGTCGGAAAATGTACAAGTTGTATTTATTTTATATTCTTGTTTATCTCGGGTCGGATTAAGGAAGTCATTTATCCCTAGGATCTTAAGAAAATAGTTTGAATACCCAAGGATCCCTCCACAATTGGGGTTCTAGGTTCATTAATCCGACCCGGAGTACATATATCCATATATTTAAACCATTTTTTCTTCACAATTTAATTTGACACTCATTTACAGTATATAAAGTTATATAAAATCAATTTCTTGTTATACTATTATTATTTTATTTTTTTGATAAATACCATACTTAGCATTATTTTTGTTACAGATATCGTTCCGAAATTAAAAGCAATTGCCAAGAAAACTGACTTTTCACTTGCCAGCGATTTTTTATGACGTCACACTGGTAAGCTAATATTATTGTAATTTTATTCTTCCCGATTATGTCATAAAAAATATTGCTACAATCTATTTTTTTATTTGTCATAAATAGCTATAAGCTTGATACGTAAAAAAATATCAGCTTGATGATATTTATTGTCCATATTTTTCCACCAGCCCTTACTTATAGCTGTCCATGTAGGCACATCTTTTCAAAGAACCTGATATTTATCTATAAATGAAAACATGTACTAAACGTACGTGTTATGATTTATTCCTTAATAGACACCCGATAAAATGTTAGAAAATCAGAGTATTTAGCCTCTGTTATTACTGGCCAAAGACCCACTTCTAGTTGTTGGAATTCATAGAAGAAGAGCCCCTTACATATAAGACATGGTTCCTTTCACTAACACAACTAACTTTGGCCACATGCCACATGGAGCCCAATTCATTACAATATGATTGAGCAAGAATAAGAAAGGATGCTCAAATTACATATTATGCCTTTCCATGACAAATAACAGGTTTGAGGTTTTAAGTTCATTTTTGTTCAAAAATGTGCATCAAACTGTTATTTTGTGTGATTAATTCACTTAAATATCAATTGTAAGGTATCCCAGCATCTTAACCATGGACTATTCTTATACAAGGACACCTTTTAGATACTTATTTTCAAACAGACGCTTTTCTTGGACACAGCATACCCTGATTTCTACCTGTCACAACAACGGTATTTTGGCTACAAAACGACTGCCAGTTGTCCTCTCTGCGCCATCGACAGTAATTATGGCATATTGAGGTCAAATTGGATTTGAATATAATTTTACCTTATTTATGGATGTCAAGGCCGAAGATCCACTGAAAGCAAATCAAGAGCTCAATAGTGGTAGTATGGAACCCCAATGGGCAATAATTGTGGTCATCATCGGAACCCGTGGGCATTAGCAGTGAATTTGTATCCCCGAAATGCCATAATTATTAACTATTAAGCCAAATGGACCTTTGGAGATGGTATAATGGTGGTCGGTTGAATCCAGATGCTCATTGGCGGTGAATAGTTACTCTAAAATCCCATATTGTGACCGGCGGAACAAGAGGGTCCATTACATATAGCTAGGCTGTAAAATGTGTCCGTGTCTAACATGAGTGCCCATAATTATAATTGTCCTTCTAAGAAGTATCTGTAAAAGAAATGTATTTCTAATAAAACTCCTAGAGCTGACAGTAATGAGAATCCCTCACATATTTGTTTTTCTCCTCAGAAATACAAATACAGTTCATGAAAATAGGCAAACGGCGCCATTTCCATTATTTTAAATTTACAAAAGTTGCCTTTGAATTAATCGTTGTTCATTTTAGGAAAGAAGCAAGTAGTGATGAACTATATTTTTAAGATACGATGAAAATTTGAACTCAGCAATAATTATATTACAAAAAATATTGAAGTCAAAAGCGGTAGTGGGTAGATATTCATAAATATGGTAGCGATAGCAAAAAAATCTACCGCCGGTACTCCATTTTACCGCTTATTCATCGGTAGTTAAAGCTTTTTAAATATTTTTTCAATATTTTTTTAAAAATTTATTATGATTTTTTTGCCTATATGGTTCGATAGAATTGCATCTGGAAGGATATAAATAAGCATTATTGCATTCCAAATAATACCTTACTCTTATTTTAAATCGCAATATACGTTTGGCACACCGAACCTATCCCTTTATATATACTTTTTAAATTATTAAAGTAGTTTTTACAAAATCATTACGATCACTCTATCAGCCAAAGAAAATACTTATAGTCTCAAGATATTAACCTTACTGGGTATTAATATATTTACCTTAAGATCGGAATATTACATAAGTTATTACTATTTCTTTGAAATACTTAATCTTAAGCCTCTAAAATCGACTCGATTTTCGGATCTGCACATTCAGAAAAATAACATTTTATAAATTAATATTTCAAATTCCGCTTTGCATTTTCAAAAAATTAACAAATTTTATATGAGTTTATGAAAAGTTACTTATTGAGGTGACATACTCAAGAAAATTGTTAATTCAAAAAAGTTAAATAATAAATCCCAAACTGATGTCATATTTGGATTCGGTGGGTCTTATTTCATTTTAATGTAATGGGTTTATGTATGTCCCTCGTTGAGAGCGGACGTGTATTTCTGCGCTCTTGACTGTGCCCCCTGTGTCCTTAACTTTCTGTGTCCAAAGTGAGTTTTATGGAACTTTTTCTTACCTAATACATCTGAGGATACTTCGGTGGATTAGTCTTTCTCCTCTCGAAAGCCTGGACATTCGTTCTCGGATCGGACGGGGTTTCCAACGAGGAAATTGCATCACAATCAGAGTATTTTTCACCTTTTTTTAAATAGCCCACCTTAATCCCCCCCTCCTCCCTCCCCTTTTTTTTCCTTTTTTATCTTCTCTTTTTTATTTTTTTTTTCTTACATTTTCTTCCTTTTTTTATTATTATCTTCCCCTTTTTTTATTCGTTCTTTTTTTTTTTTTTCCTTTTAATATCTCATTTTAAAGTGTACTCCACTCCTCTGAGAGGCAGGGGTCTTGGCCGGTCTGAGTGCTTGTCTGATCTAGGTCTCTTTCAGTTTGCGTTGTTCTTTTTCTTTCAGTTTCATTTCTTTATTGATCCTTAAGAAAATAAACTTTGCCATGGCAGATGATCCAGGGGATAAGCCACCTGATCAAGTCAATTCTACTACAAGTTCCTTAGAGGAACAAGCTTCTTGTCCTGTGACTGAGAACGCGGTTTTTCTTAGCACAACAACGACTAATGAAAATAGGTCTTCTAATGAATGTGCCCTTAATTTATCATCATCCCAAAATAATCATGTGTCTTCTAAAAAGACTGGTTTAGAGGAGAGAACTTCTTCTCATGTGTCTGAGAACGCGGTATTTCTTAACACAAGGTCTAATAAAAGAAGCCGGCTAATGATTCGGTCCTCCTTGAATCCTCATCACAAAGTAATATTGTCTCTTCGAAAAAAAACTCCAAAAGTTATGTCGTATAGTGGAGCTGTAGGTGCAAATTAATTAAAGACTCCTTTAAGTTTGTTTCTGATGATACTGTGAATAACTCAAAGGGTTGGAAAAATTTCTGCCTCTTTGCACAAAGAACTGACAAGCGCAGTCCCTTGAGTAAAGCCCAAATGCATCCGGGCAACCTTGCACTAATTGCCACCGATATTTTAAATTCAGCCCTATGAAGTTCATAGCATTAATTGGGATAGACCACATCGCCCTCTCATAATTACCAAGCAAAAAATCCCTATGGAGAGACTATCTACTGATATATCCCTTCCCATAGAATTAGATTTAAAAGACGACGAAAATAATCCTTTTACGGTCTTGTTGGACTTTTCTCCCAAAATAGGCCTCAGTTTGAGCGACAACCCCTTCATTCGTGCGAAATTACTTACCGGCGAGCATTTTTTTCAGTCAGAGAACAACCAGTATTCGCTGGGAGTCAAATCTGGCGAATACTGTATATGTGGGAACAACTCGAAGTTCAATTCACGCCATTGTTTTGATTGACTTTTGACAGGGTGCGTTGTCTAGATAAACAAAAAAAATATTTGCCATATGCGGTCGTTTCTTTGCAATTTCGGCTTCAAACGCTCCAATAACGCTATTTAATATTCACTGTTGATGGTATTTCCTTCTCAAAATAGTCGATGAATATTAAACCACGCATATCCCAAAATACCGAGGCCATAACCTTTCCAGCCGATTGTTGTGCTTTCGGGCGCTTTGGACGAGGTTCACCAGTTGCTGTCCACTCAAATGACGATCGTTTTGATTCCGGAGTGAAGTGATGGATCCATGTTTCATCCATTGTCACATATCGACGCAAAAAACTCCAGTTTGTTACGTTTAAACATGGCCAAACACTTCTCAGAATCATCAGCACCTTCCTGTTTTTAGTCAACAGTAAGCAAATGCGGCACCCACTTTGAACAGAGCTTTCTCATAGTCAAATGACATGCAATATAAAGCCAACACATTTTTTTTTGATATCTTTACAATGTCAGCTAACTCACACAACTTCACTTTTCGATCATTAAAAACGATTTTGTGGATTTTTTGATGTTTTCTGGTGTTACCGCCTCATTTGGACGTCCACTGCGTTCTGCGTCATTGGTGTCTCTACGACCACATTTGAAGTCAGCAAACCAACGTTTTATTGTTGTTTCTGATAGAGCGGAATCCCCATAACACTTTTCAAGCCATTGCTTCGCTTGAACAGTATTTTTTCTCTTCAAGAAGCAGTGTAAAATTAAAACACGAAATTATTTTTGATCCCTTGTTTTAAAAATAACAACAGTAGCGTCACTCTTAGCACAATAACTCAAAAACTAATGAATATATATTATGAAATTTTAACAGCTGTCTTTTGAAGGTTAGTATTACTGATAAAAAGGTTATTGCAATAAAATACCGTCATATATGTGTTAGGCCGGGACTTTTCAGCCCATGTGCTATATATATATATATAGGACCACAATCTCAGAGCCAAAGACAATCAAATTAATGTATAACCAATGAACAACTATCTCAGAGTAAAATAATAAAAGCCTCAGCCACTGCCACTATGATCAAATTTTATCGATATCGATAAAAAGTCTTATCAGCAACGATTACTATTATTATGTACATTTATTATGAATCATAATAAGAAAAAAAATGTATATCGACTTACTCTCATTAACATCCTAACTTAATTTCAAATAAATATTTAAAAATCCTTGTCATTGATGTGAAGTTATATTAATTAATTTAATTTCGAATAAAAAAATTATATTTTCGTAAAAGAGCATAAGGAATTTTCATTATTTTTTCTCTTTAGAACGTGATTTATTATTGATAATACTCATAAATGGAGTCCTTAGCTTTGATTATTTGATTTGCCCTGATCTTTCTACAATTCAGTAATGTCCTAAGCATAGAAATATACCGCCGAGTACATGAAATGTAATCAACAATTCATCTCTCTCTTTTTAATCCTGCAATAAGTTCTTTCATATTTAAAATAGTTGTAGGTTTCGATCGTGAGATAAAGAATGACTATTATTGCAATAAAAAACTACTTGAGCATATATGAGAAAAAACTACAATCAAAAGGATTGAGAGGTTTTGAGCAATGCATGTACTTAGTTAGAATGGTTTCGGCTACCAATGAAATAAATAGTTTTCTCGATAACTTCAAATTCATCTGGAAACCTTATAATTATGCCACATTTAAGAAGTATGATGTTTTTATGATTTTTTGATATATATACAATATCTGACAGTTCAATGAATAAGGCATATTGAAATAATTTATTAATTTATTGCTAGGACTTTAGTCTTTATTACGTGGTATTTAATAAAGGTAATAATACAAACAAATATTTCCCAAGTCAGATACTTTTTTTGACCGTTGAACCTTATTTGAGTTAAATCTTTCTTAATTTATAACCATTTAAAAGCAATTATAACAGTGTTGAAATAAAAAAAATCCAGATTTAATGAAAAAATTTCATTTTTAGTTATGTATTGCTCCAACTGTAATCATTCATTCTGGGTGATCAAACTAACTAATGACAAAATCAATACTTGCCTTATTTGTATTTTCTTCATTCGTTGAACTCACTTTGAAAGGTTTTACATTTTAAATAACCTTGATAGGCATGACCCCCTGAGTTAGGCTTCTCGAATTACAAAGGAGATACATTTAGAGAAATCTAAATTTGAAACTTTTAGTGAAATTAATTATTATTCATCACATTCTTGATCAACGAAGAATATGCAAAAATGTAAAAGCATATCAAGATTTTAATTATTTATATTTCATTGGATAACTCTTTTAAGTAGTTCAAAATAATAATTTTAACTACCCTTTCTAATATCCAATTAATATGTTGCATTTTAAGGTAAGATATTATATACTTTTATGCTAGTTTTTGTACTTTATAGTATTTGCATGAGTTATAATTCATAAATCTCTGAAAAGGAACTGTAAAAATAATTTTTTCGTCGATATGATGTTGAGTGACAATTGCTAAAGTTTTTGTGGTTTTATTTTTATATATAAGATATGGGAATGATTCTTAATCGTTTTCCATGGATGGTATTGCTTATATTCCTTGCTTCTTTCTAGCCTTTCGTTTAATGTATTTAAAGGTGTGTATGTTAGCTGTTCAACGCAGTATAAGATTTGTTTTAGTGTGCAGACAACAAGCATTTATACGGCATCAAAAATGTTGGAATTTCTTCCAAAAAAGCAGCATTTGCTAAAAGTTTCTTCCCCATACTATCTTTTGAAGAAAGCATTGATTTTTGCGTCGTATCATCATGGCAATGAAAAAAAAGATCCCCTACGACAATCTTAAACGCAAACTAGCACGGGTGAAGCCAAGTGAACCAGTTTGATCAACGCCAAAACGTAATATTCACGGACCAAAAGTCATGCTCTGTATCTGGTGGGATATGCGGGGTGTAGTCGATTATAAGCAGCTGAAACCGTCAAAAACGATCAATTCCCAACCTTGCCGACTTCAACTAATGCGTTTGAAACAAGCTATTCAAGAAAAACGGCCAGAATGGTGCAATAGACACAAAAAGCTGATATTGCAGAATAACAACGCCAGGCAGCATGTTGGTCGGCCCATCCGATATATCTAGATGGAGTGAAATGGGAAGTCCTACCCCATCCACCGTATTTCAATGCCCCTTCAGGTTATCATTTGTTCCGGTCGATGCAGATTACACTTACTACATAGAGAGGGCTTCACCTCATATGGTAGCATATTAAAATGGGTCGCCTCGAAAGAAATATAATTCTTCACTCGAAGAATCCGTTTAATGACTGAAAGATGGGCGAAGGTTCTCGCTCCAAAAGGAAAATATTTTTAATAAAATCATTTGATATTTTCATATTCAAATTATGATGTTTTTTTCTACATAAAAACCATTTTTTTAAATTAAACTGTTCACATATATACAGCACATGTATATAAAAACGATGCTAATACGTATAAAATACAAAAATAAACATTATAGTTTAAAATTTAGCATCGATCTTGAACAAACAATAAAATTTTATCTAATTAACAAGTATTAAAAGAATAAGCTGTAAAAAAAAACAATAAAAATCATATAAATTTCTTAAAGTTCTTGATTATTTTCCTTAAAATTTGGTAAAAGCGATGACTTTGCGTCGGGTAATATTTTATCAATTCATCCGCGAATGTCCATGATGAACCGTCCAACGATGGGATTTTGAGTGAAAGGGCAGCGTATCTACCTGCAGCTCCAAGCAGGATCCCTCTGATCTCTCCCGGTCTTATTGGTTCGTATTTTGAAAGTTTTTTGCTATCAAGGCCTTTGCGTTTAAAAGGGCAAAATCTAGCGCCTTCGTTTTGTCAGAGGTCTTCCTCCCTCTTGAGGAGAGCCAAACAAAATTATGGTTCTCAAGCTGGATGACGACCTGTCGTCTAGGCCACCAACATTGAGGAAGCAAAACATTTTCAGTTGTACAATGGCTGGGCAATCAACGAATGCGTGGCTTGTATGATTATATAGCATTCCGCAGTCTTTACATTAATGGAGGTTATCATACAGGGAGTCGTTTAAAAATTCGTTAAAAACTGACCTCATATAAAATTGAGTATTTTATTATATTAATTGTCTCAAGTTATTTTGACAAAGCAAGAATCAGAGAAGTATTTAAAGTCATTTTAAGCTTTAAAAAATGATTACACAAAATATTGAAGTATTTATGTTCGAGTCATGATCGGCTGCATTCATTTAAGTTCATATTTGTTGGAATAATGAAAGGTCATTAATGTAACGACTAATTTATCATGGTAAATGTTAATGCTCATAATTAATTGACATAAGATGTTATGACTGTTGATTCCATGTGGGTGAACGACCAAGAAGTACCTTTTGTGTGGTGTTGCTATCCATAGTTATAATGATAACCGTTATATATTTCAGACTGTCTGTGCGAAGGCCGTGTGCGTTAAGGAGTCTTCCACTCTCAATGTTGGGGGCGCAGATTCGAATCCCGAGAGGGTATGGTCATTTTTGGTCTATCTCATTAGATGCTAGGTTCGAGTGACTAATTTTAATGATATAATGCTTATTTATATCCTGTCGGATGCAATTCTATCACACCATATGGGTTTAAAAAAACTCCAGATGAAATAATGGGTGCTTTATAAATGATGATTGCACCGTGGTTCTGATGAATAGAAAAATAATGTTGCGTGCTCAAATTATAATGGCATGCCAGCCTGATCTCAATGCCTGGTGAGATTTGTATTACTTATGAATATGACATTTACGTAGAGGATGTCTTGCTTCCCTTCATTTCTTCAATTATGGCAGCAAAAATTTATTAGTAACTCTTTTCAATGAATCCATCTTTCATTACATTGTCTTGAAATGAGATGTCCGAGTCATATAGAATTGCCTACCACCTTTTATTGTAGCGTAAACACTCTGCTGTAGAACGTAACACACAAAAACGCGGGTCCCTTTGATTAGAGGCGAGACAAAATAAGTGAAGGAAGCTCTTATTTTTTGTTTTATCATATCATTTTTTTATTAAAACATTTGTTGGTCTGTTTACATTAGTACCGGGTGTACGGAAACTATACATGCATACTTTCCAATTAGTTAGAGTATATTGGTTATTTATTCGTTAATGCCCCTTAGCAGCAATAACAGACTCGATTTGTCTTCGAAATGCACGTCACGTTGTTTGGACAAAGTCAACGAACATTGAATGTAGTCTGCCTGATATATCGGCGCCGATAGTACATTTTTTAAACTATCGATAATGGCAAATCGTAGCACAGATAGCTGCCGATAGTTGTTATTGTTTTTTGTCGAATGTTTACTTTCAAACTTTTTTAATATTTTGGGGCTTTCAAATATGTGTAATATATTCTAAAAATATCCTATAATCTAATAGAAGAAAATAAGCTCCTTTTCTTTTTTGTGGGTCACTGTAGTCAAAGACCGCAATGTTCCTTCAAACACAGTTAGTGTGTATAACTTAAAGTTCATTTGCTGTCGCAACTAATGACATATTTTTTTAAATACCAAATTAAATTATTTATACGTTATTTTTTAGCTTTGTATGTGAAAAACTATCGGCTGATTCATCGGCTATCGATTTTTTTCTGCTGAAACTAGCGGTAATATATCGGTCCATAAATCCACCTATCGGTAATATATCGACCTTTAAAATAAATAATTAGTCGACATTAAGTCCATAGGCCTCTTCCAAATAAAAACAAGCAAACATTCAGGATGATTTATTGACAAAGCGACTACACTAGGACTCCCTTCTAGAACGGGATTGGCTTTAGGAAAATAAATATAAATGATAAGCATACAATGTGCATACAAGAATACGACATATTTTAAGTGTAGCCTTTCATATCTAATAATGCACTAAGAGCGCAGGATTTATTATTTTTCAAAGCATATCTTTCCATACCTATCCTTTATTCCTGAAATTAACATATTCTCTGATTAGACTTACCCAATATCACATGTAGTAGTATTAAAATAAAGCAACGTCTCACACGCAGAGCGTAACCGCCCAATTCGTCCTTTCCATTTTGTCCCTGGCCAAATCGTCCCTGCCCAAATTGTCCCTGTCCAAATCGTCCCGTGCCCAATTCGTCCTTGTCCAATTCGTCCTAGACCCAACTCGTCCCTGCCCAACTCGTCCTCACTATTTCCCAGAAAAGAAGACATACCCCTAACATTCATTCATGAGGAGTTCCTTAGCTTCAGGGAACCCTCGTCCAATAGACTCTCGGGTTCCGTCAAGCACAGTGATAGGGTATTGGGGTTTCTAAGCCTCGGCCAATGGACTCTCGGGTCCCGCCAAGCACAGTGATGGGGTATTGGGGTTTCTAACCCTCGGCCAAAGGACTCTCGGATCCTGCCAAGCACAGTGATGGGGTATTGGGGTTTCTAACCCTCGGCCAAAGGACTTTCGGGTCCCGCCAAGCACAGTGATGGGGTATTGGGGTTTCTAACCTTCGGCCAAAGGACTTTCGGGTCCCGCCAAGAACAGTGATGAGATATTGGGGTTTTAACCCTCGGCCAATGGACTCTCGGGTCCGCCAAGCACAGTGATGGGGTATTGGGGTTTCTAACCCTCGGCCAATGGACTCTCGGGTCCCGCCAAGCACAGTGATGGGGTATTGGGGTTTCTAACCCTCGGCCAAAGAACTCTCGGATTTCGCCAAGCACAGTGATGGGGTATTGGGGTTTCTAACCCTCGGCCAAAGGACTTTTGGGTCCCGCCAAGCACAGTGATGGGGTATTGGGATTTCTAACCCTCGGCTAATGGACTCTCGGGTCCCGCCAAGCACAGTGATGGGGTATTGGGGTTTCTAACCTTCGGCCAAAGGACTTTCGGGTCCCGCCAAGCACAGTGATAGGGTATTGAGGTTTCAAACCTTCCGCCAACGGACTTTCGAGTCCGCCAAGAACAATAATGGGGTATGTCTTCTTTTCTGGGAAATAGTGAGGACGAGTTGGGCAGGGACGAGTTGGGTCTAGGACGAATTGAACAAGGACGAATTGGGCACGGGACGATTTGGACAGGGACAATTTGGGCAGGGACGATTTGGCCAGGGACAAAATGGAAAGGACGAAGTGTACGTGACCCCACGCAGAGAGATCATGAATGTTTATTTTTTAATCATCATTAACTGACGTTAAAAGGAGGAAAAAAAGGAGAGGAAAAAAAACACACATGTCAATTTTTACAAAATTTGGTTTTTGATGAGTTTACGAAAACTACAAAAATATATGTTCTCATTATTTGTCTATTGATTCATGAAAAATAACTTCTATAATTTTTGATGGCATATTGTACTAAAATATTTAAAAAACTATTTGTACTTTGCCATCAAAATAACCTTTAAAATCCATAAATTGAAAGTATCAATAACAGTTAATAATGATGTGGTTCATAAATTGCATCTGATAAGGATATAAATCAGCACTATAGCGTGTAAATTAGACCATCGTACCAAGAGTTGAGGTTGACCAAAAATGATCTTTCTCTCTCGGGATTCGAATCTGACTTTTTAAAACTTATACTTAGAATACAAACTGGTTAACTATCATTGTATTTACCTCAATTTTAAATACATATAATATGTTTGTGCTTTTTTAGAACTATGAAATTTTAAAAACAATGTAGACACTAATTATGTAAACTCTTGTTATTAATATATTAAAAATACTCTTAAAGTGTAATGTTGCCTTAGAGGAATTGTTGTATTGTTTTAATTTATTAATAAATATGTACATCAGAGTTAAAACTTTTTATATTTCACATTTCATAAGAAATATACAAGTATAAAATAAATCTATATAAAATTTTGTTAATAAGTTAATATTATATTTATATAAGATAGGCCAGGCTCATAGACTTTGAGGAGTCTTCATCGATGAAGACCCTACTCGCTCTTATTGTCAATTGCTGAGGAGCTGGAGGCTGGGGAAGCAACAATTGAAAATTGTGTGAAAGAAGATTTGCATTGCAGATCGTATAGGATGCAAATGGGTCAGATCTTAACCTCTGCAAACAAGAACAAGGAAGGAGATGTGGCCTCCCAGCGGCCCAGACCTGAATCCAATGGACTATTTTGTCTGGGGCTATCTTAGAAGACGGACTAATAGACATGCTACAACCAGAAGGCCTCCCTCATCCCCTCTATCAAGAAGAAGATGGTGTCCATGGACAGTGAGATGTTGAAGAGGGCCTACGCCGCTTTCAGGGGCTGCATACAGAAAGTTATTGACCCTGAGGGAGATTATTTTAAATAGTCCTATAGAAGACATCCTCAAATTTCAAACGCACTTTATTTGAAATAAATATCTCTATTAATAACATAGTTATTGAATTTTTTGTGAAAAAGAGTTTTCGCGCCAATTTTATCGGGGGACCCTGTATATATATATATATATATAATTTTCTAAGCTAATTATATGTTCCGATCCAAGCTTTATTTATTCTCTACAATCGTATATAATCAAAGTTAACTCCATCAACAGTTAATTATTTCATTTAATAAGTCTAAAGTCACTGAGTAGATTTTACCAGGCAACGTAATGTGCTGATTGTTTTATTAACAACTGTGATGAAGATTTTACAGTTGTTGAGTGTCCTTTCCGGATATTAATCGCCTGAGGAATAAATATTATTTAGCTAACTGTCAGAACTTTAGATCTAAAATATTGTTTGTGTTATGAATGCATATGGTCTAAATCAGATAGGACTATAGTTTTTACAGAAGTAGCAAATGTTTTAAAATTTCAGTCCATGATTTCGTTTACTGAATCAGTTTTCGACAAATAACTCTGAAAGACTTTAGTTACCTCCGCCGAAGGAGGTATTGTTTTCACTGGCGTTGGTTGTTGTTTTGGTTTGTTGTTTGTTGGTTGTTTGTCAGTAGGATCACTCAAAAAGTACAGAACGGATTCGGATGAAACTTTGTGGAGTTGTTGGAAATGCCAAAAGGAACAAGTGATTAAATTTTGGCATCTCTGAGTGCAGAATTAAGATGCAAAATGAGCTAAATACTAAAAATATTAATAATGAAATGGGGTCTCTATTCAGGGACAAGGAAAGAACAAACGCTTAAAAAATATTCTTTGACGTAATATTGTTAATTTATCAGCTAAGGACTACGTCACTGGGTGCTTAAACTTCTTTATCTTCCCATCTTCCTCTTAATATTAATATTAAACTAGAGGCATATATACACTCAGAGAGTGCAAACCTCCGCCGATCCCCACCTAATGAATCACTTAACAGAATTACAATCCAATCATATATGTCTACATAAGTAGGTGTGTTTGATGAATAGTGAGTGAGGAGAGAGCCATCCTAAAAAATATCCATTGACGTCATACTATTTATTAGTCAATTTAGAAATACGTCACTGGATATTTAAACTCCTTTCTTTTCTCCATCATGCTCTTAATATTAGCGTTATATTTATTTAATATTATATTAAGAGGAAGACTGGAAGAGAAAGAAGTTTAAGCACCCAGTGACGTAGTCCTTACCTGATAAATGAACAATAATACGTCAATGGATATTTTTAAGCGTTTGTTCTTTCCTACTCCTGAATAGAGACCCCATTTCATTATTATTATTAGTAGTATTTTGCTCATTTTGCATATTAAAAAAGCACTCAGAGATGGGAAGACGGGAAGAGGAAGAAGTTTAAGCTACGTCATTGGGTTAACATAGTCTGAGCTGATAAATGAACAATAATACGTCAATGAATATTTTTTTAGCGTTTGTTCTTTCCTACTCCCTGAATAGAGACCCCATTTCATTATTGTTAGTAGTAGTATTTTGCTCATTTTGCATATTAAAAAAGCACTTAGAGATGCCAAAATGTAATCACTTGTTCCTTTTGGCATTTCCAACAACTCCACAAAGTTTCATTTGAATCCGTTAAGTACTTTTTGAGTTATCCGGCTGACAAACCAACAAACGCAAGTGAAAACAATACCTCCTTCGGCGGAGGTAATAAAATATAACGCTAATATTAAGAGCATGATGGAGAAAAGAAAGGAGTTTAAACTTCCAGTGACGTATTTCTGAATTGACGAATAACTAGTATGACGTCAAGGATGTTTTTTAGGATGGCTCTCTCCTCACTCATTATTCACCAAACACACCTACTTATATAGACATATATGATTGGATTGTAATTCCGTTAAGTGATTCATTTGGTGGGGATCGGCGGAGGTTTGCACTCTCTGAGTGTATACATGCCTCTAGTTAAATATATCATCACCCTATTGGACGGTTAAGTTAATTCTATTAATTAACTAGAGGCATATATACACTCAGAGAGTGCAAACCTCCGCCGTCACGGGGTCCTTATGAGCCTTCTCAGGCGGATTTTTCACGACTGGGGCGCCATAGAGGGACGAGAGAGGGTTCCCCTCGACGGAAATCCGAGAGGAAGGCGCTTTCGGCACCCAATTTCACAGCAAAGCGACATATATTGGCAGAGTAGGCTAACTTGAAATATTTATTAGTATTTAGCTCATTTTGCATCTTAAAAAAGCAAAATTTAATCACTTGTTCCTTTTGGCATTTCCAACAACTCCACAAAGTTTCATCCGAATCCGTGGCGTACTTTTTGAGTTATCCTGCTGACAAACAAACCAACAAACCAACCAACAAACCAACGCCAGTGAAAACAATACCTCCTTCGGCGGAGGTAATAATATAATAAATCCATACTTCAAGTGAAAAAGATCTATACTAACATCATTTAAATAAGTGATTAAAAATAATAATCAAAGTTATAAAAACAACAACTAACCGAATTTACTTAAACATTCAGGCACTGAAATCGATATTTACATTCCAAAAGAGCTTTTCTTTCTTACAATGAGGGACAAAACTATTTTTTTAATCAAATACAATTGTGTAGGATTGTACATTGCATAGAAATAAGTAAATGACGACAATGAACATGTTCAGAATGATTTTAAGCATGTGAAAGGCTCTTTTAAAATCACAATGAATGGAAATGATTCTCCTTAACAGAAAAAGCTTGATTGCAAAAAAACAAGCTATTAGTGTCCAAATCCAAAGGAAATAATACAGGGGATTCATGTTTTTTTATCTTACGTAGGATATTCGACATTTCATATCCAAATTATTGAAGTACAATTGTAGGATGTTGTGGGAATCTTATCATATAAGGAAGCAAGGATCTTTAACTAGATTTGTCGAAAAACTCGGAGGTTGGGTGTCTCATGAGCTCCTCAAAGAAAAAAAAAGAAAAACGTCTTCAAACTGTGGCTTAATAGCTCGATCGTCATCGAGCACATGCGGTCATCAACAGCGTTTATTGTACCAAATTGCAAAGGAGAAATGGAGCCTAAACATCAATATGAAGCAAAGACAGAAATGGGTGACCCCAGGGGACACGCCGAAGCCCAAAAAGAGAATGATCAGTGTTTGGTGGGACTGGGAAATGCTCGAAAGAAACGCCACAGTAAACTTAGAGCTCTATGCTGCCCAGCTGCATCGCGTAAGTGAGGTATGGTCTGAAAAGACCCGATAGACTAGACCTAGTCATCTTGCTCCACTATAACGCTTGGCCTCATGTTGCAGAAATCGTCAAAACCGCACTTCAAGAGTTCAAATGGGAGATTCTTCAGCATCCACTGTACTCTCAGAACCTTGAACCATAGTATAGTCCCCTTTTCCACTTTCTATTTAACTAAATGAAGGATGTTACCTTCGACAACGAGATCACCTCAAAGCTGGCTCAACTATTTTTTTGATACCAGACCTGGCAATTTTTGGCGGAACGGCTGAACAAATTGATTGAGAGGTAGGAGGAGGTCGTAATCAGTAACAGAAAATACATCATTGATTAATTTAGTTTAAGAATTATTGTTTTTTGTTCAAATAGATCTTAAAAAAATTACGAACTTTGTTTCCTGCCCAATACTTAAAAACTAAAAATAAATCCTTATAAATATTAGAAATAGAACATTTAAAAATGAAATAATTGGTTAAACAAGATTTTATCACTTGTAAAATTATAACTTTTATGCAATTAGAAATATTAAGGATAACTTATCTTCAAAAGTGTAATTAACATATGTTAGATTTATTTTTATATATTTTATACACGGCAACTATAAAATTAATAAAGTATAAGAGAGTTTTAAATTTTTGGCGTCAGAATCAAGGTAATAGTCCAATAATAGATAATTGAAATAATGCTTAAAGTAATGCTTGATAGATCATCTCCATGAAAATTGTTTATATCTAACTAAATCATGCAAAAACACCAAATGACTGGTTTCTATTGTTGAGTAAAAAGCTATTACAGCAAGGAAATTGTGTTCAACAATTACTTTTCCTCAATGTTATCACCCTTACCCCATCAAAAAAATATATTTCTTTAGTTGAATGAGTTTATTTCTAGCATTAACAAATATATTTGAAATGATATCGCTTTTAATTATACTTAAATTTTTATTTGTTACCTCACACTGTAGCGTACTATAACAACGGAAAAATACATTTCAATTAACAGCTTGAACACAAAAAATCCTATACGAGAGAAGCATATCAATAAATCACTTTTGTAAATGATTTTCAATACACGCAAGTGCAAACCTAGTATTATTTGATATTAGGTCCATGAATTTAATAACTATTCATATCTGAACTATGATGCAAAACAATTCTAAAAAAACCGTATTAACAATGTATATATGATATAAAATAAAGCTACTGCTATGAATTATTACATCTGTTAATAACATAGTTACCACTAATATTGCAAAAAAAATATCAATGTGACAACTTTGTATTTCAGGTTGAAAGATATTTTAGAGGACCAAAAAAACTGACAGCGGGTTAATCACCCGATAGTTTTTTCCGTATATATATATATATATATATATATATATATACATATATATATTAGGGTTGTTTTTTTCAAATGTTTGAAATGTTAGCGACTTTGTGGATTTTCTATTCTTGGTGATAAAAGAAGACGACATACAAAGTTTGAACAAAATCGGTCAACATTACGAGGTCGTGCAACGAGGTCAAAGTTTTAAAAATTTAGTAAAAATATAGTTTTCGGCAAATTTCTTCAAAATGGTTGATGTTACAGACTCAATAATTATTTTAATTTAAAGGAAATCTAATTTACTACCAGACGTATGTTTGATGTTTTTAATAAAACGAAGTTTTCAGTAAAAAAAAGCAAGAAAAGGAGTGTGTATTGTTAGCTTATTTAAAGGCTTTTTGTATCAATAACTTCACTCGCCTGTAGAGATGACTTGTTCCTTTCAGAGTAAAATAGTACTTTTAATTTAGTAAAACTTTAGATGATAAATCTAAAAATGACCTTGGTTGCATTATATCAATTCAGAATTCAGTACAATCTGAGTTTACATCATATGATTCAGAGCTGTAGTGACCAATAAGAAATTAATTATGAAAAAAAAAATCATAATGTGATTCTTAGATGTGCGTCAAGGTATCCTCTCAAAATTTACTTTGTCTCTGACGCATTTATAATCCATTATATGCGTCATTTGTACGCGAGATAGGCTTTTTTTAATGTACATATAACTCTCTACTTATTAAATTGATATGATTTAGTATACCAAAATATTAAAGCTGGTTAATCAAGCTTTCTTTGATATATTTTGTGTTCTAAAATCGCGCTATACTTTAAGAGATATAAGCAAATACGTACTCTCCCCCAAAAATTGATCTTTTGATATGAGAATATACGATTACCATTTGGTAACGGCAGTTAGTGTAACTGGATAGGAAGAAAAAAAGAAGGGAGAGAAGGGAGGCAAAATACTCCCTCCCTTCTCTTTCTCTTTCTATCCAGGTAACACTAACATAATTACCAGATGGTAATCGTATATTCTCATATCAAAAGATCAATTTTTGGGGGAGAGTACGTATTTGCTTAAATCTCTTAAAGTATAGCGATTTTCAGAACACCAAACATATCAAATGAAATTATCGTCCTGCAGTAATATACGCGGGACAATAAAATGCGAGAACTGCTTAAATGATTGAATTTCTATTTCGATCATTTTATGATCCGAAAAGGGTTCATTTTGTACGTGGCATTCTTAAAGTATTTCAAAAGATTGCTTGAAATAAAGGCATGATCAATACGGGACTTTTGTGCGCCTCTTCTCCAGGAGAAATTGTCCCCCTCATTAAAATTGCTTGATGGCATCAATCATATTTAGTTGGAAAGTCAACCGTCGAAGTAGGTCGAGTCGGATATCGCCCTGTGAATGTTCTCCAAATCCACGTTGAGATCTCCAAACCATTTAAACTTATTCCTAAGCCCTATTGTTCCATGCAACTTATATTAAAAATATTATGGAAATGTGTTTCCCCAAAAATGTAGATATTTTTTTTGTAGGTGGTAATATTTTTAGCCACCTTAAAAAATTGATTACTATTAATACACAGTAGACTGCAGTTCATCGATAAATCATCGCCGATTGAACTTTTTAAACTATCGGCATCGGGCAATCTTAGCACCAATAGTTTCTGATAAATAAATACTAACTGTTTTTGGATTACATTTCAATGCTTGCAAATATTTTTATTATATTCATAAAAATGAAAAATAGAAGTGATATAACTTATTAATAATTACTTTTTACTGGCTAGCTATATATATATATATATATAATATATTATATATATATATATATATCTATAATATATATTAGGGTTGTTCTTATTTTCAATGTTTGAAATGTAGCGACTTTGTGGACTTCTATTTCTTGGTGATAAAAGAAGACGACATACAAAGTTTGAACAAAACGGTCAACATTACGAGGTCGCGCAACGAGGTCAAAGTTTTAAAATTTAGTAAAATATAGTTTCCGCAAATTTCTTCAAAATGGTGGACGTTACAGACTTCAATAATATTATTAATTTAAAGGAAATCTAATTTACTACCAGACGTATATTTGATGTTTTTCAATAAAACAAAGTTTTCAGTAAAAACAAAGTAAGAAAGAGAGTGTGTATTGTAGCTTATTTCATAGCTTTTTTGTATCAATTAACTTCACTCGCCTGTAGAAGATGACTTGTTCACTTCAGAGTAAAATAGTACTTTAAGTTTAGTAAAACTTTAGATGATAAATCCAAAAATGACCTTGGTTGCATTCTATTAATTCAGAATTCATTACTATCTGAGTTTACATCATATGATCAGAGCCTGTATTGACCTATAAGAAATCGATTATGAAAAATAATAAATAAAGTGTTTCTTAGATTTGGGTCAAGGTATCCTCTCAAAATTTTACTTTGTCTCTGACGCATTTATAATCCATTATATGCGTCATTTTGTACGCGAGATAGGCTTTTTTAATGTACATATAACTCTCTACTTATTAAATTGACATGTTTAGTATACCAAAATATTAAAGCTGGTTAACCAAGCTTTCATTTGATATGTTTGGTGTTCTGAAAATCGCTATACTTTAAGAGATATAAGCAAATACGTACTCTCCCCAAAATTGATCTTTTGATATGAGAATATACGATTACCATCTGGTAATTATGTTAGTGTTACCAGGATAGAAAGAGAAGGGAGGGAGTATTTTGCCTCCTTCTCTCCCTTCTTTTTTCTTCCTATCCAGGTTACACTAACTGCCGTTACCAAATGGTAATCGTATATTCTCATATCAAAAGATCAATTTTTGGGGGAGAGTACGTATTTGCTTATATCTTTTAAAGTATAGCGATTTTTAGAACACAAAATATATCAAATGAAAGCTTGGTTAACCAGCTTTAATATTTTGGTATACTAAATCATGTCAATTTAATAAGTAGAGAGTTATATGTACATAAAAAAAAGCCTATCTCGCGTACAAAATGACGCATATAATGGATTATAAATGCGTCAGAGACAAAGTAAAATTTTGAGAGGATACCTTGACGCACATCTAAAAACATTATGATTTTTTTTTTCATAATTAATTCTTATAGGTCAATACAGGCTCTGAATCATATGATGTAAACTCAGATTGTACTGAATTCTGAATTGATAGAATGCAACCAAGGTCATTTTTGGATTTATCATCTAAAGTTTTACTAAACTTAAAAGTACTATTTTACTCTGAAGCGAACAAGTCATTTCTACAGGCGAGTGAAGTTAATTGATACAAAAAAGCCTTTAAATAAGCTAACAATACACACTCCCTTTCTTGCTTTGTTTTTACTGAAAACTTTGTTTTATTAAAAAACATCAAACATACGTCTGGTAGTAAATTAGATTTCCTTTAAATTAAAATAATTATTGAAGTCTGTAACGTCCACCATTTTGAAGAAATTTGCCGAAAACTATATTTTTACTAAATTTTTAAAACTTTGACCTCGTTGCGCGACCTCGTAATGTTGACCGATTTTGTTCAAACTTTGTATGTCGTCTTCTTATCACCAAGAAACAGAAAATCCACAAAGTCGCTAACATTTCAAACATTTGAAAAATAAGAACAACCCTAATATATATATAATATATATAATATATATATATATATATATATTATATATATATATATATATATATAATATATATATATATATATATATATTATATATATATATGTATATATATATATATAGATAAACGGGAAAAACTATGGGTGATTAACCGCTGTCAGTTTTTTTGGTTCAAAGTGTCACATTGATGATTTTTTTTTGCAATATTAGTGGTAACTAGTTCTAACAGATGTATAATAATTCATAGCAGTAGCTTTATTTTATATCATTATTATATTGTTAATACGGTTTTTTTAGAATTGTTTTGCATCATAGTTCAGATATGAATAGTATTAAATTCATGGACCTAATATCAAATAATACTAGGTTTGCACTTGTGTGTATTGAAAATCATTTACAAAAGTGATTTTGATATGCTTCTCTCGTATAGGATTTTTTGTGTTCAAGCTGTTAATTGAAATGTTTTTTCCGTTGTTATAGTACGCTACAGTGTGAGGTAACAATAAAAATTTAAGTATAATTAAAAGCGATATCATTTCAATAATATATTTGTTAATGCTAGAAATATAACTCATTCAACTAAAAAATATATTTTTTTTGATGGGTAAGGGTGATAACATTGAGGAAAAGTAATTGTTGAACACAATTTTCCTTGCTGTAATAGCTTTTTACTCAACAATAGAACCAGTCATTGGTGTTTGCATGATTTAGTTAGATATAAACAATTTTCATGGAGATGATCTATCA
>CP045891.1:9955622-9980337 GCA_013387185.1 Caligus rogercresseyi | reverse complement strand
TTCTAACAATGCTAGAGATTTTTAAATAAGATATTCGTTTTCAGCATAAAAAATGACCAGAATCGCTGGGACTAGAAAAGAAACTAAAAAGTGGTTTTGTCCTGGGAGGTCTAATATATATATATATATGTCCGGTGTCCCGGCTTTTTATACACCGGGGGACATCATTTTTTTTTTCAATATTTCGTTGGTCACTAAAAATTTAAAAAATCATCACTTCAGAAACTTTTTGTAGATTGTTTTCTAAAAAAATTCGTCACTTTTTTTTGGGAGATTATTTCTAAAAAAAACCGTTGTCACCTTTTTTGGAGATTCTTTTCTAAAAAAATGTCATCCCCTTTTTTTTGAGATTTCTGACTTTATAATGTCGAAGGAACGAAAAATATATTATGTCCGGACCCGGTCCCGGCGAAAAATGGTGTCCCCGGTCGTTTCCTGATATATATATATAATATAATATATTATATATAGGGGATATTTTCTCAATCCCCTATGTTTAAAAATTTAGGTTGTTTGTGTTGACGTCTCACACAGGCTGCCACTGCATTCCGGGAAGAGTATTAATAGAGCCAACCTATTAAAAGAAAAGGAAAAGAAAGAGAAAAGAAGGGAAGAGCAGGGTTGTAAAAAAAATTAATAGCTATTAGCTAATTATGGTGTAATGAAAAACCCGAACTTCAAAAAAAAAACTACGGTAAAACCGGGGTTTTTTCGGGTTTTTCAAATCTTGGGTTTTTTACATACCCTGGGAAAGATGATTGACGTCACAAATCAACTATCGAACGTTATCCCTATTGTTGTTCATTTCTCCGAGCCCCTTTTAACTTTGAGACGTCAATCACTCTTTCCTCTTTTTTCTTTCTTTTTTTTATTTTCCTTTTCTTTGATAGGTTGGCTATATTAATACTATCCTTGAATGCAGTTGGCACCTGTGTGAGACGTCATCACAACAACCTAAATTTGTAAACATAGGTGATTTGAGAAAATATCCCTATATTTATATATACAGGCTTGTTGATCGGGTTTTTTTCTGATCGGCGATCAATAGCGATATAGCGATATTTGATCGCTGATCGGAGTATCGCAAAAGGTCCTGATCTTTATATCTTTTGATCGTAAGAAAATCACTAAAAAATAGCGATCCGATCAATTTGTAAAAAAATTCTGAAAAAAAAAAAAAAATTGTAATAAGGATTTTGAGACAAACCCTACATTTCTTAAAACTTAACTAGCTGTCACATTGACCAAAATCCATTCCCGCTACTAATATTTTTTTAGAAAACACAAATATAGACAGCCACTAATGGAAAAAGCCAGTGTATGCTATCCTGATATATTTTTTGTCCTAAAATATACAGACAGGCGTCTATGAGCTCAAAGGGTATGAGAAACATTTATTCTGGCATCTCCTGTCTTAAAATATGCAGACATATGTCAATTGTGGAGCCTGAGTGTTGGAGCTCATAGGCTATGAGAACAATCATTCTGATATTTTTTGTCCTAAAATTTACAGACAGGCGCCTATGGATAATGTCGTTGTTTTGGGGCTTGTGAATGATGGAGTTGTTGTTCACTTCAGCTTATCTCCCCAATTCAATGAGAAGAAATTCAACAAAGAGCGAAAAGATTTATTCTAGAAGAGACTGCCTCGTTTGATGACCAGTTATTCAGCCAGCTTTCTCAAGACGTTGAGCAAGAATGTTTTTTTTTCTAAACGTCGTAAAAAGGTTGACACAGCTAAACAAGAAGTAGAGCGGTTACTTGGCTGATGACTCGGAAGGGCTGGAAGATAATAGCCTACCGGAGGGTGAAAAGGTCTTTCATAAATATAATGTCGTGGTTCCCAGTAGTTCAAGCTGCAAACGTTTGTTCTCCAGAGCCAAGCAGATTTTGAGGAGGACTAGGCAGAAGACTGGGGACGAAAATTTTGAGAAGCAACTTCTACTTATGTTTAATAAATAGGCAAATGAAAAATGATCCGTGCAAACTTTATATTTTTTCTATATGTACTTAATTTTTGATATAGTCGGATATTGTAAATAAAGAAAATTGTTAAACCAGGTGTGTCAATTGCTCATATAAAAAGGTATGTTTATATGGTATAATACTTAATTTATCTGGGGTTAAATTTTGGTGGGTGCTATGCACTGCTATATAAAGATGACTACTTATAAAGATTGACTATATATACATTTAAATTTTACTTAGAATTAGTATTACATAGGTAATATTTTGTTGATCGCAATAAAATTGATCGGATCGCTGATCGGAAAAATCCCTGATCGTTATATCGCTATATCGCAAATAATTCCTGATCGCTATTTTTGATCGGATCGCTAATTTTCCCCTGATCGCTCACAAGCTGTATATATATATATATATATATATATATATATTATATATATATATATATATATATATATATATATATATATATATTATATATATATACTCTGTCATGACGGGTCTTGGAGTCGAAGAAGAGAGACTTTATGCATGGGAATAGAACCTTTGGGCCCCTGTATCGTGAAAGGAGGAGAGTCCTCATGGCTTATTTCAACTCATTCGATCTTATCTATATTATAATTATATATTAGAGCAATTGTATGCCTTTAGATAAATTATTAGTATTTAAGTGTGATAAAATCATCCATTGTCCATCAAAATGAGATCATCCAGGTGCAGCCTAGTATTTTTCAAATTATATATAACAATGAACTAACAAATTGAAGAAATAAGCATTATATTACAAGGCTACAATTCTGACAAATGCTGAAGCTAAGTCTTATCTCTCACTATATGTATATTAACTGAAGTTTAATAAATACAGTATTTTTAATGCAAAAATCGTCCCAAAAATTTCCAAGATGATTTTATTTATATAAACAAGATACCAGAAGATCAAGTGAGAATATCAGTTTTTATTCAAATAATTGTAATAAAGTATAGAAAAATGGTATATCCAGGAAATCAATTCCATCAGCACTTGATTTCTTTGTTTAAGGTCCATTCTGCTACAATATCCATTAATCGTGAATTTGAATAAAATGGAAGCCTATATTTTTTCTAGTCAGAGTCTAACTTACTTTAGACGTTCAGTTGAAAAAGTGTACACTTGTTCATTTGCAAGAGTGCAGTTTTTATGGGACTTCCTCATTCATAATTACGCTTGGAAGTAAGTACAATTTTGTTAGTCATGCACAAAATAGGAAATTCCAATTGTCGTCATTCTTTCGGTAAATGTATATATTTAGAAAATTACATAATGAATGTTTATGAAAATCTATTTAGTAATAAGTGAAGACCCGTACAGCTATAACTAACAAAATAATTTGGCATTCTTAAATTATTGATACTTTTTACTTTAAAAGTTAAAAGCTAATGGAGAATCCATTATAAGATCGGCAGAATGAAATGTAGTTGGACCTTGGTGTATATACTTACAACTCGGAATTTTATTGAACGTAAATGGTGCCTGATATAAATAAACTCAACCATGATTGAAGGGCGAAACACTTACTATTTTTTAACAACTACTTCAGTATACTCCCTGCAAAACACAACAAAATCATGCATCCAAAATATCATCCGAATCTGCAAGGTCCTAAAAAGTAAAAACTCTTTCTTGAACATTACAGATAGCTTTTTTCTGCAAACCAAACAATCATGTGATTATGTTGACCTCTGAAGTTGACTCTAGGTCTTTATTATTTTCTACATTCTGTTATATTTTAAAAAAAACTTGCAATTTTATTTGATTACACTATGTAACAAATTAATGTCTTTGTTTGTCCTGAGTTAAAACTGTTATTTCCTATTTGTCTATGATCAGAAACATGAAAAAACTTTTAATCATTTCTATTTTGCTTTTGTATCCAGGATAAGGATATTTGTGAAATTTACAATTTCATCATTTCTAATGGTTCAGGCCCAGTTATCTTCGTGCAAAGTACGAATAACCACAAATGTCAGTACTATTTATTTTTCTTGTATGTCAATGCATTTCAAATCAGTTTATATAACTTCAATATCTTTCGTACTATTCGAAAAAATAGGCTTCATATTTCAAAAAGATGACCCTATTTAGTGTTCTATTTAAGCGGCTATATTTTTTTTTGTAACTGGGCCTGAACCATTAGAAATGATGAAAATTGTAAATTTCACAAATATCCTTATCCTGGACACAAAAGCAAATTAGAAATGATTAAAAGTATTTGTTCATGTTTTCTGGACATAGGCAAATAGGAAATAACAGTTTCAACTCAAGGACAAAACTTTGTTACACGGTGTTATCAGCATCCCTTAAAGTCAAAAATTCATAACCAACGAAAACCATGTCTTCTGGTTCACACAGAGCCATCGATCGTTTTTTATAGGAACCTTCATAGTATTTCTTCTTCAAATTATGACATAAATTACCATATTTAGACATTAACATCTATATATTTATGTATTATGAAATTTACTAATCAATCATTTATATATCATTTTCCAATTTATTTTGGACGTGCTTTTAAAGTCAAAGAAGCTTTTAAAAACACATACGTATATAAACTTAATTCACGGACTTTTGAGGTACTGAACCAGAGTTTCATGTTATATTTTCTTATTTATACCTCTTTGAATAATTTGAAAATTAAAAACTTAAATTTTCCTCGATTACAACTATTCTTCGATTCACGTCGGGAATACCCACTTGCTGGATGACCACAGGCGTGAATACACACTGACAGGAATACCCACCAGCTGTCAACAGCTTTTGAGATGGTGGGTATTCCATACGCATATGTCGGGAATGCCACCACCTGGAATACCCACCAGGAATGTGCTAGGTTGCGTGATTTTATAGGTATATTTGTTCCATAGAATTAGTATTTTATTTTGAATATTAAAAAAAGAAATATAAATCTATAATGATTAACAAGATATTGATTGTGTAAATCATCTATCAATCCGTGAACCCCTGGTTTCATCAATGGCTGTCCTTCGAGGTTCCCCTCACGAAGATCAACCGCTTTCGTCCTTCTTTGATATGGTAAATGTAGCAAATGTCCTCAAAGGTTTAAAGCCGATTCTTAATATTAATTCATTATCAAATTCAGGTTCCCCTCGAACATGAATCATCGGCAATTTCCCCCTCTAATACTTCCAATGGTTCTAAAAACGCAGATAATCCTCCCAGTGTCATGCTCAACAGAACCTTAACAGTCACGCCACAATTTATTTTCACTATTTGTACTGGGACTCAAATTTTGCCATTGACAAAATTTCCCACCCAAATGAATGCAATACTTACTCTATAACCTTCTGGAACATTAGAAGAGCTTTTGACCATTAACACATCGAAGGGAGGGAATAATGCTCTCAACTCAGCCTTCTTTTCTGCTCATCCCTCAATTTGGGTCTTTATTGAAAAGCTATTCAAATTCCACTCCGAAGCAGAGTTCAAAATCTTACACATTTCGGCTGGAGGTCAACCCACAGAGACTCCGAAAAAAAAGTGGAGGGTTGAAAATAATATACTAAATGAAACCGCAATAATTATTTACATGTTGTAATTGAGTATTTTAATTTCATTTAAGGACATGAGTAATAGCGTCCCTTGCACATAACGTCTTACTGGTTTGATTTACAGGGTAAGAAGTTCAAATTGAGAAAATAAAACATGCCAGATGTTGGTCTCCACAGAGAATATTTTCTAAAATCAGCACGGAGGTCACATTTATTGCCGTGCAGCCGTTATATTCTATGACAATACTATTTTTTGCTTTGAAAACAAATCATTCAATCTTTTTAACACTAATAACCTTGTGACTCTTTAAAAGTTTCCGTATTATGAATGATTTAAACCAGCCTAACATAAAATTTTCTGTATAAATGTGTTTTATTGCGGGAATTTAGGACTACTACCCCCCAGACAATTTCCCCCCGGACTAGCACCCCCAACAATTACCCCCGGGCATTTACCCCCCTTCAGGCCCGGCAGCAGGCCCAAGCTTTTTTGGGGGGGGCTACAGCTGTTATGGGGGAGCACAGTTGGCACATTAATAAAAAATCGGGCCCAAGTCACTCAGTGGGTGGGCAGGCCTACGTCACTTGGTGGGCGGTCCTGGCCCCCCTCAGGCCCGCCCATCCCGCCGGGCCTGCCCCCCTTTAAGAGATAAGAAGTATTAGCAACGGTGAGTAAATGGCACGGGAGGTAAATGCCCAGGAGGGGATTTTCGGGGGGTGCTGGTCCGGGGGAGATTGTCTGGAGGGTAGTAGTCTCGTTACGTTTTTGGGGACCCCTATATTATTACACATTCTGCTATTGAACTCTGTACACTTTTTCACTGCTATAATTTGTTGTTGTATAATATGTTGCGTGGAATTTACAATATATTAATTCCGTGAAAAAAATAGTGGGCATTCCTGCCTTAAAAGTCGGGAATGCCCACTGCCGGGAATACACCCTTTTAACTAAAGCTGTTAACAGCTTGGTGGGTATTCCTGTCAGTGTGTATTCACGCCTGTGGTCATTCCAGCAAGTGGGCATTCCCGACGGATACCCTATTCTTCTACTTGCAATGACAAACAAAACTTATAAATTGGACTATGTGCAATTTCGAGTAAAAGGGAGCTCGATAGCCGAGCGTGTCAAGGCGTGTTCAACTCTCAATGTTGGGGCGCAGGTTCGAATCCTGGTCTACCTCATTGATAAGATCCTAGGTTCGATAGACTAATTTTAATGCAATAATGCTTATTTATATCCAGTCGGATGCAATTCTGTCGAACCATATAGGCAAAAAAAAAAATGCGAGTATACCAAACATTTAAAAGTATATATATCATTCATAAAAAAACGCGCCTCGTCACTAAAGATGATATTTCGTCTGCAATTGGGGTTCTCTTCCTAACGATTCGAAACCCACTCAACAACCAAACGACATTGTCTATGGTTATAATTTTTGACCTCCTGGGTACTTGAATCTTGTACAGGTGTAGACCCAAGTCCCAACTCAAAATTCGCCAAGTTGACGTCTGGTAAAGGCCGAGTTCTTATGCACGTTGGGGAATAGACTACCTCGATTTCTATTGTACACTTTTATGGACCACGGCGATGTTCTTGACCGATATTGCGTTACTTGAAAGTACGGGTGTTGACAGATTGTTAACTGAACGGATCGTCTCACATTTGGACGCCAAACGTTGAAGAGTCAACTGTGAAAGGCCATCACGTCTAACGTAAAATGGCATGTAACTTGCCATGATGATTTGGAATAAACAACTGAATAGTAAACAAAAGATTTGATTGACGTCACCAAAGCAAAATGACTGACAAATGGCGTGCAAATTGAAAAACCCTTTATTTTTCTTTAATTTTGAAGTTAGTTAGTATTCTTCGTTATGCAAAAAAATAATGGATTGTCATCCCCAGTGAAAGTTTTAGATGAAAGTTTGGTTAATTGATTGTATCCCAAGTATATAGACTACAAGTTTCATGTTTTCATGGATAGTGCAACGTCATACAACTTATTATTATAATCATTATTTACTCATCATCAAAAATTAATATAATGTAATCCTTTCCGTTTCCTGTGTTTTGTAATGACGTGTCATCAGCGAGCGAAAAGTCAGTTCCCTTGACATATTTATTACAATTGATGCAATACATTTGGATGAAGACATATCATAATCCCATGACGTGAATACCTTGATTTAAAATGATATGTTTCTTAATAAGTAAATGACCGATTTATTTGCCTAGGTGACCTTCTTGGTGCAATATATGGTGAAAATGTGCAACTACCACTTATATAAATACCCACTTATTGATCTATTAAAAGATAAATACGGTGAAACATTGCACACATACATGCATACTCTTGTTCTATGTAACTGTAGAATTAAAGTATGTTGCGCTATACATTTATAAAACAAAGTGTTCATGTGGATTTCGTCACCCATTTTAAGCATGATATCAGAAGGAGTTTCTTCAATGGAATCTATAGGTCAGGAATTAGGGTATTATATATATAGTTGCTGATTTATTGTTCTTAAATCATGGATGTTTAATCGCAAGCTCATCAATGACCATCACTTTTGTCAGTTGCTTACTTAAATTTTTTGTCCTATCCTCTAAGTGAGGATTTATTGATAAAACAAATATTTATTTATCATATGTGAGAAAATTGAAATTAATAGAAAATTCGTAAATGACATGGACGGAGGCTCACGATTAAAGAAACCAAGTTTTTTTAAGGATGCAATTGATTCCCTCAACAACCGTGAGTAACATGATGCTTTATTTCATAATGTCAGCATGTTTTTTCCTGGACTAAAATGATATTTGTGCCCTGTGTAGACATATTATTGTTGCTATTTTCCTAATACCAAATTGAATATATATTCAATTAAATAAAGTATATGTATTTGTCTCTTTCTTGACCAATATAATACTCCGTGCATCAGGCACGTGCACAGATAAAAGCCAGGTGGTGCTAGAGCACCTGCCCTTTTGCCCTCTGGAGAAATGTGCCCTTTTTTGACTGATGTGTTTTTTTATTGTTTGTTTTGTGGCACATGGACATCATGACCCAATTTTTTCGTCCGCACTGCGCGCAGACGAACTATTGCGGGCGCGCTTCACGCCCGATTAAAATGCCCTTTTTAAAATCTGAGCACCACTAACTCTGAATGGCTGTGCACGCCCCTGCCGTGCATGAGTATTGTTACATATCTGCAATATGTATGTAAAATCAATTAAACTAATATAATTAAATATCAACTCTCATTTCGGCTTTGCATAATTTAAAATATAAAAAAAACTTGGATCACCGGGTCCTAAATGGAAGTGCCTTAAAACTTGTCATTGAGGAATCAGTGTTACCAAATGTAGCATTATGTTGATGTCAATCTAAATTTCGTATAATAGTCATTATGGAGTATTTAATATTCGTATAATAAAGTAACCTTTTACTTATAATTTTATGTTCTTTTGTTAAAATTGCACCACTGTTGATATAAATAAGCATTAAAAGCTTCAAGTTATTATATCTAAACTAATATCTGATCAATGAAGTTGGCTATAACTGGAGGAATTAAACCTGCGCTCTCAACATTGAGAGTTAAAATCACCTTAACACATTAAGCTGAATCCTCATATATTTCTTACTTAACACTAATACCTCAATGATTTTTGTGCGAAGTATAGTTATAAAATGTATTTATAAAATATATTAATCTATGATTATATACAGGCTTGTTGATCGGAGTTTTTTCCGATCGGCGATCAATAGCGATATGGCGATATTTGATCGCTGATCGAAGTATCGCAAAAGGTCCTGATCTTTATATCTTTTGATCGTAAGAAAATCACTAAAAAATAGCGATCCGATCAATTTGTATTAAATAACTATAAAATAAAAAATGTTTGTAATAAAGATTTTTGAGACAACCCCTACATTTCTTAAAACTTAACTAGCTGTCACATTGACCAAAATCCATTCCAACAACTAATATTTGTTTAGAAAACACAAAATACAGACTAATACTAATGGAAAAAACAGTTTGTGCTATCCTGATATATTTTTGTCCTAAAATATAAAGACAGGCGACTATGTAGAAGTCATTGTTTTGGAGCTCATAGGCTATGGGAAACATTTATTCTGGCATCTCCTGTCTTAAAATATGCAGACATATGTCAATTGTGGAGCAAGAGTGTTGGAGCTCATAGGCTATGAGAAACAATCATTCTGATACTTTTGTCCTAAAATATACAGAAAGGCGCCTATGGAGAAGTCGTTATTTTGGAGCTCATAGGCTATGGGAAACAATTCCATTGCCATATAAAGATGAATACTTATAAAGGTTTGACTTTATATACATTTCAATTTTTACTTAGAATTAGTATTACATAGGTAATTTTTTTGTTGATCGCAATTAAATTGATCGGATCGCTGATCGGAAAAATCACTGATCGTTATATCGCTATATCGCAAAGAATTTATGATCGCTATTTTTGATCGGATCGCTATTTTTTTACTGATCGCTCACAAGCCTGATTATATATCTATCATCCTTAGGAACAGAAGTTATAATCTGATAAAGTAAAGAAATATCTAACAAACGTATAGGTAGAGTATCACACATATGTAGAGGATGGAGGGTGGGGATAAAAAGTAGGAACTGAAGGTATATTTGCTTCCAAAATAACAAGATAATGTATCCATATATATTTTAAACATTTAGGTTTTCCTTTTTACTAGC
Organism: Caligus rogercresseyi; assembly: GCA_013387185.1. Taxonomy (NCBI): domain Eukaryota; kingdom Metazoa; phylum Arthropoda; class Copepoda; order Siphonostomatoida; family Caligidae; genus Caligus; species Caligus rogercresseyi. Next base: position 9,970,089 of record CP045891.1, on the reverse strand, counting down.
ACCATGCTTGCAGACTTTTTTCCCACGAAACACAACCTCATGTATGGCATAGAATTCCACAATGGAGTACAATAATAAAACCAATGGGGCTAAGATCCAATGAATGACGTTCCGAATGATTGAAACTCTCTCTTGAACACGAGGAACCGTTGTTCGCAGAACCAGAGCATCAATGATGAACACAATAAGGAAGACAATGTACTGAATCCCTGTGAAGCCGAACATGATGTAAGAACAAACTCCGGGAGAATCTCCGGGAAGGTCAGACCAAGAGAGAGACTAAGAGCGATATTGTAGAGGGTCGAACCACACAGAATAATGCCTAGAGTAAGGGGGGGGAGGGGGGGGGAGAAGAAGAGTATATTTTATCATTGTAGAGTGTTTATGGGAATTATCAACTTACCATAATATATAAAGAATGTTATTCCCCAAGTGATTGCTGTTAGAAATGGGATGTTGCGTGATTTGATGACAAAATAGTGAAAGACCTCTGCGGCTCCAATAGTCCATCTTCGAGCCTGTCTTGCCCATTCCTCAAGCTCGTCCTCGATGGTTCGCCCTGAGGTGGGCCCACTAATGACGGGCACGGGCACGAAGATTGTCCGAATGGACTTTTTCGTGACTCCCATCCATCGAATGAGGGCGATAATGTCATCCATCTGATATCCTGGATGCACGTAGTCCCCAGCGATGCAAAGCTCTGCGCTGAATGAGAAGATGGACATTGTGTTGATGTTGAAGGGAATCATGGCTCCCATCATGAGGTAGGAACGAATGATCCCCGTGACCCGCGTCACAACGGAAGCCGCGTCCAAGTTCCAGTTGTAAAGCAAGGGCGCCTGATAAACACATTGCAAGGGGTTCTTGGCCTTGAGGAACTTGTAGGAGAGGGCCTCAATATACTTGGGATGAAAGTTGGAGTCCGCATCGCAGTTTGTGATAATGACACTCTTTGGATCAAAGTCCGGCCCCTGTCTGGCCTGGAGATGCGCCATGGCTGAGCGAATGGCGCAATTGGAGTTGGAACACTTCCCAGGGATCTCTCCTTCCACTCCGTAGGGATGAACCGTGGAAATGAGATCCTTGAAGCGATCCTCGAAGAGCTTTGCGATCTGTTCCTGTTTCATGAGTCGATCTGGGGTCTTTTCCTCGAAGCCCACAACCATGGTCACCTCCCTGGCAAGGCTCTGCGCTGCAACGGACTCTATCGTTTTCGTAATGAGTTCGAGGGGCTCCTTGTAGCAGGAGAGAATAACCAAATGCGTCAACTTGGAAGTTCCCTTCAAAATATCTTCCTCCTGAGAAAAATCATAGTTCCTATAGCTAAAAACAATGATTAGGGACCTGAGGGCGAGAAGGGAAACGATGACAAAAAATAGGGAAAATGCTCCTTGAATTCCAATGAGGAAATAAAGAACAATGGTGGTGTCCACTTTGGGCACATAGGGAAGCCAGAAGGGCAGACTGATGAGGATCCAAATGGTCAGGTTGAAAAGTAGATTCCATCTCAGGCGCTGAGAGCCTTTTGATTTGGGCTCTTTGGGCTCCCCCAAATGTATGTCGTTGATCACTCGTATCCGTTCGGAATGACCCTCTGGCTCATCTTTTGTCTTATGTATACTGTGCAGGACATGATGACTCTACTATGTAGGATCTTCCCTTGACAGAGAAACAGGTGGAACTGTTAATATTCACCTCTCCATCAATTACCTATATATGTACAGAATGACGACCCAGGGAAATTCCAGCGTCTCTCTGCGTCTAGGTGAGATTTTCCATTTAGCTTTTTCGTCATCCTGCTAAAATTTTTATTGGTAAAAAGAGTAAAGAAGGACAAATTATATAAATTATTTTACTTAAACTATGGTCAAGGAAGATAAAAAGTCTTTTTTTTTTAGTCACCGCGCTAATTCAAATACTACTAATTGCTTGTGATAAGAGTTTATCACGATCAAATACTACAGACTTTGATAATGCATTAAATTTGTTTATATTGAATATAAGATACCCTTTGGACGTGTATATAGGTATATGTATATATATATATATGGATAAATGGATATTTGTGTTTATAATAAACCTCAACAATGTAAAAAATGAATACAACCTTTATGATAAGCAATTAACGATTTACAAGTGCTCATGGAACTAAAAAATTTCATAGAATACTATTCTATTTATTCTAAAAATCAAATGCAACCGAAATTAGGCATTCATTTTTGTTAAAAAAAATTCATGGCAAAGGCCTTTATTCTATTCATATAATACAATAATATAAAAAAAAATAGATATAAAAAGGGGGGTATTTGTTTTTGGTAAAAATATAAATAAAGAAATAATTTTTAAAGTGATTGTAAAATCGGTTTGCGTCCAAAACAACACATCTATTTTACAAATAAATTCATATCTTTTGATAAAATGTTCTTTTATCTAAGAAATATGAAACATAATATCAATATCACATAAAAAATGGGAATTGATAATTCACAGATAAAACTAGAGTTGAGATTTATTCTAGACATAAAAAAATCATTTGTAGATATCGCGTCCGATATTAGGCAAACATTTCGTGTTCATTGTATATATATTTACAATTAGAGTGTTTCTAATATCGGTATGCGCCCAAAGAGACCAGTATTTTCCTTCAAGTTCTTCTAAACTCGATATGTTTTTATTTAATACAATGCGTATGTATAAAATAATTTGGGTGATTTTTAGCAAAAGATGACAACAACAAAAGATGCATTTTTCAAAGCTGCACTAATAAAATTGTTTAGTAACATTATTTACTAAATGGATTTGAGATATAGGATTTTTTAAACCTCAGTGTAGTCCACTGAAATACTAAGATATACTATAAATATATATATATATCATGAACTTTCATTTTATAAGAAAGGTTTAATTTGCACATTGTTTATATTTATCAATTGAATCGGTGAATAACGTTTATACACTCTGGTACAAAAAAAATTAAATAAACTACTGAAAACCAGGTCGGCAAACCAAATTTTTTGTTGACATTTTAAAGAATTTATTGTATCACATTCACAAAAGATGTATTTCTATTATTCAGACGGACTTGTGGTAGAATAGTCCTGATTTTTTCAGAATATATATTTAAAAAACTTTTGCAATGGGAGGATATCTAGCTAATATTGGAGAAAGTCGTATGGTTTCTGGGTCAAATACATAAATATTTATTGGAAATTTACTAACTCCAAAAATACAAATATTCATGATCGTTCCCCGCCCTTCTTTCATGGAATACCGTCCTGAAAAAAAGGATTTTTTAACAGGCACACATATTTCTTAGGCCCTACCTAAGATTAACAAATTCTTAAAATTGACTTTTATATCCCTATTCCTCTGTAACCTCTACTTTATTATACAAGCATGTTAAAAACATCTTTGTTATAAACTAATCAAGTAAAAAATGTCATGTAATTTCATATACTCTTACATCCATAGCAAATTTGTTAATATGCATAACATTATATTATTTTGTTACTTTAAAATTGCGAAGTAGGTCAATAAACAATCAAATTAGAAAAAGAAAAAAATATGGTTAAAATCATGCCTCATTAAATGAAACACTTATTTAACACTATAAAGGCCAGGGAGTCAATTTTTCGATGTTATTATATTTTTTGGTGTTTTTCCAGGTAATCATAAATTTTAAGACTTCTATTTATTTTTATATGAGAATGTGAAAAAACAGACTGCTGTCATAATTAGCTTTCAAGATATGGAAGGTACATCCTCGGCAGGCAAAGAGGTCATTTTGACTTCCAATCGTAAAAGCGTCTTATACTGACATTTATACCCTAGGGGAGGAAACCGAGAGTGTTATGACAAGTTGAAACAAGTTACAACCCATCATAGAGTGCACGTGGCTACGTCAAATGACCCGAAACAGAAGCTACGAACAAACTATACGATGATACGTGGAAAAACAGTAATGATGAAACTTATAACCTATGCTTACCAGAGGACTTTTAGCAAAGGAGCGATCTATGGATGAAACATGGTCTAAAGCGTGGGGTCCTCCTTTTTCAGACATGCCCTATCGCAGAGACGTTATAAAAAATTGATTAGTTGCATCAGATATGACATGTGGTCATCAAGATCAGATAAATTTGCCTTAGTTTCTTACATTTGGAATCATTTCATTGAGAACTGCAAGTTTCACGATAAGCCTCATGAAGATATACTATTGAAGAGTAGCAATTCCCTACAAAAGCTCGATATTCATTCACAAAGTATATTGTGAGCAAGCCGGATAAGTTTGGAATCAAATTCTGGTTGGCAGCTGATTTCAAGTCAAAATACTATTTGAATGGATTTCCTTATATAGGGAAGGATGCTCATTGACCCTTTGATCAATGAAAGTCTGAACATTTTGTCCTCAAACTGATGGAACCTTTTCCAGGAGTTGGCCACAACGTAACAACTGACAATTTCTTTACTTCAGTAAAACTTGCTCAGAAGCTGGCCAATAAACAGACTATCATTGTTGGTACAATAAATCGTATCCGAATAGAAATTACTCCTCAAATCAAATCTTCCAAGGAGTCTCTATATTCATCAACATATTGAAGAGCAATAACATGACGTTGACTGTTTGCCAGAACAAGCCTTCCAAAAATGTACTAGTTCTAAGTACAGAGCACAGATAGTCTCTATAGCTAAAGAAAGAAGAAACTGCCAGAAATACTAGTTTATTACAATAACAACCTAATTTGGGGTTGATGTATAAGTTAAAATGGCCCGATTGTATGCCTCAAAAGTCTGTTCGATGAGTTGGCCTCTTCATGTATTGTATAATGTATTGAATTTGGCAGGAATAATTCATGGATACTGTATAAAGAAACTACAGGATTGAAAATATTGCGTCGTGTATTTTTGTTACACCTAATAAATGAACTTAAGCTGAAAGAAGACATGGGTGGTTATAACGGCAAACGATGATGATTCTTTGAATGATGAGGATGAAGTGGAAGCAAACAAAAATAGACAGTGGTGCAAGATAAATTGCACTCGAAAGAGAGAATAAATATTCACATCGATACAGCAAATGTAAAAAAAAGTTACGTGTGGTTCTTGCATTGCTGTGGCAAAAAATCTATGTAAAAATGAAAGTAAATACGTATGTTTTTAAAAAAAATATTTAAAAAAATAAGTTTTCCTTTTAAATCTATTTTTCTATTGTAGGCTAAAAACATTTTCTATCAATAATTACATATGTTATATATATATATATAAATGTTTGAAACTATTATATTATTAATCATATTTTGAGCAATATTCACTATTTCACTCAAACTGAATTTTATATTATTATTTAATAATCACAAACATTTTCATGCGATACGTAAAATGTTTAGCTATTTGTAGTATGGAGGTAAAAATGAAACCAAGGCCTGGGAAGGAGTAAAAAGATACTGGCCGTTCTAGTGCTAAAAAAATTGATTGCTAATAAATTTTCGATTATTAGCAACACTTTTTTATGAATCAATGTTTGATCTCAATTACAATATAATTTTAAATTTCATATTAATTTACAGTATTGTATTGCTATATTTTCAATAATATAACTCATTTACAGCGAAACAACATATGTAAAATGAATTTTATTTTCTAGAAATCAAAAATAAAAAAAATTGATTTATATTTTCTACAACAATTTTTTCTTGTGAACTTAAAATATTTAAATTAAATTTTTTTTTTCATTTGATACAACTTAATTTATAATGAAACAACACAACAAAAAAAATTTAGCTTTTATCTTGAATTTGTTTAATATTAACATTTATGCTACTTATTTTGATTTTTTTTGCGTAAGATTTCTTAGTGTTGTCGATGTTACAAATCTCTACGTTTTTTGAATGACATAAAAGATCTGGTATTTGTAAATCTTAACTTCAGCACATTTTAATAATATTTTTTAGTTACGTCATATATTAGAGGCGGTTCTGTTTTATAAGGTTTCGTAATTGTATTTAAACTGATTAATCCAAATCACCTTTTGCAGCTTTATTATAAAAAAAAATTGGAGGAACAGATTGCCTCACAAAGTCTGTGTCTTTGGTTTTTCTATCGTCTAAATAATTTTAAAAGCTTCTTTATTCTATGTCCGAATATCGCGAATAAGAATACATTTTCTGGATGTACAAAGAATAAATTTGTTTTCTAAAATATGTCTTTTATAGAAGGGGTTTTAATTACGAGTTAAAATGTTTAATTAATTAATTAAAAAGAAAAACAGGATCATTGTTTTAAATAAGCATTTTTTATTTAAAGAAATGTAGGGCATATACATTTAATATCATAATTATGAATATATATATATACACATAATTATTTAATGCATTTTAAATTACACATATTGTCTTAAAAGAGCCAAAGTGGATGTAATCCATTTTAATCTTGTCCGTTATACACCATATTACGAATTGGAACAAATAATATAGACCGATACTTGAGCATTCAATAAAACTTGATTAATTTCTAATTACTTCCGGTACTTGTTTAAAAGAAACTGGTACACTTGGACAAGAAAAATGTTATTTGAGAGCCAATTTCGCCTTTTAAAGAATATGAATTGGTTGTTTTCGCAAAATAAAATTGAAATAGTTATTTGATAGACAATCATTTATATGGAGCAAACAAATCATGTAACGGTGATTCTAATTTTACTCCAAATGTCTTATTACTCCAGCTTGGTGGAGCATCATCACTTTTTTTAAATATTAAGTATATATTTCAATACAATTTTCAAATACATTAATTACAATGACTTGTGATATGTTACAAAAGGTATAATAGAAATGAGGGTGGGTATAAAAATTGATAGAAAAACGGGTATATTCATTATTTAATAGACAACAATAATAATACCAAAAGCCTGCAAAGCTGTATCAATCATAAAAAATAATTATTTTTTGTGATTTAGTGTTTTGTATATAAAAATCTGCCTTGTTTGTTGACTACGTTGTTGCACATCTAAGAGTATCTATACTTCAGACCACGTATCGTTGTACCCCTGTTGGAATGCATCTTCCGTTGACCCTGCATGCATAGAGGAGCCCTTGCACCGAGGAGATTATATGCTCTATATGGAAAGCCTTCCATATCGAGGTGAGATAAAATTAGCCAATCGACGGTTCCAATGTTGTTCCATAAGCTCTTACTATTTCTTCTTCCACGGCACGTATAACTGGGAGGAGTTTCTGACAAATTAAAAGAAGTGAAAGGATGTCTCCTTCACTTCTCTACACCAATGACAGCATCATCACTTCAATGGCACTACCAGATTCTATAATTATAGAATGCTATTCATTAGCAACAAATATTCCTAGTATCAATAATTACGGACACAAAAAGCATCATCAGATTTGCATATGCATAAGTGATTTGAAAAAATATTCTTAGAACCTTAAAAAATACGTCGCAATTAAACTAAATCAATAAAACGAAGTGTATATGCGTTTATTAACTTAATTCATTACCAGTTTTTGATCATAAATTATATGTGTGTGGTTTCTCTTTGACAAAGAGTTCATATTGTAATTTTAGAAATAACAGAATTAAAGACGCAAGCTAGATAGAAAATTCCATCTTGAGATTATCAATAGAATGTCAACGGATGTGATGATTTTAAGGGATAGAGCAAGATTTTCATCTTTCTGCATGAAGTATATTAAAGTCAAATTAGACAGTTTCGAGACGAGTAATCGTTATGAAGTGGGAAAATTGTCGGTTGTCAAGATAACTTATTTGGACAGTAAGTTTTTGTATTATTTTTCGAAACGTTTTGACATAGGTGCTTCTTGTTGCTTCAAAAATATAAATTTAAAGGAAATAAGTAGTGTTTATAAAACGGCAAAGAAAATACCAAGATAAGAATTTTAATTTTTTATGGATCAAATGTTTAGAAAAGGCAAATTATAGAACATAGAATGACAAATTTTCCAGGAGTTTACAACACTCCCTGAGCTCTCAAAACTATCCACTGAATATATATATATATATCTTCAATTTCTCCGTATACCTACATAACATATGGGTTATTGAGAGACACTGAAGTGTTTGTAACTGATATATTAAAAAAATAAAAGAGCGGTTTTAATTCTTAATATAACATAGAACATTTATTTATTTATTGTTATTTTAATTCTCTATTATGTTTTGTTTGAAAAGTATTTTTAGAAATCCAAATTTCCACATTTTTGTTTTCTATTACTCTAAAACATCGATTATTGAATGGAAAATATGAATATTAATATAATGAATGAAAAAATTATTACACCAACATTTCTCTTCAACTTCAAATCTTTGCACAGTAATATCAATGTGAAGTTTGCTCATTTTATTACATAAACCATCGTTGCAAAAAGTGTCTTGGGCTCAGCCTCTGCATCAAATATCAATCAAATCCATATTATTGTCCGCTTCAGCTCTTTATATAGCCTGCATCGACAATATTTCAAATTTTTGGGGATGAAATGGAATTTTAATATGATTTGACACCATTGCTTCGAAATTTATGATATACTTCTGCAATATTTATTATAACTAAATTAAAGTTTTAGGAAAAACATTCATTATTTAATTTGCTATTAAGAATATTATTTTAGGTTATTTCTCATTTTTAAATTATTTTTGAATACTACATAAATAAACTTTTTACCTTGTTTTATTAGATTGAGTTTTTATACTAATATATATATATATATATATCGACTTTCTTATATATTTATATATAGATATAATGTTTAATCATTCAGGCTTATACTTGTAACTGCTTTAAATCAATTAAAAATATATTTTAATCATGTAACACTCAAGCCTCATTGAAAAAATCATTCAAACTATACTTTCTACAAACGTTTGCTCTTGTGATAGGTAAAAGTTGGTATGTTTGTTCAAGGACTTAAAAAAAACAAAAACATCATTTATTTGGATAATTTACCTTTTACGAAAAAACGAAAATATGCTTTATCTTGTAGAGAAATTTGATAGAATTTTGTATCATGTTATTTTATATAGAATGTTGTTTTTCAATATACAAATGTAATTTTGTCTACGTACATCAAGCAATTAGATTATTTATTTTCCTTTATTGATAAACTATTTATTCAATTTTGACATAGGTCTTATTTTAAGAAAGTATTATAGTATATAATGTAAGGACTATATATATATTTATAAATGAATGAAACATCAGGGTATCATCACCATCCATTCAGTATGAATAATTTGTTTGAGGATTATGCAATACATCCATCATTCAACTTGTGGCGTTGTGTATACAACTGTTTAAGGAAATAATATAGCCTTGCACCGAAGAACAAAATACTCAACACACACACACACAGCCCGCGGCAGTCACTATTCTCTTTAAAGGCACACATTTGCAAATTAACATAGCCATTTTGTCGTTATGGCGGCTAAATGCAATCAAGCCTCCATAGGAAAAACAAACCCCATGTTGAAATACTGTAACATAGTTTTGACTTATCAAATTCATAGTATAATCCCAGTAATAACAATCAAAGACCCCAAAAATAAAAATACTCTCAAATTGTTGGAATGAATCATATAATATGTGTAATAGTTATTACTTCCTGGAAAACAATAAAATACAACATACTCTATACGCTTTATACAAAGACTTTCCCAAAATGTTTCCATATGTAAAACTAAGGAATAAAATGCCAATATTTGACACTTTATTAAATGAATAAAAATATTTACCCTATTCTAAATGTCTTTGAACAAAATGTAGTTCAAGATTCCTTGGGGAGTCTCAGTAAAATATTCTTAAAGTCCAATGAAATAGATGTTGTGCTATATACTTGTTAAGAGCTTTGGATATGGAATAAAACCATAGAGATATAAAGATATAGAGAGCCTTCAATATCAAAGAAACATCGTTCAGCTGTCGTCTGTGCCCAAAACTAAACAAAGTAATTTGTACTAAGTCATAGTAAGTTGACATAGAGATAGAAAAATTTGTTTATTTTTTAGTTGGGCAATATGACGTATTCGCTGAAGAATCCAATATGCTTTCTATGTCGTTTATCTTTATGAATAAACCAGATATTACATAGAAAATGATGAGTAAAAGAAATATAAAAGAATAAAATCCAATCGAAATGTTCAACATTGTTATTTTGTGACAAATGCAGCTGTTTAATAAGTTTTTTCTTTTCGTAGTACTTTATATTTCTATTGATGGTTGGAATATGTAATTGCCCTGACAGTAGTTTTGAAGTATGCTTAAACGGGATGGTTTTCAAAGTTGGAAAAGTACATACAATACACAAAAAATATTTTTAAAAAAATACCGAAAACGTAAAATGCATATTTTCGATTACATTAATGACATTTTTATACTAAAATAATTATTTCCCCATTTTTATTTTGCAATTTCTCTGAATCATTAAAGTTCATATATAAAAATAATTTTAATGGTTCATTGGCGAATGTAAGTTATATTGAAGTATGATATCTAAAACACTTTGTTTCCCCTTCATAACATCATGTTAGTCTGCTCCAGGAGGGTCCAGGCTGATTCAAAACAAAGTGAATTGATAAACCTTAAATGCAAAAACACAGCGGGGTTTAGATATGAAAAAAATAAATGTCCGTTGGAGGTAGCGGCGTTGGACCTCAAGATACCCTCTGTCATCGATGGAAAGTGGAGTTTGGCAGTCAACGAAATTCGTTACTTCCCCTCCTGTTCCTTCTGAAATGGAAAATTAATTTTTTTAAACTTATACGTAAACTTAAAGTTTTAAATTATAATTTATTTCTGGCAAGTTGTTTTTATAATAATTGTGTTTTAGTTTTCGTTCATATGTGATGTTAAAATTTTGAACTAAAATGCTTAATTAGATTATAAATAAGCAATGACATAATTGGTTCACAAGGAAGCTTATATGCACCTTTTGGACTCATTCTAAAAAACCTTTTCAGAAAATGTGCTTATATAATGTAGTCGCTTATAATACTGCATCTGCCTAATATGCACGACATAAAATACTGAATTGAGGTAACAAACATTGACCCGTTATTATTTTTTCTTCCTTAGACAAATGTATGTACTCCCCTATTGGTTTCAAAGAAATGCGTAATTATTACCACATTCTATAATTTTATTTAAGCTTTTTCCTCAAACGTTTTGAACGAAGGAACTGGCCACCAAGAAGTACATGCTATAGTTTTATAGTAAAAAAAGTAAAATACAGTCAACTTCGCCTAAGTCGATTCTCTCGGGACTGTGCAAAAACAATCGACTTAGGCGAAATTCGAGTAACAAATTTTGATTGCTAACTCGAAGAAAAATTCGATATACAGGTAGGCGTGTGTGTGTGTGTGCACTCGCTCACATGCAGTCGCAAATCATCGGCGAGGCAGCAGTTGGGCGAGGACACAATTTCTTTCTTTTTTAATTTTACTTACAAAATCGACTTGTACGATTTTTATTACACACATGTCAATGAAGAAAAAATGGGACTTTTGATTATATTCGAGTTAAGCAACTTTTCGACTTATGCAATTTCGACTTAGGCGAAGTTGACTGTATATGTTAAGGAAAAGTAGTGCATCAAAAAATATTTTTGACTCCAATACAACCACAAATATAAAATAAATTTAAAACATATTTTTTTTTCATAAATAATTTTATCTTTATAAACACATGAATATTATCTTAGCATGACTTTAAGGAGGTGCCCAGTAATATAATCGAACGGATTATTGTCACAATCGACTTTATTACCTCCGCCGAAGGAGGTATTGTTTGCACTGGCGTTGGTTTGTTGGTTTGTTTGTTTGTCAGCAGGATAAATCAAAAAGTGCAAAACGGATTCGGATGAAACTTTGTGGAGTTGTTGGAAATACCAAAAGAAACAAGTGATTAAATTTTGGCATCTCTGAGTGCTTCTTTAAGATGCAAAATGAGCTAAATACTAATAAATATTTCAAGTAAGCCTACTCTGCCAATAGATGTCGCTGTGCTGTGCTCTCCTCTTTGATGACGTCAGTTTCTTTTTCTTTCCATGTACCTCTAGAGTGTAAATAATATAGGAGCAGTATGTAGAGTTAAAGGGACAGTGTGTAGAGGGTTGGAAATGACAAAAAGACCAAGTGATTCATTTGGTGGGGATCGGCGGAGGTTTGCACTCTCTGAGTGCTCTTGTTGTTGTATTCTTTTTATTCAATAAAAAATATAACGTGGAGTATCTGACTGCTCCAATAAATAGGGGATTATTTTCCCGAAGAAGCCTTTGCATGAAATGGCGAATTACTATACATAAATTGTTCCAAATATAAAAAGTTAGGATATGCTTGAAAAGCCGTAATTTGCATTCATCATATGCATGAGGTGTAAAGAAAACGAATGCTTCAGTTAATATCTGCAAGTGCCCTGCATTATTTTTATATTGCCAATAGCTAATCAGAAAGACTAGGCTCGAATAAGGTAGCAAATAAACGCCTGAGTAGAGATGAATAGTTTTCAAGGGGTGTAGTTTTTTTATATACCTCAATTGCAAATGAAGGATCATGCGATAAAAAATAATCAATAATCGGAATTGTATTCAAAAGAAGATTTAATAATGATCGATAAAGCTGAATGGTTCAAGTTCTTTTTGCTAATCAAACCGTTAAAGTTGATACAATCATCTTTCCAATTTTTACTGTTTAAAATGACAAAAAAATGCTTCTAAGTGGATTGATGTCAAGTTAGTCATAGGACTTGCTAAGTCATGTAATATTATCTAAGGACTACTCGTTTATGGTCGATGATATGGAAGGACATATTTTATGTTGTTCTATATGTAGTTGCTTTTGTCAAGAATAAACATCAATTAACATACAAAAAGCTGTGTTTTAATTGTATAAGTCCACAAACAAAATATTTTAAATCCTTTGCTGATAATTATTGTAATTCATGGAACTTTTACATTCTTTGTGTAGTAATACATTGATTGTTATGGATTATATTGAATGTGTCAACAAGCGGATCATATAGAAGCTCCCATTTTACTCTCATGCCCCATTGAATACTCAATAATAAATATGGTATGAACACAAACTAGTTTTAGAGTCATTGATTTATTTACTTCATTATGTAATTTGCGTACTTTTTTAAGAAAATTAATTATGTAAAAAATAATGCTCTTTTTCATTAACAATACCTCTATGCTTAAAGTTAAGCTTTTCTTTATATGAAATATTTATTCATGAAAACTTTTTGTTTTCGGTTACACAAAAAGTTGCAGAAATAATTTTTTATCAAGTATCGATTTAGGTATTTTTTAACTTCTTATAAAATATTTCCTCAAAATACGCTCTGATGATAAAGATATTGTCCTAATCGTAGTTTATACAAAGGTGAAAAATATTTCATTTAAATACAGAAGTTATATTAATCAATCAAAAAATATTTGTCCTTCAATTTTGAACTTTTATTAATATATGAAAAAAGATTTTTGTAGAAATTGGAAATCAAATCTGTTTGGCCCAAATTAAATAAAACACCTTATAAGTAATTGAAAGGAATGGGCTTCTTCAAATTTATTTTCTTAAAGACAATGCATGTTTGCAAACGTGTGCACAACTATCTATAATTAAACTTATATAAGTCAGTTCACATTGTTGTTGATGCAATGCCTCATTTGCAATATCATTTATTGCCTAGTTACAATTATGTATACTGGCATACCTGTTATTATTCTTCTTCTTTTGATGTCAGCATTTTTGCTTATTTTTCTTAAACAGATAATTCCAGCTATTTCCGTTCTTAATATATTTTTAAAAAGATTTTTCATATCTAAATTTTGTAATATTTAATTTTTTTAAACAAAACTATCTTTTACTACAATAAGTGATAAATAACATGCGTTAAAATTAAAAGGGCCCCACTAACCAATACATCTATTCACTTGGATTGAATCAAATTGTGTAATTAAGGGGCTTTGAATGTATTTATAGACAATTATATCTATTTATTAGCAAACTTTGTAATTATATTTATAAAAAACATACTAAAAAATTTAAAAAATATTTAAAAGCTAAGGATGGAATAGACAACATAAACTAAAGAGAAAGATATTTCATTTAATTTCTATTCGATAATAATGCAACGATGTCAAAAACAAAAAATGGAAAAAAAAATTACAACATTGTCACTGCTATACAAATAGAAGTAAACGGCCGGAATAGGGGAGAAGGTAGAGCAAAAACAAAAGCCTTTTTCTCACAAGCAAGGCGTTAAAACAATTTTAAAGATCTATAGTATATACCAATAGATATTAATGAAAAATTGGTTTAAATACCAAACGTAAAAACCCATAAATTCCCTTAATCTGCTCCCCCCCCCCCCCCCCCTCCGAGATGAATGTTGAATCCAATCACATTTCAGACAAAAAAGTATAAATCTAAATAGGCAGGAAGG
>CP045891.1:9938115-9955522 GCA_013387185.1 Caligus rogercresseyi | reverse complement strand
ACCGAATCATGAACTTGAAAAAGATTTCACCACTGAAGTGCAAGGAGTAAATGGAGAGCCTAAGAATGTAACAATGAAAATCAGAGGCGCTGAAAACTTTGAGATTGATAGGCGAAGAAAGTTCGCCATAAAAGCCGTCAACACCTTTAAAAGAATTGACGAGAATAAATTGAAAGAGTGGATTAGTAAATTTGGTGAAATTACAGATTCACATCCCGAGGCAAATCCCGAAGATGAGGATGCTGAGAAAAAGTTTTCAAAGTATAAATCTCTGTGGAGAACCTCCAACTACATGTTAGAAATTAATGCGGACCCAAGTAACATACCTCAAATTATACCGGTCAATGGACACCTAGTCAACCTGAAATTCCCCGGAGCTCGGCTCCAATGTCATAATTGCTTTCAATTTGGGCACACAAAAATTAACTGTAACGCTAAGAGATTGCAAATTATTGAATATGAGGCTGTGCTCTCACAGAAAGTCAGGGAAACAAAGAGTACTGAGGATCATGAAAACTCGGCCAACGCAACCGCTAAGGAAAAGGTTACTAGAGAGAAGCCAACAACTCCTATTACTGTCACCAGTCTTCACAGCAGTGAAACTTCGTCCATGGCAAATGAAAAAGAAAGTCAGTGGAAGGCAACCTTAGATCATACCACAGTTGAAACCCCAACAAATAGCTCTCCTCGCCCAACACAAATAGATATATCAAAAAAGTTTGAATCTAACAGCCCTAGTTGCTGTCCAAATACAGGTGATGTGAATGAAGGAGAGAAAATCTCAAGCCCATCGGACATCACCAAGACTACCTTTGTCCCGGAAGGAAGAAAAGAAACAAACGATGGAGGCGATTGTAGAGAGGTACCGGATGTAACCTTTTCCTCAAATGACTGTACGGACCGAGCTAGAACGCAGGATGAGCTACCCCAGCAAATAAACACCTTAAAGACTCCCCTTACTACAATTTCGAAGAAAAACATTTTACCATTCAGGTCTAGGTCGGGCTCAAACCCAAAAAGAAATTTGTCAAGCTCCTTGTCCTCCCCTGGAACCTCCTCACCCAAGCTACACAAAAAAGAATGACTCTCTCAATAATAGCATTAAACGTAAATTCCATGCAAAGCATTAATAGAAAGTACAGTGTAAATCGGTTCCTCAAGTTCGCTGACCTACCTCATATAGTAATACTTAGTGACACGAGGTGCAATTTAGAGAGCCACTTTACAATTCCCCCTGGTTATATGTGTTTTTCTTCTTTTAACAACGCCAATACGAATCCAAAGCGTGGAGTGACGATATTAGTAAGATCAAACTTAAACCCTAGTCTAATATTTCGTTGTGTCGAGGGAAATTTGATCAAAATACAATGCAACTTCAAAGGCACAAGTTTTGATGTTATTGGGCTTTATGGGCCGAACACGGATGATCCGAACTTCTTTAAGAGTAAACTCCTTCCCTGTATAACACACAGACCTACAATAATTGCTGGTGACTTCAACATCAAATTGAAACTCTACAGGGATACTTCAAGTACAGCAGATAATTCCCATCCCCGAGCCACAAAGATATTATCGTCGATAATTTCTTCTTTTCGCTTTAAGGATGTGGCCTGTGAAGCCAACGATCTACAACATACATTTTTCTCCACTGACAAAAATCATAGACCAGTTTCTTCCCGAATTGATTTATTTCTAATCAAGGGATTCCTACAGGAGGCTATCAAGAAGTATAACGTCATTGATTCAAAGCTATCGGATCACAAAGCTATTCACATGGATTTAGACCCCCTCGAAAAAGAAGTCCGAAACAAAAAACAATGGATCCTAAATTCAAGGCTATTGAAAGAGCCTGAAATAAACAAGAAAATTGAAAGCATCATCCAGGAAGCATCACACAACCTGCAAGCGGAGCAGGATATTTTTTTACTCGTCGAGTATATGCTTGCAAGAATTAAAACATTTTGCAGGGGTGAAGGAGCAAAAATAGCCTTTAACAGAAAAAAGCAAATAAATAAAATCGAATCAATATCTAGAAGTTCACATACACATGACGAAAAAAAAGCGAAGCTGGATAACCTTTACAGAGAAAGTGATCTGAGATACAGATTTCAGGCAAAATTGAGCGAAATAAACGACCTCTCGCATTCAAGATTACAACTTGAACGTCAAGGAAACGCCAAAGATAAATCTAAGCACATCAAACTTTTCGATAGCAATGGCGTGTTGTGTGATGAACCAAACTTCATATGTAGTAAAATCAAAAGTTTTTACTCTAAAATATACTCTTGTTACGACTGCCAGGTAGATAAAAAGTGTAATAGGTGTATGTACAATTCAGCTACCTTCTGTGAAGCTCTTCGGTGCCAGCCGGATGAGGCCTACAGAATATCAGAAGAAGACAAAACCACCACTGAAACGCATCTGACAAGAAACGAGATAAAACTTGCTATTCAAAAGAACGCCAAACTGAATAAGTCACCTGGCCCTTCTGGATTCACGTTTGAATTTTACAAAAAATATGAAGATCTTCTCTCCCCAATATTGTTAATATTTTACGAAAAAGTGATGGCAGTGGGATATTTTCCTAGTTTGCTTCTGAGGGACGCATGGTACTTATACCAAAAAAGAACAAGGATACAGGATACCTGGACAATTATCGGCCCTTAACGATGCAGAATTGCATTTATAAGATATTCTGCTATATTCTTGCAAATAGGATAAGAAAAATATCAAGCCCGTACCTACATCCTTGTCAATACGGCTTCCAAAAAGATAAAATAATGGATATTGTGCCTTTTACAGTACAAACAATTACTGAAACCTACAATAACTCATCTATAGTTGCGATTGATTTTGCTAAGGCGTTCGATTCATTATCTCATCAATATATAATTCAGACTTTGTTTCGGAAGGGGTTCGGGGACTTTGTAATAAGGATGGTCGGTGTCATTCTCGCTGGCTCCAAAACAACCATCAATTATGGAACAGTAGCAGCCTCCTTTTCTGTAAGAAGAGGAGTTAAGCAGGGTGATCCTGTGGCATCTATACTTTTCAACATAGGAATCGATAAACTCCTTCAGGAAATTCAATCGGATCGCCAAATTGTTGGTGTGCCAACGACACCGTCCCATTCAAAGTGTCTCTGCTATGCAGACGACCTCACGTTAGTCTTGAATGGAAGCCTTTTAGAAACAATAAAGTCTGTACAAAGAACAATGCTCCTACTAAAAAGATTTTCACTGACCTCCGGCTTAAAAATCAATGAAGCAAAAACCGAGTTTATCAGCAAATACAATGGACTAATTGCAAAAGGTTGGCCGAGCTTCCGAGAATCTGAAAGCATAAGACTACTAGGATCATGGATTGGGAGAAATGCTCAACAGAAGAATACTGAGCAAATAGTCAAAAAGGTAACTCGCTCGTGTCAATTCTTTGGGAGCTTGAATCTGTGCATGTGGGACAAAATCGTTGCCTGGAACACATACATAATTCCGACTGTGATTCACCTGTTTCGGATAACCCCTTACGATAGGGAAGCCTGCAAAGAAATATCCGAACTGAAAAACTCACTACTTGAGTTGAAGAAAAAAAGGAACATTTCTTATAACAGACTACATACCAATCTTAACAGGGGTGGCCTGTCTGTAATTTGTGAGTCTCGAATGTGGAAAGTTCAAAACTTTTATTGGATAAGGAAAATATGGTTGTCACGGGAACCCTGGGTCCTAATTTTGGAGAAATTTCTAAAAGAAAAGGATTTTTTTCCCAACGAGTATCCATGTGCAAGTTTTAAAAAGGTCCTTAAATGTCTTTCCCTTTACTCACCTAGGATGAATAAAATATGCGAGGCATCCAAAGAAGTTGCAGCAAAGTATGAACTTTCCTTGGGATGGGAAATTCCTGTAACCCAGCGTATTTGTCTCCCTGATATACACACAGTATCTGGCGACATAGCAGCTGATCTGTGTTGGTCACCCTCACTTATCGACAAGATGGCGGATAACAGATTTAAAACGATCCTCGGCAAAAATAAAATTATCCAGAGACCCTTAATACCATTCAAAATGAAAGTATCAACTGCTTCTACGGCTGACATAAGAAAAAGCTTTACAACAGATGCAATGAGCCCATTTAAAAATTACTTAAATAGAAGAAGTATCCAAAGAGAGGCACAAGATAGTGTCAAAGCGGTTAAAAACACGTATCTTTCCGCTCCGGAAAAATGGTTGAAATACCGTCTCCTTTCGGGAACTCTGGAGGTGAGAGACAAGTTCTTCCAAGGGCAGAGGAGTATGTGTCGCTTTTGCAAGGAAGGCCCCGAAACGACAGATCACATTTTTTGGAGTTGCACTTCGCTCCGAGAGATCCTTAACTCTGTCTCAGAAACTCTCAAGGAGAAATTCGGAGTAGAGATCGGAAGGGAAGACTTTTTAGCCTCCTACCGCGGAGAAGAAGAATCCAAAGTCAACGCCATCATCACAAAAGTACAACAAATTATATATGCGAAGAGATCGTCGGAGGACCCTGACGTAGCAACGATTTTACCTATTTTTAAGTTATATACCAAAGTTTTACAATCCTTTTAATTATTTTTACTAGTATTCTGCAATGTATTTTTTAATTGTTGTACTTGTATATTTTGTTGTCTTTTTTTAATTGAAATTTTTGTCTCACTATGAAATATAGTTACGCCTGTTGGCCAAGAAAAAAAAAATATTATTAATGCTTTTTTCCCGCACTGTACAAAACTAAAGTATTGCATGAATTTACTACCAACTTCCATCACGAGTCATACATTTTAACATGAAAATTAAAGAGAAAAGCACATTAATCAAAACACACTAAAAGAAAAAAAAAGAAAACAGGCCTACTAACTAGGGAAACAAAGAGTAAACCTCTATAATAATTCGTTTTATTATATTTTGACATTTAAACTCCAAAACTTAAATGTATTATTTTAAGCATCTAATGTGTGTTTCCAAAAAATACTCAAAAAGGTTACCAAAATGTTTCATATCATCACTAGTATTCCTTTTTTCATTTAGGTGGGATATTTAAATCCTTGCTTACAAATCAGTCCATCAATTACGTGTCAGGAGTTCAATTAGAGTTAAGGGACATTATTGTCTTTTTTATTGTTCAAGAGTACAGATGTGTGTATTATTTTGGCCAATAAAACTTCTCTTGGCTCGTATAATCATAGCCTTTAGTGACTTCTAATGGCCTTGTCATTGTTCTGCAATAAAAGAACAGAGGAAGTGTCGGAGATGCTATAGTTACGTGTTCTCTTTTCCTTGCTGAAACCCTAAGGTAACCGAATTGATCATGTATTCTGTTTATGATTTAATACTCCTCAACAAACAACACTTGTTGACCGCTATCACAGGCATAATAAAGAATAAAGTCCTGTGTTTGCTGTTGTTTTGCTAGCACGCTAAATTAGGAAAGGTTTGAATTTTTTCATATCGAGTCATGGGATCTGTGGTTTAGGTACTGCTTAGAAAGATAGAGATGTACAAGAATACAGCTTGTTTCATACATACTAAAAATGATTGACAGTGCTATTTTGGATTCACACCATTTATTTCGCTGATTATAAAAATGTTATTGTGACATATTAATCTTTAGAGATTTTATGCGAGTGCAACAACTTTAGTTAATTAGCTCATGGATACAACAAAACATTACATTCTGTCATATTGTTTGAAATAGTGAAACTAATGTTAAGACAGGTGCATATTATATGTTTACGCATGACGTCATTAAGAAGAATTTACTTTGATCATTGCCGACAAGTCTTCTCAATCACATCAATTAATAGACTCCTTGCATCCTTTTGTAGCATGACTGTATTTAATCGACAGATGTATAATAGACATACGGTATCTTTTTGTTTTCATTAATTAAAATGACCTGGTTCAATAATTTTAAAGACTATGGCATTTTTTTCTAATAGGGGAGAGTGTGAAGAGCTGCTGACCGAGGGTAACGAAAATATGCTTATATGTATTTCGTAATAAGTAAACGGCTTTCTAAGAACGTTTCCTTCACTTGAAGACGTACGAGGACACAAAATAATCTTTCTAGAGCAACATAGATATATTACTGCGCTTGTGGCATCTGATGGATACTTAGACATCTTAGGAAACATAGGTAGGCAGTTCAAACATTATTATTTTCATTCCAAAAAATCAGCATCCTTAAAAATAATTTCTTATAAGCAGATATGATAATATAACTTAGTTTATTAGATCATTAAATCTTACTTTCCACCTTTTTCAGCTTGAATAATGATATCAAAGAGATTGTCCAGGTTCTACACAATTTTTAATGTACAAATGGCGATACAGACTTTACTATCATTCCAAGATTGTTATTGTGGGTGAAAAAAAATGTGTGTGGAGAGGTTTCGTTTTTGAGTGAAACAGCAAAAGTTCCAAGGACTATGTCAAAACGTTTATTTCTATAATGTATTTCTATCCTGTTTTTTACATCCAACATCTTAAAGAAACAATGTTTCCAATTGGATTTTGTTTGTTTATAGATATACGCTTCGTTGGTATGATTCTACAATGGACTCTCGAACTCTCTTTCTCCCAATTTCGATGTCTCTCCTATCACTTGGTCTTAGAAAATTGATGCAAATGTATCAATGAGCGTGTTTAACCTCCTCTGCGTGTGTGGCACAAGTGTGAACGAAATAGGTTCATAATTATTTATTGTCCAGTCATGAATACTACTACAATTAGTGAAGGTACCGGGAATCAGATTTATGACGTTCCAACAGGGATTGTGGTCCTCCTATCCATTTTCTATGGAGGGATATCCCTCATCGCCGTCCTCGGAAATGCCCTCGTCATATTTATCGTCTCCACAAGCTCCAGGATGAAGAGCATCATCAACTATTTTATATGTAACTTGGCACTCGCGGACATTGTGATAGGGGTGTTTTCCATCCCCTTTCAGTTTCAAGCGGCCCTCCTTCAGCGATGGAATCTCCCCTTCTTCATGTGCCCTCTTTGTCCCTTCTTTCAAAACGTGAGCGTCAATATTTCCATATTCACACTCGTTGCCATAGCCCGGGATCGCTACAAAGCCATTCTCCATCCCTTGACCAATCATCCTGACAAGAGAAACATGCAAATCAAGGTGTTTGCCATTTGGTGTTCCTCCATTGTTATCGCTCTTCCTCAAGCCATTGCTTTTCAAATCACTTTCGTGGAAGGGAGCATCCCCCAATGTGCACCCGTTAATATCCCCAACATTATTCTACAGTGGTAAGATTTGGCGGGAATATCATTTTTACTCTCATTCTCCTTTCCTTCCCCTCCATTCCTAGGTACATGTTCTCTCTCTTCTTCATTCAGTACTTCATTCCCCTCGTTCTAATATGCTATGCCTATATCGCCATTGCGGTCAAGCTACGAAACAGCCAGATCCCTGGAGCTGCACAGCGGCGAAGGGATGCCTCCATTTTGAAAAATAAAAAGCGGACCATCAAAATGCTTATGCTTGTGGTGGCTCTCTTTGGCCTGGCCTGGCTCCCTCTTCAAACCTACTACGTGGCCAACATGATTTACCCCCAAATCAACACATACAAATACATCAACATCATTTGGTTCTGCTCACATTGGCTGGCAATGAGCAATTCATGTTATAACCCCTTTATATACCTCATCTGTCACGTGAGTATTTCTTTATTTTCTATTTTCAAATAGTTGTGGAGGTGGAAACAACTCTAATTTTTTTTAGTCATTTAATTCGACTTGAATACTGGCTTAACCAGTTCGGGTGCGTCCGGAAGAGTAAAAACCGATGAGAGATTACGTGAAGATTTTATTTATTTATTATATTTGCCTTATCCTTTCCGATCAATAATTACTATGACCGAGAAATGTTGAAATATTTTCTTTCAATTTTTTATTGAAAACATTTAAATCTATGCCAAAAGGCCCGAAACACCTTTCATAGCACCTAAAAGTAGTAAACTATTAAACTTGTTCCACGTCCCTGACGCCTCCGGTATTCAAAACTTATGAATAATATGTATTATTATTACTAGATTTGTTGGACGTAATATAAATATGTGTTATAAATATAAAAAGTTAAATCCTTTTAAATCAAAAGAATTACCAAAGGATAATTTTATTAATGAATATACATGGTTATTCTTGTTGTAACTTCAAATTAACTTAGTCAAATCAGTCAGAACCAACTATAGGGCTATAGTTTGTGGCTTGAAATCGAACATTATTCAAATTTGTTTTAAGAAATAAAAAAGAAAGGTAAATTTATATCAAGTGACGTCATCGTGGTCCTTTTTTTTGCCTATTTGGTTCGATAGAATTCCATCCGTGCGGATATAAATAAGCATTATAGCATTCAAATTAGTCTATCGAACCTAGGATCTTATCAATGAGGACGCCCAAAAATGATCATCCCCTCTTGGGATTCGAACCTGCGCCCCCAACATTGAGAGCTCAACACGCCTTAGTGCACACGTCTACGCGCTCCCTTGATCCTTTTTATTTTAGATATATTTAAAAAATGTCCAAAAAAAATCATGTATTGATATGCTTTTAAAAATAAAGGCCAATGTATGGTCTTAATCCCCCCCCCCCCCCCCCCCAAATAAAATACGAAGCAGTTATTACAGGAAAAAGAGTTTTTTTCTCAACATAAAAAGTAAAGGCATGATATGTCTTTGTTGCTCTTGACGGCCACACCTTCCTGTATGCTATTATTACAATTACATGCAGAAATCAAATTAATAATTAACATGGGATAATTTTTAACGTAAAGCTTAATCACTCACACCTATCGATCCTTTTTATATAGTTTTTCTTAGCAATGTTGAGCCAAAGCTGACGTTTATATTTTTTTTGTCCCTTACACAAAATATAATTCAATGGATATAACATTTTATGCATTAAACGAACGCCACATTGCCACATGATTAAGTATGTATATAGTAGGATCCTAGGCTTCATAACGAGCTGACGTTGAATTATCATTATTCCTTCAATATGTAAGCCTAGTTTTTATAGCCCTTGATTATATTATGGGTATTTGCTTACGCTTGTATCTTCTTCTAAATCTAATCATACACCCTCAGGTCGAAAATGATATTTTCATTATACCTAGAGCTACTTTAAAACATTTGCTACCTATTTTATGTATGTGATCTTTAAAACGGAGACATCAGAAACATATCTGTCTTCTCCGTAACTTAATTTTTACTCCAGCACTTGTATTTTAACAGGAAAAGTTTAAGAAAGAATTCAAGCACCGCTTCAAAATCTTTGGCTCCACTCCAACCAATGAGACCCAATGGAGACAATTGGAGAGTACGATCAACAGAGGACGAAATCAAAATATACTACCAGAGACTCAGGAAACCTTTGAACAAAAATAAATTCACCCATTCAGTATTATTTGTAAATAAAATATTTGTATGAATGTCTATAAATGTATTATTATTATTCCTATATGAACTTGAAGAATCCTTGTGAATTGGATATTTATTTTTATTTACAAGGAATAACAATATGAACTCCAGTGTTATTCACATCTACGACCATTGACACTTTTAACATCAAGACCTGGATAAATAGTAATCAAAGAAAGAGTCGTATAACACACAACATTTCCCATATTGGGGGTAACTTTTGTATCTCTTTTTGTAAAAAAATGTCATTTACTTTTGTAAATATTGTATAAAATAATAAGAAATATACTTAAAGATACGATTTTCATACTGAAATGAAAACTCTCATTAAATTAAAGGGATTTTCATCTGTCCTTGTTCTTATGACTTATCTTATCCACTGAGAATAACATATTATCAACATTGTCTCTAAGGCTACACACTGTCCTCTGGAGCTGTATGTCCTCTTCGATATAACGGTCACAGACTGTTTGATAGTGAATTAAGGATGTTGTGTCTTCAATAATAGGTTTGGAGAATTAATTGGACTTGGCATAAATATGTAAAGACAAGTGCAAATTTCTAACTTTTCATCAGCTGTACTTTTTATGAGATGATACTTGCCCAATCCTTATGACTCGAACTTATCCAATATATCATTAAGTAATTAATTTTTAGTAACTCTATGTTTCAAAATACTCGGTATATTTATACCTGTTTATTCATTTCAAATATTTTTTTGTTGTATATCTGCAACTCCGCTATTACTAGTTGATTAAAACATTATATGCCCTTAAAGTCGTTCTGGTTTCTTTTTTATATATTAAAAACAGATGGATGAAGGATTGGAACTGACCACAAACTTTAAGCATTGAAATAGGCATATTGGCAAGCACTATACAAAAGTTTGAAAAGAGAAGTAAGTAAAGGTATTTGGCGAAATATAATATAGTTTAAAAAAATATTACATACTAATTTGATGTATCACTAATGTATGCAAAAGAACGAAGAAGAAAAGAAACTCAGCCGAGCATACAAAAATATAAGAAAGAAAGTAACGTTTAATGATATTATTAGATCATATATATATATCTACCTATATATATAATCAATATTTTACTTTTAATATGAGCACAACGGCCTTACGATAGGGTTATTTATTACCTTCATAATACAAATAGCAGCATATAATCTATAAATTGAATAAATCAGGCCCTCAGTACTGTTAATTTACAATAGAACCTTAGAGCATGTTTGCAGCTGTGTAAGTACCTTTCACGTGTATCAATCATGAGAGAAGGCAAAGAGTCATGTATTAACAGAGGGTTTTTATTGAAGTCAGGCTATTATTGACCCAGGGCGATATGCAGAAATGATATTAGTGATTCCGCTGTAATAATAGTTATTATGTCTAAAAGTTATACGAGGGCTCCTATATATCCAATCAAGGATAATAATCCCTTGAGACTGTATGTTTCATATGATACAATACACATCAATCTTTTCCAAAACTCATTCTTAGTTTGTCCCATTGTATCCCATTTTTGGAAAATTAGTGTAATAATACGGATATTAGGAACAAAAGGCCGAAGAACAAACGGCCAAGGGGAAAATAGGCCAATAAAAAATTATGCATTAAAAGTTTTATTGCATTGCAGATTTAATGCAATAATATATGTATATACATATATATTATATTTATTCATATATACAAACATATATATATATATATATATATATACAAAAAAAAAGAATGCAAAAAGGCAACGAGAGTCAAATCTACTCCGTGCGCTAGTAAGTGTGGCGGAGATTGTTAAGATTTTGGGAGTCAGCAAAACCATGGTGTACGACACCAAGAAAAAGCTTGAGGCCGGGGACAGCTTTGAGAGGAAGTTTGGTAGCGGTGGCCACAACAAAACACTGACAGATGAGTTCCTGGTAGGCCTCTTTGCTGAAATTGAAGAAGATGCTTCCATATTGGTTCTCTAAGGGCCTCCGGGTGGGGGCTAAGGAGCACCTGGAGGTTATGAGGGACATTGTAAAGCCTTGGATGGATGGAACATACCTTGAATGCAATTACTATTGGCAACAGGATGGAGCCCCGGGGCACAAAGCTAAAACTGTGCAACAGTGGTGTCAGGAGAACTTCGAATTTTTTTGGTCTGCCAACTTCTGGCCATCATCCTCACCCAATGCGGCGCCTTTGGACTATGGAATCTGGTGCATTGTGGAAAGCAAAGCCTGTGCAAATCATCACCCGAGTGTTAACGCCCTGAAGGCCTCCGTGGAGAAGGAGTGGGCCGCCATGTCAAAGGAGCACATCCGTAAAGTGTGCCGGGCCTTCCGACCTCGTCTCGAGGCCATGGTGGCTGCCAATGGTCATCATTTTGAAAATTAATACTTAATACTGTCTTACTTAAGAATAAATAAAGCTACATGTTCTACCCCTTGTTGTTCTAGTTGAAGTCAACCATTTTCATTAGCAATCAGAATTTTCCGTTTTTTGCTTCCGCACACTGTATATATATTATATCAAGCTAAATGATCAACAGTTAGAATTTAGCTGCAAAAGAAAGGTAATACAAATATAAAAATGAACTAATTTACAGATGATTCTGATTAGCATGGAACTGGTAATTACTGAGCCATTCTTAAACGGTAAGAAAAGGGAAAACATATCCTTCAGATACAACATTACTCTTGAACGGAATGGAAACCATAGGGATATAAATAATCTTAATAGCTTTGATATCAGTCCATCGAACTCAAGAGCAATGAATGGTGTGTATGAAAAACATTGAGTGTTTAAGTCTCAACAAAAACACAAACTTAATAACTATTTACATTTTCAAGGAATAAGGACGAGCAAAAAAACTGTAATCATTAGAATTGCTACTTATCTTGATATAATCACATGTGTGATTATATACTACTTCTGTCCGTGAGGATACAAATCCACCGAACCAGTTAGGGAGGGTCTCTAGATATTGGTCGAAGGACCATAAAGAGCTAATAGAATTCATAATTCTCTAAATGCATTTGAATGGGTGTGACCAAGTAGCCATGGATGGCTAAATATGGCACAATTATACGAACGTTGTGTAAGCAGCTTTAAACATCATTTAGTGATGCAAGACCCCGTATTTACCGTTTTATGAACTGCAGTCAAATAAGGGCGTTTTTATATTGTTGAGAGTATGGAGGTAAATACTTTTTTCTACAACTATTTTTTATTAATACAGAGTACCCCCACTTTTCGTGGATAATGAGGGATTCAGCAGCGAAAAGTGTCGCACTTTCCTTTCATAGCCCAGACCTCTCCTCCCTACGAGTTTTAATGAGCTATCGTGTCAATAGTTTTCAATTATTCTTGTTTTCAATCACGAACACATATTTATTACTGTTCACAATAATACAACCAAAGTTCATACAGAAAAGTGAGGAACACAACTAACAAACCGTGCTACTACAGTATAATGGAGCTCCTATCTACCAAAAAGATTACTTATAACAGTACAATTTACATGAAATGATAATTATTTTCTAGGCTCTTAAATGGACCAGACACCATCTTTTCCACTTTATCAAAAAAATCAATTTTTGTGTTCTGCCCCAGGCCGATCTTTGGTATTTTTGTGTGGTGGAATCAATCCAGTTGCATTCGTCGTGGGGACTTCAGCATCCTTGCTGACTTCCTACGCGTGCTGTGGAATGGGCTTTCTGATTTTTTCCGGTTGCTCAGGACTTATAGTTAATTGTTTCGTGATCAATGACGTAAGATGATCGGTTGACACAGAGGCATGAGCAGGACATTCATATTTTTGTTTTTGTCATCCTCATTTCATCTTGTTGTTGTTCAATAAGATGGGTCTTCAAAACCTACGTTCCCCATAGAAGACATTTTTAATGGTAAAGGTATGATGTTGAGAACTTCACTCATTTTCACTTACACATAAGAAATGTATTTTCATAAAATATATATGCAGGAGAAGGAATATATACAAGAGGTGGCCATTTGTACATAAAAAAGTAATAGATATTCGTTGTTATGGTGTCTATCTATCTATCTATCTATCTATATACTATTATAAACTAACTGTATTTATTTTTATATCGCTTATCACAAAGAAGTAACATTCAGATCAACTTAATTTATAGAATTAAAAGTACTCTCTTCGCCTTTTTTATCTTGATATATTTTTTAAGAATTTTCTCAAGTGGATTCCATTAATGTCGAAAAAAAAATAGTCATTACTTCCACGAACTGATGATTTCAAGTAATTTTTTGAATGTTTTTCTAATGATCAACGGTATTGGGAGAATCTAAGTTTGCCAGATTAATTTTAATGCTAACTGTTTTTAAAATCACACGGATGTAACAAAATCAAACAATATAGGCACAACAAATCGTCAATTTATAGCAGAGTAGAACTTGACCCATTCAGTTAAAGTTAAAATCATAGTAGTCCGACCTATTTTTCTTTATACTAGCTACAACTTATTTAACAAAAATAGTGATAAACTTTTATGCTATTTTTTTTTGTGGTACAATAAACACACACAGCAACCAACCGTTTTTTAAAGATTAACCAAATACTATTTAAAAAATTATATTACTGATAATGCCGAGGCAGTTTTATCCAATAAGTTAACAAAATAAATATTCAAAGGGTATAACTTTTTTTCAATGACCTAATAAAAATGGCCAAAGATTATATTGTTTGTTAGTTTTTTATATACAAAGTCTTCCACCTCATAGAAAGTAAATCTTGTATCAGCCAGTAGACGATTTTATATTAATAATTAAGAATGTTTATATTTATTTTGTAAGGTAAAGGTACTGTTATAATGCTTCAGGTATTGTGGTTTAAACATGTGACTATTGTCAAATATATTAAAATAGATGCACTTTTATGCATCGTTAATATAGCCTCATTCGTTTATATTGTTAAATGTATAATGGCTCTTTGAGACGCAATAAATCCACTTGATTCTATTCGAATATCAATTGATGTAATTACCTAAGGTTTATTGGTTTTCTTAGTCATATTTTTTTTTCATATTTTTTTCATGGCAAAGGTCTTTATTCTATTCATATTATACATAAAATAAAAATAGCTATAAAAAGGGGGGAGATTTGTGTTTGGGACTACATAAACATTATAGTTTAAAATTAATATACCCCGTAAGGCCTTAAAATTTTATTGACATTTAAATCTAAAAACTTAGTAAAAGAAAACACAATACATAATTTCTAATATAAAAACTAAGATTATTTTTAAATCTCTTTTTATAATTATTCTAATGGCTTTGGCGTAGTGCTGAGAAGTTGACGGGAAGTATTTGACGAGTACGGACGCGTATCGTTATATTTATTATTACTTATATGCAGTTACCGCCAAATTGATAGAACTTCCCTAATCTGAAACGTGTACAAGCTTTTTTTACTCCTAAATGCACGGAACAAAGCATTGAGGACTAGTAGTCTTTGGAACGTTTGTTTTACTGAAGAAACTTGAAATAATATATATATCCGTCTGTCCGATCTTTCCTACGAGGGAAAACCGTGGTTGAGTGTGCCATCAATTCCATCTTGAGTCTGGTTAGTCATGACAAATCAGCAAATAGCACTAATCAGGCTGATCTGTTCGACCATATTCTTCAACGTGAAGGCCAAGTAAAGCACATTGCAATGTATTATGAAAGGAGATTTACAAAATTGGGGTACTCTGCTGCGTCAATTCTTCAAGCTATGCCTTACTTGCGAATGTTGTTGGATGAAACGCATCTAAGCAACCAGCATGTGGAAATTGTTAGAATGTTCTTGGACTCTGAATTTCTGCTAACTGAGTTGAGTGTACTGGCATATTTCACCCATACTATCACATTGCCATTTCTTCATTTTGTTGAAGTCAACACACAAGAAGACCTGCTGGAGATGTTTCCTCGACTCTACAAAGATTTGTTGGATGGAAAGATGGACACTCTTAAAGATTATGTTGTTCATTATCCCCATGTTAAAGTGAAGAAACCGAGTACTGATCTCGAACTTCAAATTTTGAATATGATGACAGTCGCAACAGCAGATGTGTTCTCGCTGCAAGCTGGTAGGGAATACGGTTTTGGAAAACACAAGGATGAAGCTCCACGTGCCACTCAGCTTCACTTATTGTCACCAGAAGAAAGAGACAGGTTGCCCACTAATAACCTTGATTCCGAGCGCCAGCTTTCTGTGTTTGGCAAACGTGCACCAGTTGCAAAATTCCGAAACAAAAAATTCACAGCGAAAGGTATACGAAACGACGTCACTCTATTTAAGTCCCAAACATTTAAAACTGAACCATGCAAAAATTTTAATTCCATTGTGAAGATCCTCAGCAACATGGAGACGAGATGGGTTGCAGAACAGAAGACCTACAACACACAAAGAATACTAGCCAAGATTGAAAAGGGAAAAAATCAGACGAAATACACCCAGAAATGTTTACAAGCATGCAAGAGCTGGGGTGGACCCGCAACAACAGTGGAGGAGCTGAATAAGATCCTCCAGGAAAGGAGTGATACTGCTGAGAAGATTTTGCGCACAGAGTTGTCTTACTACCGCGACACCCACAAAGCTGATGTAATCCAACAGCCAGATCTGTTCAGGGTCAACAATATCAGTTCCGATGATCAACTGCTGAACTTCTGTGCCCTTCTGTCTGGAAATGATCCTATGTCTGGTTACGTCAATCTCCCCTCCAACAAAGATGTTCTTAAACTTCTGCCATCGTGCGAAACAAATCAGCCAACAGGAGATGAAGATGAAGAGCGTATATCAGTCGGCATGATGTATATCACTCTCGTATCTGAAGGTGATGTGAACACTTGGTACCTTGCAGTTTGTACTGAGGAATGCAGTGGAACATACAACATGGATTTCTTACAGCGTGTGGACAAAAGTTCTAACTTGATATGGAAGCATCCATCAAAACCTGACAGAGCAACACTTCGACCAGAATCGATTATTCAATGTGTCATTGATGGTGATTGGGATGTATCGAAACAACGGAACATGACTTTTACCTTGAGGAACCACACCTATGTTGACACACTAGTGATGGATTGTACATAGTAGTGTCTTACTTTCATTAAAAACACTTCTTAGACTGTGTAGCATTTCTCCTCAGCTTTTACTAAAACTTAAACTCAACGTATTATCTGCTGTTTTTGCAACCCTCAAGTGAAATGCAGTGAAATGGGAACTATTTTCAAAGTTTAAGAGTATATATTTTTTCTAATATATTGTAGATTATTACATTTTGTCCACAGATGTCTTATTAAAATATGCTGAGAACTTGATTTTATTTTACTTCACCCAACTCATCTTGCTTCAGAGCTTCAGGCAGTACTGGAGAACTTCTAAGGTCCTATACAATGAGTCCTATCAGTCTGTTTATGGTAAAATTAGGCTTATTTTGGCCCTTTTTATGCCCTGGAGGACCCCCAAAACCCATAAAATACTGGAATAATGCTTTGATATGCTGGTTTAAACTATATGCATCCATTCATAGCCATTGGGAATGTCTCGAGACCGCCAGAGTACTCAATAGCGGGATAATACAGATTTGGGGCAAATTTTCGGTAATTTTTGGCCATTTTTGGGTAATTTTATGCCCTGAAGGACTCCAAACACCCCAAAACTGATGGAACAATGATTTACCATACTCCCCTTAAGTATTCATAACCATTCATAGCAATTGGGGGTTGCCTGGGACCAGAAAACCGGCCTTAAGTGATCAATATTGGATTTTCAGAGGTATCTCAGGGCCCAAATATCGTTTTTGTGGTTTTTTGGGCGGCAAACCGCCAAAAATGCATAAAATTAATTTTTTTTTTGGATTCTTCTTATTTTTACCATAATGGTCCAAAAAAAATGGTACAATGCATAATTTGAAGATATGACCCCAAAATCATGCCATACCTCCTACCCCTACCAGT
>CP045891.1:9913967-9938015 GCA_013387185.1 Caligus rogercresseyi | reverse complement strand
TAAATAGAATATTATGACTAAAGCGTTAAATTAAAGTAGCTCATGCAAGGAAAAAGTAAACAAAAAAAATTGGCCAAAAATTTTCGGTTATTTTCTTTAACGTTAGATGTCGCTAGTCCATGAAATTACGTCACAATCCTTTTAAAACCTGTTTAAAGAATTAACACTTTTTCAAGATAAGAAACGTCTCCAAATATAATAATAAAAGGACTTTGTTAATATTTTCAAAGAGCTCTAGCATCAAAGCAGCGCCCCTTACGGATAAGAAGAACTAAAACTTGGTCAATTCCTTTGGGAAAAGGAAGAATTTATGTTAGCATGCGCAACTTTACTTTAACGCTTTAATTATGACAAGACAAAAGTTTTGAGTTCCTCTTATTTGAAATAAGGATATAAGTATTTTGCATCTGAGGCTTCATGATTAAAGAAGATACTTTTTGAAACACATATTAGGGATACGAGGGCTGGTCAATAAGTCCGTGAGTTTTAAATGAAATAAAGTTTTTTGACAAAAGCTAATTTTATTTTTCAACATAGTCTCCTTTGAGCTCTATACACTCGTCCAGCGTTTCTCCAATTTTTTATCCCTCCAAAAATAAGATTTCTCGAGGTCCTCAAAATATGTATTTGTTGTGAGATGATTTCATTGTTGGAATAAAATCTCTTCCGGCAAGCCATTTTTTAAGGTTCGGAAACAAGAAATAGTCACTCAGGGCTAAAATTGGAGAATACGGCGGATGAGGGAGCAATTCATAGCGTAATTCGTAAAATTTCGCCATGGAAACAACACATGTATGGACTCTTGCATTGTCTTGCAATTGAGCAAACGCGGCACCATCTTGCGGATAGCTTTTCATAGCCAAGTGATCTTTCAAAATCGAAACAACTGACCATGTGATATGCCTATGGCTTCCACAATCTCCCGCACTTTCAATCTCCGATCGGCCAACACCATATCATGATTTTTTGAATTGTTGAGGGATGTAGCGACTTCAACTGGGCGTCCAGAGCGTTCGGATAAATGGTGCTTGTACGACCACAACGGAATTCTGTAAACCACTTTTTACCATTGATATCGATGGTGCAGAGTCTCCATAGTATTTATGAGCTTGTGTTTCAGCAATGGTTTTTCCCGCCAAAAAAATAAGCTTGATGAGCACACGAAATTCACTTTTCTCCATTTTCTTCACAATCCACGAAGTTGTTTGTCTGTAAAGACTGTCAAACACAAACTAAAAGACCCAGGGTGTCAAACTTTAACAGAAGCAGTGATAGATGCTTGTTGACAGGAGCAGTGTTGAAAACCAAATTATATGGACGAAATAACAAAAAGTCACGAACTTATTGACAACCCTCGTACATATTATATAAACTTATAATGATACAGAAATATTGAAAATAGGTAACATTTGTGCAAATGTATTTGTAAACACTTTTATCTTGATATATATTTTTATAAGCCTCGTGGTTTTTTTCAGTTCATTTAGATAGGGGATTATAAAAAACATTAATCTGTATTCGATTGTGACTGAATCAACGGTATGGCATAGAACGATTAAAGTATTGTTTAACATAATGCCTTGCATCCAGGGTATGTAAAAAACCCAAATTTTTGAAAAAAAAAACAAAAAAAAAACGAGTTTTACAGTGGGTTTTTTCGAAATTCGGGTTTTTCATTACACCATTAATTAGCTAATAGCTAATTAATGGTGAAATGAAAACCCCGAATTTCGAAAAAAAACAAGGTAAAACCCGGGGTTTTTCGGTTTTTTTCAAAATTTTGGTTTTTTTTTTACATACCCTGCTGCATCACAATACTCTGATCAAAAAAATATGTTTGTCTGCATGCAATTGCTCCATATAATATATAAATGTACACTATATATATATATAGAATATTTATAAATACGTGAAGAGCTATATTTGCTATTTCAGCATTAAAATGATAGCTAGAATCATCGTATAGAAATGGCTGTAATTGGATGTAGATTTTTTTAACCTCTAATACTTAATGCAATAAATATTTTTTTGCAATGTCACAGCATAATGGGTCCTTAAGGTCATTGAGAAATGCATAGGAATATTTATATGATTGTTTTAAATAATCTGATCCATAATAAACGTATTCTCCCCTTTTTACCCTTAAAAAAACAAGGTATGCTGCTTCGCCTTGACCTAAATGAATGAGATTCTAATTTTTTTGTTCGTTGGCATAGAATAAGGAGAACTATGGGCCCGCCCTCAGGATTAAAGGTGTCTTCTTTGTAATTGAATTTTTCAAATTATTTTGTGTCAAAATGTTTTTACTTGACAGCGTGCATAGTTGTTAATCCCCATAGTCCATTGCAAAGCAAGATTTATTCATTTACTTTGAAATCGATTGTTTAATGATACTCAGAATTAAAATAAACAAAGGGAGGAGAGAGTGCCAACTACATTTTTAAACATTTTTATCGTGACACAAATCGTTAAAACTTGCTTATTATACAATTTTTTTTGAATATAAGTGATAAAATTCTATAGATAGTGTTATGCGATTCAATATTGTTTATCAGTATCCCTTTATTAAAGAATCAATTACTTTAATCTGAAGGAATTCATTTGATAAGTCCATTAATAAATTGTTTTTTTACTATTCGGCCAACATAATCTGATAACTTTTTAGAGTTTAAAAAGTTTGAGAAAGATTGATCAAATGTAATCATTTATGAAAGAAAACATCAAGTTTGGTTTTGATAAATTTTCGATTTACATGTTATATATTGTTCTGTAACCTAAAACCAGTAAAAAATAGGTAGTTCTGCATTTTCCATGTAATGTGATTAGTAGGGAGCCAAAGTCAGAATTGTCCATGAGAAAGATCAGGGCAAGGACTTTGTGACAAGATCAGGAAGATCATCGACGAAGACCCCACCTGCTCATTATCGTCAATTGCTGAGAAACTTGAGGTTGGGGAAGAAGATTTGCGTTGCAGATCGTATGGTTAGCAAATGGGTCAGATCTTAACCCTGTAACCAATAACATATGAGTGGGTCAAAGCTGCAAAATTGCGTAACAAGCTGAAACATCCCAAGGATCCAACAATGATCTGGTTTTCTCAGATGAGAAAAATTTCTGCCAATATCGGTTCACAACAGACAAAATCTCCACTGGATAGCTTTCTGTCCCAACGATTTCCCAAAAGTATGAAAAAAAGTTCCCTGCTACTGTGATGGTTTCTGGAGTAGTGAGTAGTGAAGGGGATGTGATGCCTCAAACATTTTGAGAGTGGCCTGAGAGTGAACAAGGACATTACCTGGATGTCATGCCTGGCTCAGGGAGGTTGCAGATATAGTCCTTGGGTCTGGCAGCAAGAATCTGCAACTTGCCATGTCTCATCTGTTAGATCTTCCAGTGGCTGCAGGAGAACACCTACGACATGGTTGGGAAGAAGATGTGGCCTCCCGGAAGCCCAGACCTTAATCCAATGGACTATTTTATCTAAGGCTATCTTAAAATGATGGACAATAGTTCTTGCTCACGAGAAGAAGGCCTCTGTTGTCAACTCCATTAAGAAAGGATGGGCATGGGAAGGAGATGTTGAAAAGGGGCCCTGTATATTATAATATATATATATATTCTTATATATATATACATATATATAGATATATTAGAGGGTTGTTCTTATTTTTAAATATTTGAAATGTTAGCAACTTTGTGGATTTCTGTTTCGTACGAGGTCGCGCAACGAGGTCAAAGTTTTAAAATTTAGTAAAAATATAGTTTTCGCAAATTCTTCAAATGGTGGACGTTACAGACTTCAATAATAATTATTAATTTAAAGGAAATCTAATTTACTACCAGACGTATGTTTGATGTTTTTTAATAAAACAAAGTTTTCAGTAAAAACAAAGCAAGAAAGGAGTGTGTATTGTTAGCTTATTTCATGGCTTTTTTGTATCAATTAACTTCACTCGCCTGTAGAAGATGACTTGTTCGCTTCAGAGTAAAATAGTACTTTTAAGTTTAGTAAAACTTTAGATATAAATCCAAAAATGACCTTGGTTGCATTCTATCAATTCAGAATTCAGTACAATCTGAGTTACATCATATGATTCAGAGCCTGTATTGACCTATAAGAAATCGATTATGAAAAAAATAAATCATAATGTGTTTCTTAGATGTGCGTCAAGGTATCCTCTCAAAATTTTACTTTGTCTCTGACGCATTTATAATCCATTATATGCGTCATTTTGTACGCGAGATAGGCTTTTTTAATGTACATATAACTCTCTACTTATTAAATTGACATGATTTAGTATACCAAAATATTAAAGCTGGTTAACCAAGCTTTCATTTGATATGTTTGGTGTTCTGAAAATCGCTATACTTAAGAGATATAAGAAAATACGTCTCTCCCCCAAAAATTGATCTTTTGATATGAGAATATACGATTACCATCTGGTAATTCTGTTAGTGTTACCTGGATAGAAAGAGAAAGAGAAGGGAGGGAGTATTTTGCCTCACTTCTCTCCTTCTTTTTTCTTCCTATCCAGGTACACTAACTGCCGTTACCAAATGGTAATCGTATATTCTCATATCAAAAGATCAATTTTTGGGGGAGAGTACGTATTGCTTATATCTCTTGATGCTGTTGTAAGTGCTGCCGCATATAAGCAGTATTCACTGAACAGCGTCACTCAACGACAAATTAAATGAAACTTTCGTTTAGCCAAGATTTTTAGTAAAGACCCTGTAAATTGACTAAAGTCAGTTACTCTAATATTAGCTTTGGATTAAATGTTCTTATATTGTTCTATATTGTTCAATTATGTTTTTTTTCTAAAATACAACTGCCTAAATTATTTTAATTTTTTTTTTGTTAGGGTTAATGTATTTCCTTATTGGTTTTTTAGATAACATAATAAAGAATTTTATAAACGAAAAAAAATGAAAACTTTAATTTTTTGTAACAAAAAAAAGTCTTCTTTTCGAATTTGTAGGAAGTGAAATGTTTTTATGTAATTTCTCTATTATAAGAGTAACGGTGTTATAAGAACAAATATCGGAAGGCAGAAAATGTGAGTGTCTTCCTAATCAAAAGTGTTTAATCGAATAGCAAAACAGCTTATACTCTAAATTGATTTAAAAGTCATCTTTTATAAAACTCGAGAAACTTTTAAAGTGCAAACAAAAAACAATTTATAGTTATTTGTCAAGTAATTTAGTACTATCTCATAATATCTATAAATAGAGTTGTATATTCTTAAAAGATGAAAGCACTATAATTTCTGTTTGTATTATGATATTTAATTAGATAAATAAGTATTTATTAAAATACTTATCATATTAAAAATAAGAACAAATAATAATGTAATAAACCTGAACAAATAATTAAGTTTGAAAACCAGAAATTGATTTGAAAATGACAAAACTTGATCTTTGATACTATAGAAAAACTAGAGGCATATATACACTCAGAGAGTGTAAACCTCCCCGTCATGAGCCTTCCGAGGCGGATTTTTCACGACTGGGGGGCGTAGAGAGACGGGGGAGGGTTCCCCTAGACGGAAATTCCGAGAGGAACACGCTCCCGGCACCCAATTTCACAGCACAGCGACATCTATTGGCAGAGTAGGCTAACTTGGAAAATTAAGTAGTATTTAGCTCATTTGGCGCCTTAATTCTGCACTCAGAGATGCCAAAATTTAATCACTTCTTCCTTTTCCGTTCAGTACTTTTTGAGTTACCCGCTGACAAACCAACAAACCAACAAACTAACAAACCAACAAACCAACAACTAACAAAAAACCAACGGAAGTCCAAGAACATCCTCCTTTGGCGGAGGTAATAAAATAAGAAGTCTTCCAAGACATTTTGCAAATTTATGTCAAATGAAATAGCAAATATTATTATTTTGTGAAAAAAAATTCCGAGATTACCATAATGACATTTCCATTGAAAAACTGTATTTTGAGAAAAACAAAAATTAAAAGAATTGGTATAATACTGATGAGAGGGATTCAGAGGGAGTAGATTGGGATTCGATGGGGAAAATTCTAGTATCATTAGTCGTTTTAAAAACGTATTAAAAAGATAACTTAAAAACATCAACATGAGTACCCTCTTTTTCTTTTTCCTTCCTGAAACTATAAAGAACCCTAGTAGGAGCTGTTATTTAAAAAATGGTTGGTGCGTCAGCACTTATGTTCATTTATTGGCACTAAATATTATTTGACGAAAATTTGCAAAAAATAACAAAGTCATTAATTGATCATAGCTAAATTTTGTAAACTATTTTTTTCAAAATAAGTAATAACAAAAAAGTTTTGCTTCATAACGAAACCTTTGACCCAGTGACGTCCGATTTCTAACATGCTAGAGATTTTTTATTTAGATACTCGTTTTCAGCATCAAAAAATGAACCAGAATCGCTGGGTATATGTAAAAGAACTAAAAAAGTGGTTTTTTTGGAGGTCATATATATATATATAGATATATATATATATATATATATATATATATATATATATATATATATATAGTAATATATATATATATATATATATATTTTTGTATTGTGTGTGTGTGTGTGTGCAATTCATTTAAAATGTCCCAAAATATGGTTTACTGTATTTCATCGCGAGTAAATTTGTCACGGACCTTTTTATAGCCGTTTTTTTTTGTCGCGGGTATTTACCTCGCTTGCTTTTTTAAAGTCAGTCAATATTCTCGTTCTCCTTTTTTGCGGGTAAATTTGTCGCCAAGCTTTTTTGTAGGGAAGCATTTTTGTCGTTCTTCTTTTTCTTGTGGTATTTTTGTCGCAAAGCTTTTTTTCACTACAAAAATACCCGTGACAAAAAACGGCTATAAAAGGTCCGCAACAAATTTACTCGCGATGAAATTACTGGACACCCCAAAATGTAATGTATTTTATTTTTCATTTGACAAATAAATATTTTTATGACAAAAGGAAGTTAAGTTTTAAGGTTCAAAATGAGACATACATATTTAAAGGTCAAGTCCATGTTTAAGTTACTGACTCTGACACATAAAACAGGTTGTTACTTTCCATAATTGTCGGGCAAAATTTGATTTGACAATGTTTGTGATTATATATATACTTAGATATATTTATATATACATATGTATATATTCCTGTATTTCAGTATTTATATAAAAGTCGAAGTACTTGCGTATAAAATACATAAGAAGACATTTTAGTCTTAAATTAATACAACGACAAAAGAACAAACAAAATAAAACAAATTATAATAAATAAATACAATATATCACAATGGTACAACAGACTTAGATATAGAACATACTAAAATGAACAAATTTTAATAATGAGGCTTAGTGTTGAATTAAAAGACTAAAACAGACATAAAAAATCAATATAGCTAATAAAATTTTAATAATTTTTAATTACCTTAAAATGGCTGAGAGACTTGGTTGGGAAATACTTGATTTCCCTTGAAGCAAGAGTCCACGAGTTGTCGGTTGCGGAGGGGATTTTGATAGTGAGAGCTCCATATCTAACGGCGGCTCCCAAGATGATTCGACGGAGATCCCGGGGACTTAAAAGCTCAGTCGAAGTTAATTTGCTCGCAATTCTTGCCTTAGCATTTAAAACTGCAAAATCGATTGCCTTGGAGATGTTTGATCGGTTATTCTTCCGTTTGGATAGTCCAAAGAGGACCACAGCTTTAATTATACTTTCATTGGCCTTGTCCATTAATTTCAATTAATCTTTTAGAATAGATATAACTGGGCAATCGACAAATGCATGTATGATATTATTTTATAATTTGCCACAGTTTTTACAATGATAACTAAATACAATACAATTAGAGGCCACTTGCAGCTGGGCAGTGAATATCCTCCCGTTGTGAATTCCCTTCATAGAACGTTCAATTCTTAGACTCCAGTTACTTGGTAGCCTAAGAACTTTAACGAAAACATCTGTTTTACGTTGCACTTCCTCACGAACACTCGAAACTGACATTTTTAAATTAAATGGAAATGGAGTTAAGTGCATGTTTACGTCTTTAAAGAGAGGGTATTTAAATCTCCCTTTATTTGATAGGATGAATAAGCTGAGAAGAATGAACAGATAACGCCTTATTGACAATAGCCTTTCTTCCTATGCTTTAGAAACCCTTTCTGATGTGATCCTATCCTTTTATTCAACTCAGATTCCATTTTTTGTGCTAAAATGCCTGAGAGAATTCTATAGGAGTAGTTCAGGACCGTGATAGGTCTCCATTGGTTGAAATTGGTTCCGTTCCCCTTCTTTGGAACAAGGACTATTCTTCCCTTTGTTATACATTTTGGGAGCTTGCCTTTTAATTCCATTGACTCTCCCAGCTTGAGTAGAAAAGGAGCTACTTCATTTGGAAGAATATAATATATTTCTCCTCCAATACCATCGATACCAGAGGCTTTCTTAACATTCCATTTTTTGTTATGTATTCAAGAATACTTTCCTGCGTGAAGATCCTACATTTTGTGGAGTTCTTCTTCTTTGGAAAATAAGTTCTCTCTGTTTTAACTACTTCTCGAAAGCAGTCATGAAGTAAGTGAGAATGCCGTTAGGTTTGGTTATCTTCTTGCCCCCATGCACAATTTGCTTGATACACGACGCAGAGTATTTATTCCCTCTCTGTAAGTTCTTCAATCGTTTATGTGGCTGGTTTTCGGAGCAGACTTTTTCTGACATTTCTGCCTCTGCCACCTCAGATATTCTATAAGAATTATATAATTCCGACGAAAAAGTTGAACAAAAAGTGACCGATTGTTGAACAAATTATGAATTTTTGATTCATTTTTCTCAGCTCGTTTTCTGCTCAATGATATATATTTTAAAGTTGTAATACCCACAACACGAGTAAAAACTAAGGCTGCCTGATCCGAAGTTATGGAAGTGGCAAAGCTTTTGGTCAGATTTCTTTTTAATTTTTCTTTAAATTTACTTTCTTTCCAAACCCATTTAGGAATTTTAAAAAGTATTGATTTTGCCGATAAATTTAATTCTATCTCCAAAATGCGATGGTCTGAAAAAGGTTCTGGCCTATAAAGCGTCTTTTTAATTAAAAGGAGAATTGGTGTTGATATAAGAGCTAAGTCTATTCGTGAAGAAAGAGCCCCTTTTTCCATGAAACTATTTGATTCGAACTTATAGTTTTGGTTGTATCGATCAGATTCCATCGAATGATTAATGCGGTTAAATTTTCCCAATTAGGATAGTTTGATTTGTTTTATCTAAATCAACGTTTAAATCGCCGATCAGGATCAAAGGAAGATAACTATACGGTTTGGAGTCGATGATGGCTTTGAAGAGCGATGAGGAGTTCTCTTTGGGACCATAAGCGTTTATAATACATAAGCTCAAATTACTGGAAGAAATATAAATTTTGTGCCAATCACTTTTCTTTGAGAATTCCTCCACGCACTTGGCTAAAACAATTTTTTTGGTTATAAATGTTAGAACTCCTCTTTTGGATTATTTCCCCGTGAAAAAGCGCGATACCGCCCCGTTTACAAAAGACACAGTCTCTAGAACATGTCGATGACACTTCTTTCCTAATATCTTGAAGGCAGACGATGTCTGGATTGGATTTAAAAATAGATTTTAAAAGGGCATGTCTTCGCCTTCGATCTAGTCCCCTTCTAGTGTTAAGGTATATTATCTTCTTGAGTCCCATATTAGACTTTATTTCCCCGGATAGGCTTTCTTCAAAATGGTCGGTTATTCTTGTTCGGGAAGACTTTATCCAATAATCATTCATGAAGGTCTAGATTTGAGGGGTGTATAGAAGTTTTTGTGAGTTTTGACAGACGTTAAAACAAACAGCCAGATCAGCTATCTGTAACATAAATAAAACTTTCCACTCTTTTTGGACTTTAGATGGGTTTTTAGACTTTGTAGGAGATTCATCCATTTCCTTTCTTTTGGAAGACTGGGAGCGAGTTCTGTCCCTAAAAATTATATTATTGTCCCGTAACGGACGAGGAGGTTTTTGTAGTTTTTCTTTGTGCTTTGCGCTTGGAGCTTCTTCACCATTTACATCCGATGTGGGCATAGTTTTTTCGTCGGTGCAAGGTATGCGGTTTTTTTGTATTCACTGATGTCTTTTCATTCGCATTGGTGGAAACCACTGCTTCCCCGCCCCTAATGTGAAGTAGACCATCTGAGTCAGAGGTTAGGGCGTTGTCCTGGGATTTCTTATCATGATTGATTACTGATCCGTCAGCATCACCCATAATGTCCACTCTCGCATTCTCTTCATTACTGATTGGGACATCTAAAGAGCTTAACGATTCCAAAATTTGAAATAGAGCCCGAGCAATTCACTCCTCTATTCTTCTCCTCCATCCCACTCAAAGATGAGTCGCCTCGAGAACCAGAGGTTTCGGCACTCGAGAGGTATCCAAATCTTGAAGTTCTTCTTCCACGTGGGATTTAGAGATCGCTTCATCAGATTTTGCATCCTTATTTGTAGAACGCTCCTCTATATTTTTCATCAAAGCTTTTTCATAATGTGAAGTCTTCACTCTTTTTTTATCACAGTGTTGATTCATATGGCCAAAATTAAAGCACCTTTGGCACTGCAATTTTACGCCCTGAAACCTTAAATTGATCAAATACCCCTGAAAAGGTATTGTCTGGGGGATACATGAGAGATCAGTATATATTTCTACAATATAGTCACTGTCCCTCCAGACCTCTCTGTAGTTAGCGTATTTATCTTCAGCTTTCTTATCCCTGGGGTTACTCTTTGGGTAGTGCCTCAAAAATTTCTCCAAATTGACCCATGAAGCTGACCAAAAGAGACTCGTTAACTCTCTTAAAGGTGTTAACTAAGGTAACGGTCATTTTTCTCCTTCTATCTAGAGAGATTTTCTCAAGTCCTTTAAGCTTGCAGGTGGCATCTTCTACACATCCATCCTTATTTGTCAGTTTCATTTTTAGGTGTTTTTCAAGTCCTGGAGTCATGGAGCCTAGATCTTATGTCAAAGGAAATTTGTGTATACACAAGACTGCCCTAATCCAAACCTAGGGTTTGCTCCGGCGATTTCATGTTCTTGAAATCCGAACTCTATCGCCATATCATAAATATCAACGTGTTTTACATTAGTATTTTTAAAGGCATTGCCTTCCAAGTCCTCTACAATAATCACGAATGATTCCCATTCTAAATCATTGTTGAAATTCAATTTGAATTATGCATTATTTTTACTAACGCCCTTTTTTTGCTTTAAAATGTCTATATATAGACTTTTGGATGGAGCCTTCCCTTTATCAGGAGGAATATCAGGAGGAACACTCTCCATTTCTACTGTATTGTAATCCGCTTATTATCTCATAGAGACGGGGCAAGGAGGAGAAGAAATATATAACAGAGGAAAATGAAGAAGAAGAAAAAAATCAAGATAAAAGGGCACTATTTAAGAATTTGCTCCTTTTCCAGGGACTCCTTATTCACTTTAAAAGTCCATAGTGATAAAGGAAGCTATACTCAAGTATTAGAGAGAGAAAAGAGGGAAGGATGAAGAGAGAGGAAGGAGAAAAAGGGGATTGAGAGTGGAACCAATAAAGAAAAACAATTTCCGAATGAATTATACAACTACTATTACTATTATTATAATGTAATAAAACATCATTTCACTCCAGGACAGGGGCGCGGGAAGTGGGGGTGCGGGAGGTGCGGCAGCACCCCTGGTAGCGGAGCTTCGAAACTGATATTTTTAAAGAGACGATAAAGTTATTTGTAAAGTAAGAAAAGG
Organism: Caligus rogercresseyi; assembly: GCA_013387185.1. Taxonomy (NCBI): domain Eukaryota; kingdom Metazoa; phylum Arthropoda; class Copepoda; order Siphonostomatoida; family Caligidae; genus Caligus; species Caligus rogercresseyi. The sequence continues at coordinate 9,926,246 of CP045891.1, read as the reverse complement.
AAAAAAAGAAAAATAAATACATATATTTTTGTAGTTATAAGGAGAGGAACTTAATCAGGATTTACTGGATAATATATATTTTTCCCTCTCCTTTTTATGAAAAATATTTACATCATTGCTGTGTTAAAATAAGCAAAGAGCAATAAGTAATAAGCAAAGAGTCGAAAAACATGTCGCAGAAGAGGATGTCGTCTTTTTTGCAAAGCCTCCCCAAAAACAAACTTTTGAATAATAGTAATCCACAGCCCAACGCATTGGACCAAGAATATTATCAAGCACTGGAGCGTCAGGACAAGGTTGCTGCTGCTGCTGATGTGATCCCTGTCAGCACTGCTGCTAGCCCTTCGCAATATACTGAGGAGAGTGTCGTGGAAACAGGGACATCACCTCTGCCATCAGAGCCGTTTCAGCCGCAAGCTTTGGATTTTCCAGCGAAACAATTCGGGACAGAAACTTTTACCAGATCCTTCAAATCAGCATGGTTTGGAAAATGGAAGTGGCTGCATTACCTAAAGGATGTGGACAAAGCTTTGTGTTACACCTGCGTGTCTGCGGTCGAGAAAGGTCTTATACAGAAGGAGAAGAAGAGAGCAGACGCGGTGTTCATTAGAGGGGGCTTTTCGAATTGGTGTAAAGCCACCAACAAATTCAGGGAGCATGAGAGATCGACATTTCATCTGGACGCCGTGAATAAAGTTGCTGCACTTAATAACACCCCAATCAGCGCTTTACTCTCCGACGTGGTGGCAAAAGATAAGAAAACTGCCAGGGTCGTTCTGAACGAGGCGTTCAAGTCGGTGCGCTATTTGCTCCGACAAGGCTTACCACTCCGTGGCCACGACCATCGGGACGGCAATTTTTGGCTAATGATGCTGGATCGCACCGAGTCTCTTCCTGAAGCTCGCCAATGGATGCTGCGGAGAGATAATTGGCTTTGTATATTTTATTGTAGATTCATTCTGTTGACTTTAGTTTAGGGTTTTAATGTTAAACTATATTAATTATATATACATGTTAAAATACAATAACTGTAATCGAATAAAGTCAATAAAAAAATTGGCTCTCGGATACGATCCAAATCGAAATGATTGAGCAGCTTGCACATGCTGTGCAGCGAAAGTTGGTACAGGAGGCAAATTGTTCAAGTTACTTCGGGTTGACAGCTGATGGCACCACAGACATCAGCTCATCGAAACAGTTTTCCTGCCATCTAAATTACGTGGATTCTCAAATGGGCAAACAAAGTGTTTTTTGGGGGTTCTACAGTGCACCAGACTCCACGGCAGACAGTCTGTTCAGGTGCATTGTTGACATATTTTTGCGACTGAACCTGCCTATTGAAAAGCTGCAGGGCTACTGCTTTGACGGGGCAAGCAACATGGCCAGAAGAATAAGTGAAGTGCGGACGCGTCTGGCAGAACTTTGCCCTGGCTCATTGTTTGTCCATTGCTGTAACCACTCGTTAGACCTGGCATTGCAAGAGGTGGCGCGGGATGTTTCTCTGATAGCGGAAATCTTCAACTTTGTACAAAGCGTCTCCACTGTCATCCGGGAGTCTGCGAAACGAATGAGTCTCTACCAGAGCCTGTTCTCAGAGGGGGAACCTGTCACCAACAGCGCTGTGTCCCACAAGGTGGTGTGTGAGGACCAGGGCTTTAAGCAGACTGCTACAGGGTTACGGGCCGCTCCTCCAGACCCTATGCACTCTACAGGAGGACAGAACTGTTCGTGGCGAGACTCGCCAAAAATATTTGGACTCCTGAAGCAAGCGCAGAAAGCCAGAACAGCATACGGTCTGCTTTGCTGTGAAGCGATGTTTGGGCCATGCGAGACAGTGGCAAAGAGTCTGCAGGGTGACAACGCGAGTGTGTCCGGCGCACTTGAGTGCATCCTCGTTCTCAAGGAGCGCATGAGTAAGAATCCGATTCCTTCATTGTATAAGCCTACAATTATATTTGTGTTTTCATGACCAAACAAAATATAGGCCAATAAATAGGCCTACTAAGATATGGTATTTATAAATCATTCTGGCCTGAGTTTGACATCCCTGGCCTAAGCTATATATAAATACTGTATATATGACACATTCTTTGTTATTATACTTGTAGGTGCACTGAGGGGAGATAGAGCTGTGGACACAATATTTGTGAAGGCCAAAGCATTCGCAGCTGCTCACAGCCTAGAGTGGCTTAACGAATCCAGGGTCTGCAGAACACCGTCCCGTTTTCGGGATACCGCCGCGGTGGAGGATGTAGCAGATTGTGCAGCAGAGGCGAAATGGAGACGGGAATTTTTCGAGGCGGTGGACCTGATGAATTCCGAGCTTGATTGCTGTTTTGACCAAGCAGGAATGTCAACAGCGGCAAGGAGAGAGAAGGCGCTGCTAGATTCTACCAGGGGCCTCGTGTCTGACAGTGATGATGTCAGTGCCCTTCAGCTGCCAATGCAGGATTTTGAGTCTATCGCCTTGCAACTGAAAATGCTAGGTGGCCTGACCAAGGACCAAGCATTTCACACAGTGAACGACCTGGGTCGCTTCATGGCAGCGCTTCATCCCCAAACTAGAGGCCTCTTTTCAGAAGTGGAGAAGCTTATCCATCTGTGCCTCTGTTTACCTGTGTCAACTGCATGCTCGGAAATATCATTTTCAGCTCTGCGCCGCCTGAAAACCTGGCTCCGCAGCAAGGTCAGTCAGTGCAGACTGACCCACATGGCCCTACTCCACGTCCACAAAGATATCTTGGACGATTTAAATCTTCAGGATGTAATTGGAGAATTTATCCACCGCACTCCAGAGTGCAAATCTACGTTTGGAGTGAGTAAATGATGTTTACTTGAATGCTTACCTGAATGTTTCTTTGAATGTTTTTTTAACTACCGTGAAGTAATACACCTTAATGATTGATGAATGTATTGTTTTGTTTAGGCCTATTTTTTTAAACATGATATATGGGATATGTGTTTTTATTTTTATTTTACAACCACCTATTTGACTCCAATAAAGGAGTTGGTCTGCACTTAAACTGTCAATCAATAAAACCAGTGTGCCTGTGGTTTATTGGTTCACTCAAAATGGAAGGCTGCGTGCTGTGTGCCACATTGTAATAGAGGCCTAATAGGTCTATAATAATAATAATAGTACTGTGATAATGTATTTATTTTTATTCAATATCAGCTGCACTGAAAAGCAATGCAGTAACTCTTCCGCAACAAAGGGGGAATTGGCAAGTCATTGGGTTATGCTATTTTCATGTACAGCACCGCCGAGTGCTTTGTGTTTAATTGCTATTTTCAGTGCCGTAGGTAGTGCTGGCAAGAGCGAGTGCATGAGTTGCTACCATTGATTCTGATTGCTACAGAAATGATTGTGTTGTGTGTACCAACTCTTTGGTAGATTCTGAAAGAGTGAGTCAGATGGGATTTGCCATGCCCTAAAATTGATTAGAATGCAGGAAGTTGCATCTATAAAAAAACATTTCTGGGGGAGGCCCCCAGATCCCCGTTCAAAAGTTCGTCCCCCACCAACAGCACCCCCTGCCAAAATGTCTTCTCGCGCCTCTGCTCAGGATAATTGTTATAATAGCTAGAAAACCAAAAACAGCCCAGCCCTCGACGACCAACATTTCATATAGAACGTAGAACATGATTTTGCATAAACTTATGTTCTTCTACGTTCAATATAAAACGTTGGTCATCGCGAGCTGGGTTGTTTATTATGACGATCCTGTCACATCTCAATTGTCCTCATATATTTAGAAGTATAATTCCTACATTCATTCAAATACATATAGCAATCAACAATTTTAAGATTTTCTTTTATTGAGTATATATATACATAATAAATTTAATCATAAATATAAAACTCTGCAATACATTTAAATAAATTGTCAAAGGCATCATTCACATTCTTGCCCCATCTCTCTCGCCATAAAAATGCCCAGAGAGAATATCGTCATGGACACCAGCCATTGACTTGAGCCTCTGCTCATTGGTCGATGGCATGTAATACATGCGGGCAGATAAAATCTTAGACAGCCTCTCATTTGGAGGAACTGCTTAGAGGATTCTATATCACTCGTCTCTTCTATTATTTCCTTCATGGACATGATTATTTTGAATGATGAGCTCCTTTTTCTCTTCTTCTCCTTCCCTCTTTTCTCTCTCTTTTACTTGAGTATAGCCTGCTTTATCACTATGGACTTTTAAAGTGAATAAAGGAGTCCCTGGAAAATGAGCGAATTCTTAATTAGTGCCGATAAAAGACCTCTCTCTCAACACTCCCACAAAAAAGGGAAGAACACAACAGGGAGGAAAAAGGGGGGAGAGAAAAAGAAGAACCCCTCTTTATTTACTCACAATCAGAAAAATGCCCAGTTTCAGATTTAAAAAATGAGCAACATGTGTAAAAGCTTGTCTCACGTAAAGCGTTAAAGTAAAGTAGCGCATGCATAATATAAAATTCTTCCTTTTTTCCCCCCAAAAATTGGACAAAAATTAGTTCTTCTTTAGTCCGTAGAGGGCGCTTTTATGCTAGAGCTCTTTGAAAATAATAGCAAAGTCCTTCAATTATTTATATTTGGAGGCGTTTTTTATTTTGTAGTGATTTGATATATTTAAAATCATCAAATTTAATCCCTTTAAACCGGTTTTAAATAGGATTATGACGTAATTTCATGAACAACGACATCTAACGTAAGGAAATTACCAAAATTTTGGCCAATTTTTTGTTTGTTTACTTTTTCCTTGCATGCGCCACTTTACTTTAACGCTTTAGTCTCACGTATAACCACGAATCTCAGGTATCCTCCTATGTAAAAATCTCTCCCGAGGAGCGCCTAGTCCTTAAGAAATTTGAATTGTTCGTCGGAGTCTTTTGGAACACGTCTGCAAAGCAGCAAAACATAAAGCTTTATATATATTTATTTATATATAAAGATATACCGGGTGGTCTGAAAAAAAGTTAAAATAGATGTTAAAACTTCAACTTGACATATTTTGGAATTTGGACACAACAACGTGAGCATATAATTTATGGAAATGATGAATAAAGATTGATTTATTCTATTTCCGCCGTCCGCCTCAGTAATAGCCGGAATGTCTTGCAGGAGGTAACGACATACTGCTTCAGAGGTAGTCCCAAACGTTATTCACGGACGTTTGAAGGTTCTCATTATTGCTCTGGCGGATTCTGCATTCCTTTGACTCAACATGTGGACAAACAACATATTTGAAGGCCTTTGTATCGAGGCTAAAAGGGGCCACATCTCTTCAAACCAGAATGGGGCGTTGTTCAGGTGCCATACTTGAGATTTCTTTGTTGTGTGTGCAGGCACCTCATCTTGCTGGAACACGTAATTCCCGTCAGGGAAATTCTCCTGTAGCCATGCCAAAACTTCTGCTCCAGCAGTGCGGTGTTCCTTGGCTTTGAGCTGTATCATACCAATAGCATGATGATTCTAGACGCCGCCACATAGCCGAGTGTCATAACAGAGGCTGAGTGTTTTGTTGTGGTGAAGACCTTGGTCTTTATGGCCTTCCAAAGGCAATGTAACGGTCATTCCTCCGGTTGAAAACAGGGTCGACGGTCCAAGATATATATACATTTTTGTATTATATGGTATAAGAAAAGATACGTTGTACAGTCTTTAAATTAGAGTTTACACACCCAGATAAAAAAATAAGTGAGTTCAGTAGACTGATGCCAAGTTAAGGCATCGATACATAGCCCGTAACATAGTTAAAGTTTTTAAGACTTACAACTCGTTCAAAGACAAGAGGCTTTTTGCCAAAGGAAGAACAATATATTGAACTTTGCTCCTTTAGAACTATGTTTTTCTTTCGAAATATCTAAGATAAATGGGAAGGGGGATCCCTTCTTAATGAATTTGACCCTCAAATCACTCATTTCCTCATATTGACCCCAATGGAAGTTCATTGTCCTGGGAAAAGAAAGGTTTTTATCAATATTATGGCACATACGTATAATATCAATTAGGATTTATGTCTCTATTATTTGAACCATGTGTATGTTGATTTTTATTTCATATACACATATATATATATATATATATATATATATATATATATATATATATATACCTAGAATAATAAGTAATTTGATATACCTGCTTGAAGCACGGAAGTATTCCATGGGCAAATTGTATTTTGTCTATATTGCTAATGGTACTTTATTACCTCCGTCGAAGGAGGTATTGTTTTCACTGGCGTTGGTTTGTTAGTTTGTTGGTTGGTTTGTTTGTGAGCAGGATAACTCAAAAAGTACGGAACGGATTCGGATGAAACTTTGTGGAGTTGTTGGAAATGCCAAAAGGAACAAGTGATTAAATTTTGGCATCTCTGAGTGCTTCTTTAAGATGCAAAATGAGCTAAATACTAATAAATATTTCAAGTTAGCCTACTTGCTAATACATGTCGCTGTGCTGTGAAATCGGGTGCCGGGAGCGTCTTCCTCTCGGAATTTCCATCGAGGGGAACCCTCCCCCGTCCCTCTACGCCGCCCCAGTCGTGAAAAATCCGCCTCAGAAGGCTCATAAGGACCCCGTGACGGCGGAGGTTTGCACTCTCTGAGTGTATACATGCCTCTAGTTCCTTTTACTTTTTATTACCCAAAACCGTATACATAAAAATGTTTATGGCTTTCTAAAATGGGGTCTTCGAATATACATTCATTTCAATGACGGCTAGTCTAGCATGTTATAATTATTCATGTCGATAAGAGATGTGTTGTTTATTTTTATTTCTGAATTTAACTTTAAGGATTCAAAAAATCCGAGTCTAAACATATTTAAACAATATAGAAAAAACTTATTTTAAATGGAAGTATTTAGAAAATATATTTAGTATATATTTTTTACTCTTCTATATAATTGTTTAAAATACCCTCAAAATAAAAATAAATCCATGCTTGCTCAGTTTAGTTTTTAAGTCTATTTTTATATGTTCGGTGCTCCGAGAATTGTAATTTCCGGCCCAAATATTTGAATTCAATGAAATATATCTGCTACTCATTATTAGTACAGTAGGAATAATTCGGAACCATATATATTCAATCTTTGAGTTCGGACAGCTTTTCGATACAGTTTATGAAACTACTCATTTCTCTTTGACAAGAAGATATTTCTTAATTTATGATCTCTGGAAATTAAAAATGAGTATATAATTTTGTTTATTGTATTGTTTATCGTCCCCCTTGTATTCTTATATTCTTGTTGATCTCATGTCTTATATTTGTAGTATTAATGTATAATTTTACTATTGTTTTGTTCTTCTTTTTTGGTTATTATTATTTTTTGTATAAAGTTCAGTTTTGAACGCCTTGGAATATAGAAGGGGGACTGATGTCTCTCCCAATATATACAGATACGGTCCACTATTATTGAGGCTCGTCCCTGCCTTTAAAGGAAGGAGTTCACTAGGAACCAATCTCAATACTTTAAAAAGTAAACCATTCTTAAGCCTATAGGACAATATCCTTTTTCAATGTGACTAAATTTTAAAGTTCTGATATCTATTTAATTAGTAGCAATTCATTCGCCCTACAGAAGAGATGTATTTAATATTTAATAGATGTATTAATTTTAACCATTCGAATTGTTTTTTGTAGTAATTAATGATAATTTATTATAGTCGCAGCCAATGTGACAAAACTTAGTGGATCACCATTTAATCAATTGCCCCCTAATGATAAAATGGATTGAAGATTATATTTGAAGCAGAGAACCTTTTGCGCATGATTTCCTCATTGATATGTATGTCAAAATAGGTAAAATATCAGCTACTTTTAAATATTTGCATCATAAAACATTTAATTTGTTAAAAGGGAAGTGTCAATATCTTTAGCCTGTTCATTTACTCCCAACTCCCTCTTAAACTAGCTTTCTTTTTTTGTTAACCAATAGATTGATATATTCATATGTATCTCTGTTAAAAATATTGTACTATGATGCATTCAAGTTTGAAAAAGGTGGATATTCTAAATCGTTGTGCACTCTGTAATTTAAATGCTTAGAAACAGGGAGGGGAGGCGGCTGAGCATGCACACTGAAACAAGTAACAGAGAAGAGTTAAATCCATGAGCATGCTTCTAATAAATATCTTAATAATAATATTCTAGGTTCCATTATTAGACTATGATATTCTATCATTGGCATAACAATAATTAATATTTTATAGGTTATGATTTATTTTTTAAATAAAGTTTGATTCATTACTATGGTTGGCTTGGCAGTGTGTGGACACTTTTCTAGAAAAGTTAATTGTTTATATATATAGGAGTGGTTTAGGGTAGTTCGACCCGAGGAACGAATCTAAGTCGGATTCGGTCCGAAGGTCGCATTTACGGTTTGCTGAAAACACCATCAAACGCATTTAAATTGCTTTTTTGAAGGGTTTTAAAGTCTTCTAGAATTTTTAACCACGCTTATCGTGATCAGCGACCCCGAAAACCCCTAAATAGACCCCCCATGAAGATTTTTGAAAAAAAAAAATTGAAGTTCAATGTCAAAAATAGTAGTCACTCTTATCAGAAGGGGTACGTATACCTGATTTTAATAGTATTTTCTTCTATCATTGAAAAAATATAAAAATGATTATTTATGGAGTTTCAGTACAAGTCCTGCATCACCTGGCATCTGATAGTTCTCCAAGTCTGTACTTGACCAAATCTGGTGATTTCGGTTTCAAATGACGTCTTTTTCTTCCTTTTTTAACTAAACTAAAGAAATCGAATTAAACTTTTTTGAAAATCTATGAATTAATCGTCAATAGACACTTTTTTTTCGGTAAATCTGAAAATTTTCTATTGCTGAAATCACGCTGAGTCTTGAAACTTCGCATACTTGTGTGAAATTGTACTGGCGTCTTTTAAACATACTTTCAGCGTTCAGCGAGCATCAGCTCGTGTACTCCGGTTTCGATTCCGGTTAAAAGTCACTTTTGAACTTTTTTTTTTCCATTTTGAAATCAGCGGGAAAAACTATCTTTAAACCACCCCAATAATGAAATATCTTACTTCGTCTAGAAAATAAAAATTCTCACACTGCCAAGCCTAATATGGTTCATGCATTCAAATATCTTATAAAAATGAAATTCTTTCTGTTTCAAATTATAACAATGTTAAATGAAAGTATTTGTAGATAAATACTTTTAAATATTCATATTATAATGGATTTTTGTATTAGTACAGTTCCTTAAAAAAAATTATCGATTAGTTATTTGAGTTCCAGATATTGAAAAGATTGATTATAATAGTTGTTTACTCAAAGATCTAATAAAAGTATAATTAAATGTATAAGAAGCATAGCTACGTAATAGAATGTAGGTAAATGGAAAACACTTTATTTGATCCATCGTTTCACCAAATCTTTTTATTGAACTAACTAGAAAAACTATTTTGAATTCGTTTATTCATGTCTCGATAAAGTGATAGAACAAGTACTCTTCTTTTCCATATCAATTAGGCCTAATAAAACCTTAGTATAGTATAAAGTGGTTCTAGGGCAATCACCCCCAGCAATCACCCCCGGACTAGCCCCACCCGTGCCAACACCCCCGGACTAGCACCCCCCGTGCAATCACCCCCGGACATTTACCCCCGTTAGTATTATTTATTATCTCTGAAAGTCCACTTTTGAAGTTAACACGTTTTCTAGCTATTAACAAATGTGACGTCACTGGTTAGCACGCGCTCACCGTTCTTTAGAATTGGAATTTGTATAAATTAAACGTGCATTTTGCAAATTTCGTGTCTTAGACCTTATATCTGGGCTATTTATGCACAAATTGACAATCAGTTTATACAGTTATAACCTAAACTCAAGATCTTTTATTTATCTCATATAGATCCTTAGCTATTTTTTAAGATTTCATCAAGGAACCACTTGTCCTAAATCGAAGACTATGATCATTGTGGGAAAATGACTATTTGAAAATCAAAAACTTATGAATTCAAAATAAGGTGACACATAAATTTTATTCTCATTTTGTATATCATTTTTTTACACTCGAAAACGTGTACATGTGTTTTTGCCGGCCTCATCCGATCTCCTCTCCCTAAGTCGTGGGCACATTTGTCACCAGTGCTGCGCTATTTGGTGCTGTAGCCCTAAACTTCGCACGCCAAAACCATGAGGGAGCAAGCATATGTAGTTGCCAAGTCTTTGGAAAAATGTGCCCCTATATAATACCTATAGTGAGACGATGGTGTTTTCTTAAATATTTTATTTATTTTTATTTTAAATTTAATGGTTTTTTTTTTGCTTCGAAAAAACTTTTGCTTTTAATTATATATTTATATTTGGTATTTGTTTCAATTTATATATATTTTATATAGTTTTACATTTTATTACTTTAAAAAAAATCCTGACATCCTGACTAGCCAAAGTGCTAGGATGTTTCTTGGGAAAATGAAGACGATTACAACACCTAAGTACACATTAGTCTTCGCAAGCAGCGGAAAAGAAGATCAAGAAAGTGGAAACGCAGTAGTATACAAGTTTGCACTCCTCGGACGTAATAAAAAGTCTATCCAGAGTCGACCAACTACTTCTCCTTTGTTCTAGACGTCCCTCAAGTCTGCCTTGCCCTCGCAAAAAGCTTTGCTGCAAAGCCCAAAGGCTGTCCTTGATACTCCCTTCCTCAAAACTATTGTTAATTTCTGACGAAGACCCACACCCTCACACCAAAAGCCAGCGGTTTATGATCCTTCCATTGAGTTGGAAGTGACACAATTGTATGTGAGCATCTCCGTCCGGTACAATAGGTGACAATAAATTTGATGCAGAAGCTAAATGTGTTAACTAATTAATACTTTAATCGAATTTATACTGATAAAGGTATAACGTTTTTATGTTTCAAACTTTTTATTTTCTGTAATTATACGATTTATAATATTAAAAATAAATAATGTGTTAAAGTAAACATAGGTAAAATATTTTCATGTCTAATGTTGTGGGCAATATTATTCACATAGTTTAAAACATTTCATAGTCATAATTATTAACTATAATGTGCTAAAGAAAACATAGGGAAATATTTTAAGTTAATGTTGTGGGCAATATTATTCAGATAGGTTAAAACATTTTCATAATCGTAATTATTAACTAAATAATTATTCTATTATTTAATGACCTATACTCTCTTTTTGAGGAGGAGCGTTCTCACCAGCATTCATTATAGAATATTGTGGTCATTTAGAGATGCTCTCTTAGTAAATTTTCGGAATGTCCATAAATTAGGATGTTGAGCTCCTACATGAGCCTGGAAGTGACGATGCCATCCCTCCACATTATTATTTGTTCGAGGCAAGTCTTCTACAACACGGTCTCTGACGTTCCAAATGCGTAGGAGAATGGTGGTTGTCTCCGACCATGTAAATGCAGTCTTCCAATATAGTGTCCTCAAAGTAATCGATTATGGGTTGTCCAATTTGAGGCATTACTCCACATAGGGTTTCGAATGCTAAAATAACGTCGAACGCAATCGCAGCTCATTCGAATATGAATGCTAAAGTCCGGGTCATTTAAATAGGCTTCTTGAAGTCCATTTTGTTGGACTTTCGATAGAGGGATTGTGTTAAATGGTAGAAGCATCCTTTAATTTGGACCAGAGGAATATCAGTTGAATGCATTCATTGACGCAAGCTCATAGTCCATCATAATGGTTTCTGGAGCGAGTCTTGGATTGCAGTTAAATAATTTTTGGAAGCATGGTGGTAGGTGGCTGGGTTTTGTTTGGGAAAAGTGCATAGACGCAAGGAAATACGAAATCGCGAACTTGGCATGGATGGTAAAAAGTGGAAAAAAATGTAGGGACGGACTTTGAAAGTTCCGTCACGAACCAATTTTGGATGACTCCAATAGATTCAACAACGGTCCGTAGCAAAAAATGAGCATTCGATCTTGAACGCCATATCCACTATCGAATAGAAGAAATCTTCTGCATTAGATGATTTGTCAAGATCTCGGGTGTTGATCTCTCTCTAGACTGGGGAACAGGTGCAGAATCCTTTGCTGACATGGAGACGAATATTTCGCCGAACACTTCGTTTAGAAATGGCAAATTGACTGAAACCTCCTGGGACACACGACCATTTCGTGAGAGAGAATCTGTTGAGGACTATCAACGGTGTTGTTAGTCCGGACTTAATTTACGTGGAGTACTTAACGGCTCCAACCTTTCTGAATCAGGTGCATGTGGGTGCTGGGTTAACCTCCGCAATAATTTGTTATTAGGATCCATATGTATTCTGGCCTTGCACTC
>CP045891.1:9881340-9913867 GCA_013387185.1 Caligus rogercresseyi | reverse complement strand
TATATATATTTCAGTTGTAAAAAATCTGAAGTAATTGCGTTAAAAAAAAAACATATAGATATTTCAGTTTAAAATTATTACTTCGGAGAAGAACAGCACCGATAAAAAAAAAGATTGAACATAATCAAATAATAAAAAAAAAAAAATGCACAGAATATACATTAAAAAAGCGTTAATCAATTATTATAAAACATAATTTGAAGTTTTAAGAATACAACTTAAAATATTCAAATGAGATAGTGAACTTGATGGGAAATATTTGACCTCCTCTTAAGCAATGCTCAACGAATCGTTGCGAACAGACGGAATTTGGAGAAAAAAAGCTATCTGGCTGCAGCTGATACCAAAATTGCTCTTAGGTCCGTTGGCTTCACACACCCCTTTTGTCAAAGAAATGACAATCCGTGCTTTGGCGTTCAACAAGGCGTAATCTATAGCCTTGGAGTTATTGGAACGACGTCCTATTCATTTTATTATCTATTATACATTTTTTCCCCTCTTGTTCGCGTATTACGTAAATAAAGTACATACGTAACGCAATGTTCACCGTTACTTTAAATAAATATTATTTTGAGAGTATGCTGGATGTTATTTTATCAGTGTTTTTTAATATTTTTGTATGTTTATTGTTTGTTATTGTACGAGCGTTTGAAACTTGTATTTTATCTCATTTATATATTCGTTTTCTCTCTGTTAAATCTTTGTGTTTTGATTTTTTATTATTGTTAATGGTATACGAAGAGTCACATTTTTAAAAAAAATAACGAAAAGACACAACATATGAATAATAAAAACATAATTAATCATAGTAGTTTAATTTTAGTATTTGCTCTCGGGTAGTAAAATAACATCAGATAAATGCCTTCAATTTAAAACATTATTGCTATTAAACAACAATTAAAATCCAAGCATTATTCTTACAATTTTAAAATAAAATCATGTAAAAGGCAAATAATGATTAAATCTTTAAAAATATCTTTATCAGTCTTTGGTAATGGAGAGAGAGATATGGAAAAAAATTAGTATCCATTTTTTATCATTTTCTCTCGTTTCAATCCTTGAGACATCTAATTTGAAAATACAATATTTATTATTATTTGTATTATGTGCAATTCCTCTGAATAAATAATGTTATAGAAAACCGTCAATTAATGTGGTTAAAAAATAACATAATAATATAAAAAATAGTTGGTGTTCCCATACATTTTGTGTATTTATATTGTAATAGTTTATTATAGTGTATATACATATATATATTTGATTTTTGGTACTAATGCAAGACCTTTTTTACGACTTTGCGTGTTATCCTTTTTATAGTAATAAATATATAGCTATGTATAAAATGTTGCTCCTCTGCTGAATTACTGGCTTCCTACTTTAGTTTATAAATAATAATGAACATATGGGAAAACATTAGACCCCAATATAATACATTTTATTTTTATTCTATCGTACAAAACAACAACTATATTTTAAGTTTTAATCAAACAAAAGGGAAATAGAGATTCAAAACCATTTCTTTAACCTACATCATGCATCACTAAACAAGGAAATCCCTACACCTATAAAGTATTTCAAGGCTTCCCTTAGCAGCAAACTGGCATTGTAAGAACCTCTTTATTTAATACCTTAGTAATGGGAACTTCATTTTAAAGAACCTGTCACTCAAGCAAGATTTGACTTTTCCTAATTCCTCCTTTATCTATATATAATAATCCTTGGGGAAGTGAATAAAGCATTGAAGGCTTAGTCGATATTTATTCCAAGAGATTATTTCAATATTTGTTTAGCAAAATGTGCCTAAAAATAATGTTATCCTAATAAAAATAACTCTATACCATGTTAAAAAAATATATTTGAGGACATCACACTGACACACATTAACACAGCTTTATACATAAATTTATTTTTATGTATATATTTGACAATTTTTAAAGCTTTTCCGTTTTTTACTAATATCCTTTTTAGTTTACGCTGGGATCCAATTAGACCATTGGATGTGCATTACTCTCATTAATTTATATCAAAAAGACATTATTAGCAATAGGATATTACGTTCTATATATACGTACTATGTTAAAATATATTTTCTGAAAGTTTATAGGAAATACTGAAAAGGATAAATTTGGCATCAAACCTTTATAATCACTTAATATAGTGTTATATTCGCACTAATTAATTTTATTTAGAATATAGGTATATCTAATGTTCCTAATCAATTACTTGATGGCGTAAAATGACAGTCAATAGATATTTGTTGTCGGCTTACGAAATCGTCCAAAATCATGCATATGTTTAAAAAATCCTTGATATATTAATTTGAAATACATCTTCGAAGTGTTATCTATTTATATTATGTAAAACACAAAGATTCAAATTGAGTCGATTTGATTGGCCATTTTCACTTTCACCGTTTTCTACTAGATAAATATATACTTGCAGCTTCAATAAAAACATATCTGGAGCATATCTTTAATTTCTACCTTAAGAAGTTGATATTAACTTAGACATAATTCGCACCTAAAAAAAGACAGCACTCCGTTACTTACTCATTTGGCTTGATGGAAGAATGAGGGGAGCTGTCCGTTTTCAGTAGGTCAATCTCAACTAATTGCGGTCGCGACTGCAAACATGATAAAAATCTGGAACGCTGCACTGATGTTGTAATTTGCACAAACCAAATTCATATCAACACATATATCAACTATTAAATTTGGACAAATTAAAGTTCTAAAAACATAGCATAATCGCAAATGTAATATTCAACATCTCTAGAAGTACAGCAATTTCCAACAATATAGGAAAATAAATAACTATAATATTACACGGAAAACAAATAAGACCACAAGGAAATATTTAAATTTTTGAGAGTTTAATATTATATTTTTTTTGGCATTTTTACAATTTCGTGAAATCTGTTTATAAATCGTAGATCATCTCCGGAACCGAAGGGGTACACGGACCCTAAAAACAATCCCGAATACTCCACAGAAACGTTGTATGATCTTCATTACGAAAACGCTGTGCTTTCACCGTAACTCTTAATTGCTCGGATCTCTCCATTCATAATATTTTTGTTTGAGTCCTTTTTCCGGTCAGGTAACACCGAATCCTGGACAAAATATTGTTTAAAAGCTTACTATTGTCCTTAGAGGAATCATGAGATGCTCGAAAAAAATAAGATCATGGTTTGTTTTTCGGTTGACACTTTTTACATTTATTCAGACTATTTTTCTGAGAAAGCAGAGTACCAAACACTTGACGATAGCATGAACAAACTGAAGTAGACAAGGGTTTGCAGTCATTACATGGAAACAAAAAGTAAATATTACTCTCCCCCTTAATTTAGAGTTGGAATTAATAATAATGACTCAAGGAGTCTCAGTCCCCATATATTGTAGATATCCCAAAATATTATTGTTTCCTTTAAATCATTTGATTAAAATATGTTATTAATTATGTCGTTATAGCTCCTATTTTTACGGGAAGGAGTGATAAATCACAGCTAAATTAGATCTCAGGACTGAGATCGTGAATATGCATTTTATTTTGCTCTCTTGGTCATAAAAACTTATTTAAATCAATAGATTTTTGACTGTGTTGACATACTACGTCTAACATTGATGAATATAATAATAGTTATATTTATTATACATGTCTTTACAAATAATTATTTGTATTGTCGAAAGAAAAAGATACGCTTTTTTAAAGAGGAAGTTACATGCAATATTAATATTGATTGCACATGGAGAGTAACTCTCATTGATATTCGAACAAAAATGTAAGCATTATAAACCTTCCTTTTCGTATCTTACAAAAAGTTTTTTTCTCTTGAGAAATACTTTTAATTGTTCTTTAAATACATTTTATGCTCATTGGCCTATTTGGCTGTTGTTTGAGTCATGTATCAAGTGCCTAGTTGTTATGTTATCTGTTTTGTGTCTATACAATCTTAATAGAAGTCAATAAAGTATCGCCTTAAGATAAACGAATTAAGTTACTTTTCCTTCAAATAAACCCTGTTTGAGTCCATAATTGAGCTGTTAAAATATATCATTTCAAACAGACAAATATTTTGCAAAAAATATCATTAAGTAACTAATATTTTGTCTTTCCCAATTTTCTAAATTTAATATATTTTTATAAAAACTGATAGACAATCACAAGAAATTTGAATTGCATCAATTGTATGTTTTCCCAAGTACAACTGCAGCATTGGGTTATGCGTCTATTTAGTGACACGTCAGAGAGGAAGTAATCATTTTTTCGACAATAATTGTGTGCGAGGAATCATTCCGTATATATTTAATTATATATATGCTTTAGAGAAACAGAAAAATAAATTTCTTCGAAATAAATGGATACCTATATATACCATCAGAGGTAGCCCTCAACCGTAACTTGGATATTTCAGGATCCACAAATCCTTATCAAACTTTAGACAAACTGCAAAAACATGATATTCCTGATATTTATTTTTTCTTCTTATGAGTAACAAATACAACAACTATACATATTCCGATATAGATATAGGAATACAGACAAAGTTTAAAATAGTCCAAATAAATGTGCTGTAATGCTAAAGCATATTTGATGATGGATTATAATTATTTGTAAAACTGGCATTGATGCATGCTCAGAAACAATTTACATTTAACTAATTAACTTCTACGAATCATTTAGCGATGGAAACATCGAGCTTTTTATTTCATGTCTATGCTATAAAATTATTATTTTTATTTACTACTCATGAGCTATAAAGACTAAATTTATTAAGTTCATATTTGTGATGTATTGGTCCTAATAAATTGCACCCTTTTTTCTCTAACATCAAGTCGATTTATTTTTATAGTTCTGCTAAATTCTTTTAAGGCCCACCAAATTGTTGACCGAAAGATGTTCGATTTCATTCACGAATATATTTATTTTAAAATATCTTTTAAGATGAGCAAAAATATATCTTCTTTGCAACCAACTATACTTATTATATGGTTGAATTCAAACATTATTTATACAAATCATCATGCTAGCCTCTGAAAAAAAAACTCGCCTATTTGGTGGATGTCATATAATGGTTTTATGAAGTAAAATTAATTATTTTTTACCAATGGTTTCTGTATTTTTTGTCTTCTATATTTGCTCCATCTAAAGTGTAATGAATGTTTTTAGGAATTAATCATTAAATATTTTATTTAATTTATTTAAGTTGTATTAGATTATAAGAACGATATCATAGCCTCAGTTCAGGGATAAAGGAAAATCATTGCTTTTCATTTGCCCCAGGCCAAAAGGCCTTCAGTTTCGTTATATAATTACAGTATATACCGCTTATTTAGTCCCGTTGCATGATGCAATCTTAGTAACTAAGTGCGAGAAAAAACTGTATTTCTTACATATTTTTCAATGAGGAAAAATAGTATTGACAATTATAAATTATAATTAATTAATATTGTTAATTATAGTAGCAATTATAAAGTTGGCTTTATAACAGGTAGCAATTTTCTGCTAGTACAAAAAAGAAGTCGTAAAACACAACAAAGCATAAAATTAGAACAAAAAATAACCAATATTTGAGGAACCTATTTTTAGCAAGAAGGAAAAAATTGAACGTAGAAGAGGCCCTTTAAATTGTTGGTTTTGTATCTAATCTTCAAAACTATATTATTTTTAGAGTCGTCCAGGACAAAAAAAGGGCGGGACTCTTGTATGTCTACAAATATAACAGGGTGGAACTTTAAAATGAACGCCCAAAGTAAAGAATAACAGCTTTATCTGAAGGTTCATTATTAAAATATTCATTTTTTGGAATAGCTGGCCTATGAATAATAATTCTTAAGCATTTGTTAACAACTCCGTATGGCCCTCATAAGCTTATTATTTAAATGTTTCTGGATATCATGAATATGGTGACAATTCTTCTGATTTTTATTCTACGGGAAGCTATTTGATGATGCTTTGAGTGATTGATCCAAAAAAATAGTACATATAGGAATGGGTTTCCAATGAGTTCAATGAAAAAGGGGTATAAAGGTGTGACCTGGATATGCTGAATATAATGTAACCCATTTGTTACTGTTGTCATCTACCTGACGAATAAATTTGTAATATTATGAAGGACCTTGCTAATATATATCCATTTGGATAATCTTGCTTCATTTCATTTAAGGTTTTTAAAACAAGGATCGTAATACTCTTTCTATCTTAATAAGACTTTTAATTGTTCTGATTTTTTATTTAGTCCTAATAAACATTTTCTCTGGACATATGCGAAATAAAAATAAAAACAGTTTTAAAACGCCTCCCACAATGTTGTTCTTCGTTTCTTATAAAAAACCTTTCTCAAATACGTTATGACATATAAAGTTAAGATTATTTTGAGGTTATATATAAGGCCCATTTTATTTATGTAAATAAATTCTAGATAATTGAACCAACAATTACTTACGTCATAAAGTGGTATAATTGAATAGGGAAATTCAATAGTATATATATATATGTATGTATATATCAGTAAACGACCGGGACACCTTTTTTCACCGGGACTTAAATTTTTCAAATAAGTGATGACGTTTTTTTAGAAAGGAATTTCTAAAAAAGTTGATGACTTTTTTTAGAAAAGAATTTCTAAAAAAGTTGATGACGTTTTTTTAGAAAAGAATTTCCAAAAAAAAAATTCTCAGAAATAGTGATGACGTTTTTTTTTAGAAAATAATATTTCGAAAATTATTTTCTAAAAAAACGTCGTCACTTTATAAATGACAAGCGAAAAAAAATATATGAGTCCGGCCCAGTGTCTAAAAACACCGGGGCGCTCAAAAAACAGCCGGGACCCAGGTCGGGTCGGGTACCCGGTCGTTTCCTGATATATATATATATATATGTTCTGTACTTCTTGCAAGACGTTCATAGGATGATAAATCAATTCCTCAGACATATACTATAAAAGACAAACCTGAATCAAATATGAATTGTCTTCTTTTATGATTACTTTATTATTGATATCCTTAATGCTCACATGACTACAGCATGGATTTCATTATTTATGTAATCTATGTATGTGTGTATACGACAATATCGGAACTGGAAAAAAGAGAAACTATGTCATATCCTGATGTGACACAAAGTGGAAAAAAATAAAAGTATGTCAAAAAAACCTATTCCAAGGCTGATTTCATCTGTTAATCATGAAAGTAAAAATATCTATGTATACGCATTAATCTTTTTGTTTTTTAAAATATGCCTCCTAGAAAATGTATTTATTACATAGTAGAGAATGGGAATTTAAACTTTATTCAGTTTGGCTTAGCTTTGATAGATAATTAAATACTGTAACGAATCCGAATTATATTAATCGATATATTTAAAAATTATAAATAAGTATTAAGGACTTTGTATGGTTGACGAATCAGTTTATTGCGTTCATCTATCTAATATAAAAAGAGAAAAATAACCGGCGTAATTTCACAGTTTCAGGAATATTTGCAAAGTTGCTCTTCTGTTAACGACAGAATGCTTTGAAGAAGTTGTTGACTAACAAATACGTGGATATTATTTTGAGTCCTTTATCCTTCCAGAGGGTTCTTAAGGGCCTCTTAGACGCTTAGAGTTGTCTAAAGTCATAGGCCTGTAGTATTTTCGGGTGGGGCCAATATACAAAATTGCGCATGAGTTACTCCAACATATGTCATATCCTTGCCATGTGGTTGTAGTGGAATAACGCACAATGAGAATGCTTTTTGAGCCTGGAGGATATTCTTAATTAGGAATGTTCTTGAGGGAATACATCAGGATTACTTGTAAAAAATTAAATATATGTGTATATGCCATAATTAATCATCTATATGAATTTGGGTTGCTTAAATATATTTTAGCATTTGTTATAAGTAATATATGAAAAATGAACAAAAGTACTTTTTATCTACAAAAATCTATGTTTAGTCTTTAAAAAGAATAATAATTAAAAGTTATCAAAAAGCAGATTTTTTATTCTTTTTTAATTTATACATACAAAACAAAAGCATGTATAAATATAGATATCAGAGCAGTTACGTAAGACAAAATACATTAGGAATTAAGGCTCTGGGAAAATAATTACATCTCATTAATCAAACCACCCTTAAATAAGAATAAGCAATAAATATGTAATAAAGGCTTCTTTAAAATTCTTTAAACTATTTTACAAATATTTGGAAGAGAGGTTGAATCTTGCCCCTAAAATTACTTAAAACTCCAATTATGTGATCAGTCAGTCAGTATTTTAGCATATCGGTTGATCTTAAAATTAATCTGCATATATGTTAGCAATAAATATATACTTCAGTAATCGTTTTATTTTGTAATTAGATGAATGATTTAAAAAATAATTTTTTTAATTGTTTTGACTAAATGTTTTAAATATCAGTAAATAATTAAATTCGAATTTGTTGAAAGTAAATCGTTATTTATTAACTTTTACATTATATATATGGTATATATATATATATATATTAATATATTATATTTTTAAAGGTAGAACTTTAAATAATGTTGATCTGATTGCATCAATAAAGCTTTATAGAAAATCTAGTACCTCTCCTTTGAATTGTTTTATTGGCATTCCCAACATATATCTTTTCTTTTTTGATATCTTTGAAAGGTCGAACTAAAAAAAAGGATTTTTAAAATCTGTTTCAGGGACAAGTATGTCCTCCGGAGGAAAAATAAAAAACATTTAACGAGAACATATGGACCAAGGTTATTTGAGATAAGCATTTTTGCATACATTTGGCTGACGAAGCATCACTTTCGTCTGGTGTATCCTTTGTTTTAAAATATATAGGATATGTCAATTTTACAAAGCAACAAACTATATTTTAGAATAACGTGAACTCATATTCTTAAACATTTAAATAAATAAATGGTTGTTCTTACTCTTAATTTTCTTGATATAGAAAAAAATTACCAAAATACATTTTTATGAGTTTAAAAAAAATTTTTTTTCTTGGCCCAGTGGGCATATATTTCGACAGATCAACCAACGATATACAAAAAGGTTGAGCAAATACTTAGAGAAAAACGATCAATAAATAACAATCATTTAAACGAAAATATAAGAAAACATTAAAATAATTTGAAAACAAACATAACAATAAAAATTATATGTCTAATCAAATTTTTGAATATAAAGAGGCGATTGGGATGATACAAGAAAGGTCGTCGTTTTTAACTGTTCGCATTTTATATAATATGTTGTGAACTTTAGTTATGACGGCGTCACATTTGGCATTCTTTGTGAATGTCAGAAAGTCTTCCTCAGAAGTTTTGGTCTTGAAGAGGTTTTCTAGTGAGATTTGGAGGGCTTGGTAAGTCTCTGTTAATGCAGGGCAGTTCCAAAGGAGATGATCCGTGGTCTCCGGGTGTGTTTTACAAAAGAAACAGTTCTTTCGATCGTCTTTAAAAAACTTGCCTGCCACCTCCAGCGAACCGGTCAAAAGTCGATATTTGAACCATTTCTCTGAGGACGTAAGAAATCTATTATTCACAGCAGCGACACAATCGCTTATACTTCTTTGTATCCCACGTCTCTTTAAGTAGGCTTTAAAAGGTACTATTGTTGAGACTGTGGAAGCATTGCGTAAAATCTTTGTGGATAAAATGGAGATCTTGATCCTGAAGGGTAAAAATGGACGATTCACTCTAGAAAGCTTCCCGAAAACACTAGTAAAATACTTATGTGCAAGTCTGTTTAAAAATTTCGATGAATGAATAACATCGCTTGCAATGTGAGCATTCAAAGTTTTTGGGATCGATACATTTAGGCAATTTAAAAGAGG
Organism: Caligus rogercresseyi; assembly: GCA_013387185.1. NCBI lineage: Eukaryota > Metazoa > Arthropoda > Copepoda > Siphonostomatoida > Caligidae > Caligus > Caligus rogercresseyi. The sequence continues at coordinate 9,904,055 of CP045891.1, read as the reverse complement.
CATTTCCCAAGCTAAGGACGTTTCATATGTTTTGATGCACTCTGTTGAGCTATTACAAAATTCTCTTATTCTTCCAGACAACATAGAGATAGTGGGTAAAACTTTTGATAGCCCGTGATAGGGGGATTCATTATAGTCGATTCCATTATTTTTTAAATATTGCTTAATATAACAAGACCAATAGTGGCTGTTGTCCCATAGCTTTCGAATCCAAAAGCAATTTAAAGATTTCCATAAATTTTGGACGTCCAAGACTCCCAATCCTCCAAGTCTGAGTGGATTGTGAATTCGATGTTGGGATATATTTCTTCTTTTGTGGAAGCCCAAGAGAGAAGTCTCCATAGTTAGAAGTTCTTCGGATGTTCCTTGGTGAAAAGGTGTAACACGAAGTAAATGAATTACACCTGGGACAATATAGGTATTCCAGGCTCTGACTTTATCCCACACGTTTAAGTTGAGGGAGTGGAAAAAAGAACACGATTTCTTCAGTGTTGACATCATGAGATCACGATTTAACCTAGAACTGTTAGATCCAATCCAAGATCCAAGTATCTTCATATGATCAGACGAATTTAGTATTGGCCAGGCTTTTTCTACAATGCCTCCAAAGGGGCTGAGAAATTCAGTCTTTTCAACGTTTATTTTTAAGCCGGAAATAATAGAGAATTGATTTAAAATTTTAAATGTTCTGCCGATTGATCTTATGGTTTGAAGTGGATTACCAGAATATGTCATGGTCATGTCATCTGCGTAGCACAAACATTTTAACACTTTTCCTGATGAACTAAATCCACGAATGTTCGGATCAGAGTGAATTCTTTGGAGCAGACCGTCAATGCATAAGACAAAAAGGATTCCAGCCATGGGGTCTCCTTGGCGAACACCTCTATAATTATAAAAGTGTGCTCTGTGGCTTCCATATTCTATTAGGGTTCTTGTTTTGGCAAGGGAAGTACAAACCATTCTTATAATAAAATCGCCGAAACCTTTCTTGTAAAGTGTTTGGACAATAAAATTGTGTGATAAAGAATCAAACGCTTTGGCAAAATCAATAGCCATTAAGACGTATGATTTTCACATTCGGTAAGTGTTTGAAGAGTAAAAGGAATTATGTCCATAAGCTTGTCTTTTAAAAATCCATACTGAGAATCGTGTAAAACTTTATTTAAAACTCCTTTTATTCGATTAGCTAAAATATATGAAAATATCTTGTAAATCGAATTTTGCATAGTAAGAGGACGTAGATTTTTAAAAATTTCGGATCTTTATTTTTCTTAGGTATTAAGACTATTCTCCCATCTGAGGCAAATTCTGGGAAGTGTCCAACGGTTAAAACTTTTTCATAAAACATGAGTAAGAGAGGAGATAGATTGTGCAGGTATCTTTTATAAAATTCAAAGGTTAAGCCGGAAGGACCAGGTGACTTATTGACCTTTGCGTTATTTACTATTGCATATTCAATTTCTTTAATAGTTAGGTGGACTTCCATTTCGTTTTTGTCTTCGTCTAAAATATGTAGACTGTCGTCCACGGAACATCTTATGCTTTCGCAAAAGTCGGCGTTAGCCAACTTACAACGGGCGCATAATATAGAATCTCTGCAGTCGTAGCAGCTGTACAATTTGGAGTAGTAGGAGCTAATTTCCCTACATATAAAATCAGGGTGACTAGAAGTTTCTCCAATGGAGTTTACGATACACATGTTTTTAGATGATTCTCTTTTTTCTCTATTTTAACGCACTGTAATCTCGAATGGGTTAGGTCTGAGATACTTTCAATTTTATTTTTAGTCCTGTGCATGAGATCAGCCTTTCGGTAAAGTTGATCCAATTTAAAATTTCTTTCTTGTTGTGAAATCTTTTCTTTATCAAAGTTTTCGATTTCGTTGATTGCCCTTCGTTTCTGCATTGCTTTTACTGCTCCGGCATTCCTAAAGATCCCTTTCATTTTTTTAAACAAGCCTTCCATTTCAGTGAAAACTTCACTGCCGTTTTTAACATGAGATTTGGTTGTTTCAATTAAAGAAATGATTCTTTCATTTATATCTGGGTTGTTCAATAATTCGGAGTTCAGTTTCCAGCTTGTTTTATGCTTCAAGGTCCTAGATTTGATGTCAATGTTGGCTATCAAACCATGATGATCTGATAAACTAGTATCAACGACCCTGTAGGACTTCAATGAGCTATCGCGGAAACCTTTGAACAGTATCAAATCAATTCTAGAGGAAACAGGTCTCGAAAATTTATCAACAGAAAAGAAAGTATGCTTATAGTTTTGGCATATGTCCGCGGAGTCATGAAAATCAAAGGAGGAGATGAGGGATATTAAAGCTTTAGTAGCTCGAGGATTTGAGCATATATGGTCTCGATTAGAGTCCCTTCCGGGCTTTAGTTTAACGTTACAATCACCTGCCATAATAGTGGGTCGATGTGTTATTATTGAGCTAAGTTTCATATTGAAGAAATCAGCATCGTCGTTATTAGGGCCATAGATCCCTATTATATCAAAATGCACATCTTTTGATTTACAATTGATTTTTAATAGATTTCCATTAGAGCATCGAAATTCAATGCTGGGCTGGAAGGTTTTCTTAACTAATAATGTAACTCCACGTTTCGGATTTGTTAGACTGGCGTCATATGACGAAAAAAACTTATATACTTGAGGAAGAGAAAAATGGTTTTCGAAATTGCACCGTGTGTCACATAAAATTACGATGTCAGGTAGCTCTAGATATTTGAGAAACCTTGACAGCTTATATTTTCTTTTTGTACTTTGAAGGGAGTTTACGTTCAAGGATAAGAGAGTCGTCATGATGGTTTCAAAAACTTTTGAGGTTTTGACGGACTATTTTTTGAACCGTGGGATTCAGGCGCTAGTCTTTTTTTGTGATCGAGGATGATCTTGAGCGAGAAGATAAAATATTAACTTTAGAGATGCCAGGTGGAGTTTTTCTAGATTTTCTGAATTGAAGATTGTTATTGATTAATAATTCTTTTTTGTTCATATTATTGTTGCAGCTAAATTCATCTGAACTATCTCCACCATTAGACTCTGAATCGTTTACTTGACTTTCTTCATTGCCCAAGTCTTGACAACCCTCTGAACATTCCTTGTCATCGTTGTTTCCAATATCTAAAGAAGATGGGGACTTTGTAACTGTACTGTCAGATTCTGTATTTAATGGTTCTTCCCTTACTGGTCTAGTAGAGATTTCCGAAAGGGTAACCTCCAAGTCAGCAATTCTTAAAACATTATTGTCGTTCATTGTTTCGTTTTCTTTGTGAGCATTAACACTTTCTGTGTCATCATTAGTTCTTATGTCAGACTTAGAGTTTGTGTTGTGTTTTTCATATTCGATAGTCTGATATTGAAGTACGGTCTTGTACTCAATAATTTGTAATCTATTTTCTGTACAATTGATTCTCAAGTGACCAAATCTAAAGCATTTTTGGCACTGCTGACACACGCCAACGAATCTTAAGTTCACGAGGGAATCGTCAACAGGGATTATCTGTGGGATATTTGATGGATCCCCTTCAACCTCAAATATAAAATTTGACGTTCTCCATACAGATTTATAATTTTTGAATATTTTTTCCGCGTTTTCGTCTTCAGGGTCTAGCTCAGGGTAAGCCTTGACAATTTTACAAAATTTATTGAACCAGCTTTTTAATTTAATTTCATCAACACGTTTGAATGTGTTAACAGCAGTTATCTTAAAATATTTCTTATTGTCACATTCAAAGGTGTCTATATTCTTTATTTTCATGCAGATAGGCTTTAGTTCGCCATTTGATCCTTTTACATTTATTTTGTAAGGCTGCTTCAATCTTTGCAGTCGTGGACGAATGTCCATTGGAGTGTTGGTATAGAAGGAAGCGTATCCAAATCCATATTGCGCTTGCGCACCAGCAATTTCATCTTCTGTAAAGCCGTAATGTAAAGCGGCGTTATAAACATCAATTTGTTTCAAATTTCGATTATTGAAGACACGATCATTTTCCGATTCAGTCAATGAAATGATGAACTTTTCCCATTTAAACATAGAGTTTAAATTATTATTTTTTTAAATGCCTCATTAATGTTATTCTCCCTTTTAGAGAGAATCTTAGCGTAGGACATTTTGTGTTTATTTCTTTCTGTATTATGAAAACTCTTATCCTTTGTTACGTTCGCATAACTACTATGTTTCTCCCTCAAGTCAGTCTTGTCAGGAGTAAAGCGTTAAAGTAAAGTGGCGCATGCAAGGAAAAAGTAAACAAAAAAAATTGGTCAAAATTTTGGTAATTTCCTTTAACGTTAGATGTCGTTGTCCATGAATTAACGTCACAATCCTATTTAAAACCGGTTTAAAGGGATTAAATTTGATGATTTGAAATATATCAACTCACTACAAGATAAAAAACGTCTCCAAATATAAATAATAAAGGGACTTTGTTATTATTTTCAAAGAGCTCTAGCATTAAAGAGCCCGTTACGGACTAAAGAAGAACTAATGTTTTGTCCAATTTTTTTGGGGGAAAAGGAAGAATTTTATGTTATGCATGCACTACTTTACTTTAACGCTTTAGTCAGGAGGTTTGCCAGGAGGAATAGTCTCCATGTTAAAACCCTGTTCTTACCTCTCACACGAGGAGAAGAGGAAGAAAAAAAGAAAAGACTAGAGGAACACAACAACAAAAATAAAAGCGAGATGAGATACAAAAGGAAGATAAAAAAGCTAGAAATTAAAACCTATTTTTCTTGACAAAATGGGCAAATTTCTAAGTAAGTTGGTCTCACGATTAGCCAGTGCTCTAAGCAACCAGTCGATGTAGGTTTTCTTGCTCCAATCGAACTTTATCCGGAGAAAAGAAGATCCAAAGACGGAGCTAACAGACGCACGTGCGCACACGACTCAATACATAAACAACATTTAAAAAAATATTAATGAATAATATTTCTATACATTTACTATAATTAAGTATAGACATACATAGAAATTTACATCTGTGAAAACAAAAGCTGTATACATACGAAAAAATATTTCCATTTAAATGCAGTAATGTTTAAAATATAAAAATAGGGGAAGTGCTTTCCATTAAATTGATATTTATCTGCAAATAATTGATCTAATTCCTACGCAATTTATATAATCTATTAACTAATATTTTATTAATGACTCATATTCACTAAAAAATTGCTTTGTGAGTGAACTATTTTTTCTGTATTTTTTGAAATTGTTTTATCCCATACTATTTGTCTATATTAAATGATATAATTTTTAATAACATTTAATTCAAAATAAAACACCTGATGTGATTTCCATCAGGAGTTGGATATATCCTTGAAAACGGTTATGTTAACAGGAAATACAGATGCTGGTCTAGTTTCTGGACCAATAGCACAACGGATATTTGCACTTGCGGTTGCTAGAATATGAAATATCTCCCCCGAACTTAGAGCTGTCCAGAGTCTGAGGGAGGCAAGATAATTTAATGGAATATTACCCACAACAGCCTCCATCTCATCCTTGTTTTTTTTTTTTTTTTTACGTTTACTGCTTTGAATGACTTTTGGTGTTGGGTTTCTCGCTTCACTATTTCATATTAATTAAATTTCTGTTTCAATCAATATTAAACCAGCTAATATTTTTTGATTTAACGTAACATTTGAAATACTTTTAAATAAATGGATGTCACACTCCATCCTAGATAGATAACTATATCTGACCGTTTTGTAATGGCTTTTAATCCAAATAATTTATTAAATACTAAAGTCATTTATGCAATTTTACAATCAGCCATAGGCAATGTAAAATTCTTTTAATGGCCTGCCTTTTACAATATTTCTCTAGAATACAAATAGAAACTGGAAGTGAGGAATATTATCTAAATTCGAACTTTTTAAAGTATGGATCAGTTCTATAAATTCCAAAGTAAATGCGTTAAGCAAACCGTAAATAGACATTCTGGTCTAAGATTATTAATTACTAAAATTATAAATTAAGAATGACAACAATTACAACAGCGAATAAAAATAATCAAACTATAAAAATAACTATAAAATGACACAATACATTCTTTAAAAAACGGTTCTCCAATATTTAAATAATACATCACTTTGAATTTTTCAGAATCCGACAAAATCTTTAAATGAGATAGGAAACATAATGGAAGTATTTGACCTCCTCTTAAGCATGGTCCACGAATCGTTGCAAAGAGACGGAATTTTCAGAGAAAATGCAGCATATATGGCTGCAGCTGATAGAAAATTGCTCGTAACTTTTTGCAATAACTGAATTTCAACATCCTATTGAATGCCCATGATCCGGACAGAGCCTTGGAATTTTGTTAGTCCAAAAATATCAACAAAAAGTCCGAGTTATTTAGAAGGGCGTGTGATCAACTCCAATTCCTGAGAAGGGATAACTTTTTGATAAACTTAATGAAAAAATGTTTTAAAAATGATAAACTTATTTGAATACTTTATTACCTTTACATTTCAAAAACTATTGAATTCAACAGACACACCTTTTTAACGATACTACTCTCGAAAAATAGATGATAATAGTAAATATAATTAAAGAATGAAATATTTAAAATATTTTGAAAGCGATCCTAAATAATTTAGTGCAATGTTTAATTATGTAAATTTTTATCCATTATTTATATATCAAATAATGTATAACTAGCATCATTTATATATAGTTTTGTATATAGTCAAACAACAAGATTATATATTTTATTTTCATATTCAGTTGTTTATTACATTTAAAATCGTTCTTTAAATGTGGATAATGCTTTTAAACTCTATATGTGTATGGAGGATATATGATATAAATGTCACCAAATTAAAGAAATGACAATAATATCATCAAAAAGTATCTTCTTATAAATGAGTATAAAGAATATAGAATATAAAAATATCAAAATTAAAGAAATGACAATCATATCATTAAAAAGTATCTTCTTTCCTATCAGATATTTTTTAAGAGCTTATTACGGATCCAAAGGCTAGTAGAATTTATAAATTAAAAGACTGTTAATCCTTAAGCATTTATTTCATTGGATCAACAGCTGTTAACGACAAGGCCAAGGATCATTGTTGCGTCCATATCTGGATCGATTTCTTGAAATGGCGCATTCACCCCAGCCCCATGCATTTAACATCAAATATTATATAAAAACAGATTGCTTAGATTGTTGTGTTTGGAGAGATTAGTCAATGATTCAAGATAAGTGAATACACTATCATCAACCATGATGAAATGCCTCTTCTTAATCTGTGTGTACGCCCTCATCTCTTTCTCTTTGTTATATCCAAACAGTTTGTGCCATTCTTTTTTTATTTAAAACAGGACATCCCTTTAACAAAAAAATCCATTCTTCCCCTCATTAGACCCTCTATTGTATGTAGCTTTCATCAAATAACAGACACATTAATATTAAGACACCTACATTTAGAAATATGCATATCATCAAAGATGAAGTGAAATGTTTTTGACATTTTGTTAGGTTTTTTTGTGTGTCATCGACTTCTATCCACGACTACATTCACTACTCTATTCTTGATATACTGGTTTATGAATGAGGCAAAATGCCGCATAATAATCGGTAATATCTGTATCATTCTTGAGAACGTAGCCATGCTTCTCTGTTGTCTCAAAACTCCCGTTAACTTAAGTTATACGGATTGAAGGCGTTTGCATATAGGTATATGTATAATAACATGTATGCATTTGCCAAAAGCCTCAGTGAGGGGACCAAGACATTGATTCAAAGGTGCAAACACACATTGTTTTCCCCATGAACTGATGGATGATATGTAATTATTGAAAGGGGAAGTCTGAGACAACAAATAATATAAAAGAAATGTTTTCAATATGAAAAAAATGTATTTTTTCTGTGAAATAATAAAAATAAGGATATCTTGAGATAAAAAATATTTGGATAGAAGGAAAAAAACATATATGTTCAAACAAAGAAATAACAAAAGATTGGATGTGTTTATATTTAGACTCGATCAATAAAAGTTAATGGTTTTTTCTTCTCCAAATAACAACTATAAAAACCTGTCACTTTGTTTTTGAAGAAGCTTTTTAGAAGAATTGAACATATATATTTTTATACGAATGTTTTTGGGCAAGGGATTAAAGAAACTGAGCTTAAAAAGCCAGTGATTATGGGATTTTGAAAGATTTATTTTAAAAGATATAAATACATTGATTGGTCATTGTATTCTTTCGCTTAGTTAAACACTTATTTATTAAATATCAAGATATAAGAAAATTATCCTAATCTCAAATAATAGATCGTGAAGCTATATTTTTGTATTTGATGGGGAAAATACGGTTCTTTGTGCGGCTTTTTCGGTATCCAAACCATACATTTCGGATCCCAGACCTCAGTTTATTGTATACCATAGATTGGATTAATGTATTTTTGTACTTGTACGCCAATATACAAATCCATTTAGTAATTGTATTTTATGTACTTACGATCGTATTGTACATTTAAGAAAATAAAGATATAGAAGTAACTTCTAATTTTGTTAACCTGATCTGGAACTGTTTTTTTTTAAATAATGATGATGAGATTGAGTTTACCTTTTGATGTAATCATTCATTATTTTACTATGTATTCGTTGTCCATATGATTTTACAGTCTAATGGATTATACTACGAAGAAAATTAGGGTATACATTTAGCAATGGATTAAAAACATGAATAAGATTAAAATTTTATGTTATAAATACTTCTCTAATTTTTTTCGTAAGCCTCGGAATTGCGGATTACTATGGGAACATCTCCAATCCAAGTCACCGACTGTTATAATGAAATTTGTAAGGGATTAATAAAAAATACAATTCGGTTAGCATGACTTTATGGCCTTATAAAAAGAGGCTCATTTTATTTTTATGGGATTCACCTTGATCACCATTTATTTGTGCTTATGGAAAAAGAGGAGTATGTTGTAGACAAGGGATTTAAGAGATTTCCAAGGTCAATCTTCTTCTCCCAACACAACACACTCTGGATCCTTGCACTAAGCTGACTTTTTTAGATCTATACCTTCGGGAGAACATGAGTTAGGTAGAAATGGCCTTGATGGAGCGTGTATGTACTCCTACAACTAATTCTAGACCTGACTGAATGCCTACTAATAAAAAAATGAGAACAATACAGAATAACAATAAAAAACATCTTAAAGCAAACCACCATTAAAGGTTGAGAGATAAAAGTGCATGCTTTCGTTCCGATTTCCCTGAAAAAGTAAGTGTTTGAGAAAGCAATAAATAAAATAAGCAAATAAAGGAACATAAAGAATCTAGGAACTATAAAAATATAAAATCACAGTGAATTATCTAATGATGCGCCTAAGTATTTATTTTTACAAAGCTTTTTTATTATAGCTACTTTTAAACGCCACTCCACATCTGTATTGTTAAATTGTATATGTTGCCATAAGAATGCGTAGCCAAGGGTCACACGTAACCATTTTGAATATTGGGTTTCTAAGGCACTAATTCTACTTTATTGAAACTTAAAACCCATTGAGGCTTCAAAGCTTTATCTATCTTTCTTACAATGCGACTCTTCCCCTTTTTCATCCATTTTCAAACTCCTGCCCTTATCGATATTCCATATCCGAGATACAATTAATTTGACATTCTTTTTCGGCAGAGCTCTAAATAAAAAATCCATTATATATTCTCCGTTAGTCAATGAATTATTCTGTCATACGATTGTCAATGGAATATGGATCTATAGATTGGCCTGTCTCGACTTATTTATTTAGTACTTGGATGCAGTTGAAATACATGTGACCACCCACACATGAAATCAAATGAACCTTGAAGCATGGATGATAAATGTATGATTTTTCTATTATTAATTCTGAGCTTCTCAATGACATAAGAATTCGTGAAACAAACTTCAAGATGTTTAAATGTGAATATATGAGCTATCCAATCAACCTTTAGTATCGGAATTAAACAATTATATATTTGAATGGTTGTGCACTTATCACCTTATGCCTTGATATAGATATATAGTTGTTTTTGTCAGTGTGTACCTATATCAGTCAGTACTCGGATAAGATATCTTTTTGTCCAAAACTGTGAAATGTAGCAAGCTTCTTGGTTGAAAAGCCCTGAAAAGTTATACATGGAAAACATTCATTTCTTAGATAGTGGATTCAACTTCCTTTAACTTCTATTTCGCTCTAATTCTTCGTCTATATTGTAAAATACAATATATTTGTCTATTCGTTTTCGCCACTACGGAATAATATTATCATTTATAAGATAACCAATTCAAACATATGTATTTATATTTTGACAAAATCTTTTTTTAAATTTCACTGAATAGATTGATTAAGTCTAAATATACATATGTTACATGACATTTTATTAAAATAAAAGAAACGTGAAAAAATGAATATCAACAAATTATAATATTTAATTATAAGCTTTCAAGACGACTTGTCTAAAATACTCAATCTTTAAATAAAGAAAACTACTTATCCGAAACACAAATCAAGCAAACACTTAAACCTTTAACAAAATGTTTATCCTTATTGATTGCTATGACTTTTATGTGTACAGTATTTTTTCCTAAATTCAAAGTAACAACCAACAATTATGTACTTATAGATATTGTTTATCTGAAGATCATCTGACATACAGTTTTCAATCTCTTTAATTATATAACTAAAAAACAATTTAAAAAAATACTTTAAGATCATAAGGTTGACCAAAACTCTTGTCATGTAAGCTAAAAGAATATGCTTATTCATTATATTTTTCAACAGGCATGAAAATAAATACCCTTGTTATACGCTAAACTTGTGAGTGTGGTAGATTGTTTTGATTCACATAACGCAAAGGTTTTAGCAGGAACAGAGTTATATTGATTGATTTATATACGCATGAATATAGATGGAGTTACGGAAAGTTGGAAATTAAGGGGGTTTATTTACAACTAATAAAGCTCATTGTTCTTCCTATCGTTTTGGCTAAGTCACTGGCAAAAATTACGAGAAGAGTAAAAAAACATTAAAATGTATTTATAGATTTTAGATAAATTCAATTATTTTACTGCAAAATTGTGAAAAAATATACTGTCGGTTATTAAATAAATATTTTTATTTTGTGCTAGCTTTTTTAAACGTATGTATCTCAATTTGAATGCATCTCTTTTAATTGTATTTATTTGAAAACTTTGGCACAAAAGGGTTGAACAGGAAGAAAATATACATATTTATGTATTTGAATATTCATAAATGTAGCCGCCCTATGGAATTTTTTGTTTATATTCACAGCATACAAAGGGATTCGAATCCTTTCATATAAACCCACAATATGTATTCAACACTCTATACACAAATTAAAACCAAGAGAGCCACCATGATTCTACGTATATATATATATATATATATATATATATATATATATATATATATATATATATATATGTGTGTGTGTGTGTGGATTTATGTTACTTATGGAAGCGTACTCGAATCCCTTTGGCGCACTCATATGCGCGTAATCATAAATACAACAACAACTACCACTACAGCACAGCAGTGGTGAGTAGAAGCACAACCATCTCTCTACCTCAAATTCTACCAGTGGAAACCAATTCTATATAAATATTAAGTGCATAAGGCTCATCAAGTTTTAGTCGAATAGAAGTGACCATAGTATGAGGACAGTGGGCTTCATCCTTGTTTTCTTCGCAGGATCCGGTGGGTTATAGTAATAGCAGCAGTACATAGTTTTAGTAGTAGTGCCCCTTTATCTTTCTTCCTTAAAAAACGACTCATTCAGCAAAGCTCTAACTTATTAAATCATCCTTTTTGTGTATCAATAAAATAATAGTGATTGAATTCCGGCCGGCGGATTTTTAAATCGATACTCTATTATTAATTAATTGAGGGTTAATTATGTAATTAAATTTATTGGTAGTTTGTGTAGGACGTATTGTTTCCGGTAGGAGTAACCACAAGGGCCCTGCCTATGTATTTGTGGTAAGTGCCCTCTCACACTACATATATCTGTATGCATAGATATACTTCCTCAATGAACACGAGGAAGGAAGAAGCATGAGGGTTTTCCTCTTGCACCAGGGATGGTGCGCGTGTTTTGTAAAATAAATATTGCTACGAAGAAGGAAGGTTAAATTGCATTATTTTTTTGTGTGTTAAACTTTCACTCTATGAAGGATTTATTTTTAGGGAGGGGTCGGTGAGATGATAGGATGGCATCCTCATTATGCTGCTTCTTTTTTCTGAATAAAAAAATAGAAAGTTTGACCCTGAAATGTGACTGATAGATCTGAATGGGCACATTGAAAGAAGGGGGGATTTTATCCTCTTTGGGGCAGTGAAAGTCTATAAGCTCAATGTCAGGCTGATAGTAATAAATTGTATTTTTTAGTCCTCTGCGACACACTTCACAGATATAAGCGTCAGTTGACGGATGAGGAGCTTCTAAATCTATCTCCAGAGGAACTCTGTAAAGATCGTCTGTCAGAAGAATACTTCCGACTGACAACCGAGGGAGACTGTCGTGATGTCGTGAGGTAAGGATACAGTGTGTTATTGGGTAATTGAATGAATGCACTCATATACATATTTTTACTTATTTATTTAGATGTGATAGAGCTGGCCTTGCTGGCACTATTCGACTGGCAGCTGTCCGTTGTCCCGCTGGTCTGGCTTTCGATATCTTCAAGCAAACCTGCGACTGGAAGGCTAAGGTTGACAACTGCGACAAGCTATCAAGTAATGTCTAAGATATGTATAAGTTTGTGACTAGATCTAAAATATTGCGATTTTCTTTTGTTCCTTAGAACCAAGACGAGTCCTTCCTAATTTGAAAACCGATGAGCCTGTCTGTCCTGATGAGCAGTTGCAGTGTGGTAATGGTGAATGTATAGCCAAGAGTCTCTTCTGTGACGAGCGACCTGACTGCGCTGATGGTTCGGACGAAAATGCTTGCTCTGTTGAGCAGGATCCTAACAGAGCCCCTGACTGCGACTTGAGTCAGTGTCAATTGCCCGACTGCTACTGCTCCCCCGATGGTACTCTTGTCCCTGGGAACATTGATCCCGCTCAAGTCCCTCAAATGATCACAATCACCTTCAATGGAGCCGTCAACACAGACAATATTAACCTCTACAATAGAATCTTCAACGGTGAAAGACAAAACCCCAATGGCTGCCGTCTCAAGGGAACCTTTTACATGTCCCACAAATACAGCAATTACTCCTCCATCCAAGAACTCCATCGACGAGGACATGAGATCGGTGTCTTCTCCATCACCAACAAGGACGAACCCAAGTATTGGACTGATGGAAGCTACGATGACTGGTTGGCTGAGATGGCTGGGGACAGATTGATCGTGGAGAGATTTGCCAACATCACTGATGGCTCAGTGATTGGTGTCCGTGCTCCTTACCTTAGAGTTGGAGGAAACAAGCAATTCGAAATGATGGCTGACCAGTTCTTTGTCTATGATTCTTCCATCACGGCTCCTTTGGGACGTGTTCCCATCTGGCCATACACTCTCTACTACAGAATGCCTCACAAGTGCCACGGAAACGCCCAAAACTGCCCTTCCCGAAGCCACCCCGTTTGGGAAATGGTCATCAACGAGTTAGACAGACGAGATGACCCCACCTTCGATGAGAGTCTCCCTGGTTGTCACATGGTTTCCTCCTGTTCTAACATTCTAGCCCCAGATCAATTCGCACGACTCTTGAGACACAACTTTAACCGACATTTCGAGACCAACCGTGCTCCTCTGGGACTCCACTTCCACGCTTCTTGGTTGAAGCAAAACAAAGGATTCGTTGACGAGCTCATCAGGTTCATCGATGAAATGATTGACCGAAACGACGTTTACTTTGTCACCATGCTACAGGTTAGGGTTTTGGAAAACAAAAGGGATTTAAAATACAATAAAATATGACATTTTCTCTCTTTTTTCTGACAGGTCATCCAATGGATGCAAAAGCCAACTGAGTTGACGGCCCTACGAGACTTTACGGAGTGGAAGGAAAAATGTGACGTTAAGGGCCAGCCTTTCTGCTCATTGCCCAATCCTTGTCCTTTGACAACTCGGGAACTTCCTGGCGAGACGCTTCGACTTCACACTTGCATGGAATGTCCCAATAACTACCCCTGGATCCTGGATCCCACTGGAGACGGCTTTGCCTTCAAGAAGAAATAAACTTCCTTGACGCCCCCTTCAAACCCTTTTCCTTAAAAATCTATGGACTTCCTTTGAAATTCTTACAGTAACTTGGTGAAAGAACAGAAAGAGACAAGAAGAATTGCTGAAGACTGTCCCTGCCAATAACTTACCAAATACCTAGTAGATTGATGCCTTTACTTTTGTCAATATGTGTTTGTGTGAACATTAATTTGAAGAAGATTTTCAAATAATTATGATATTTATAATTTTGTAAAAAGATCCATCTTCTTTGAAAATATATATTCTACGGACTAAAACAAATACACCTTCTCTTTTATTCTAACTTTTTCGTTCCAGTTGGTGCTTAATTGCTTGAAGAAAGAAAAATCATTGGATCTCTTTTGGGGCTACGAAGATTGAAGAGTTGCAATAACTCTGAATCTATAAATCTAAATAACAAAATATGTTTAAAGACCGATGTAACGTGGAAAGTTTATATTATTCACTGATTCGCAATCTATCTCTCTTTGGGGTGGAAAAGTCATTTTTAAGTGGGCCAAAATAGGATTGTAAGTGTTTTATAAGGCTTGTAAAAAATGTTCTCAACGAGGGTGTTTTTTAAGATTTTTAAACTAAAGTTCCTTGTTTGATTATGAATAGAACATATCAATTATAAATTACATTCATTGAGTGGGTATTAAAATATTTGCTTTCTATCAACCAAAGTACCAGAAAATGATTAAATAAGTTACCAGATGTTAAATTGATTTTTTTGATCCTCCTTCAAACATTCCAAATGCTTATTTATATCCAGTCGGATGCAATTCTGTCGAACCATATAGGCAAAAAAAATTGAATACTTTTGTACATTTTCCTATATTTTTCCTTTACTGAATATTTCTAATAAATTGCATAGGCTCAAATCAGAACAACTTTTGTTTTGGGGACAAAAGTACTATATGGATTTAGATCAGACGAATTTCGTCGTAGCCATACTTTTGTTAAATGATGTCATATCGCTGTAAAGAGTGCTTCACTGATAGTGGTCATTTTGGAAAAGAAAAAAAATCCTGTATCCAAATTTGGAACAAATTCATGATCTACAAGAATATCAGCTGATATAGAAGAATGAATGAATTAGCATCACTTACGAATTTGGGAGACTATATCATTTTTTATTCTGGCCTTTCCCCTCTCAACTCCTTTATTTTTGCGATATTAATGCACATCTCAACATAATTATTGCCATATCCTTTGAAATTCTGATCAGCTTAGGATCATCTCCGCTCTTGTAAGAATTTATGGAACTATTTTGTGTTTTCTAACTTCGAATTGTCAAATAATTTAGAAGATCTTATATAACTAAATCATTTATAGGACTTCAAAAGTTATAAATGGAAATAAATATATGAATTTCAATATATTTTAAGACTTTTTATTGGTTTTATAAATTTACTTGACGTTCTAAACCATTTTTCTATTCATTAATTTTGGCAATTAAATTTAATATTTCAAATGTCTGTAAAAAAACACAACATCTCAGAGTACATTATCACCACGCTTTTAAAATGATATTGGATAAAAAATAGCTTTTTTATTATAATTTATATTAAGGATTATATATGCAAAACATATAAAAAGTCAATTCTTTTCTGTTCATATATTAACACTTTTGCCAAGTGAACTGATAGCTCAAACAATGATAAGACAATATATTTATTAACAAAGCTATGAAACATTATAGAAGTAATAATCATAAGATGATGGTATTTGTATATTTCAGATCACAATTGGTGCAACAATGCAAAGAGGAATACAACTGCAAGATTAAGAACAGTTATGCCTCTTACAAACAAGTCGCTGTATTTTCAGCTACGACTAAGAACATCCTTTTAAACAAAAGTAATAACGCCTAAGTATCAAAACTTGATTTCAGATGCTGGTGTTTGAGGTAAATGTTTCAAAAAAGATAATTAAGAATCTTTAAATACATATGTATACATATATTGCCCACAAGCGCGTACGGCAATAAAAATACAATCATAAAATTTTGAAAAAGTAATTTTAACGTACTTTATACCGTATCAGGACAACCACCCCACAGACAATCACCCCCCGGACTAGCACCCCCCGACAATCACCCCCTGGACTAGCAACCCCCCGTGCCAATCACCCCCCGGACATTTACCCCCCGTTAGTATATTTCTTATCTCTTAAAGTCCACTTATGAAGTTAACACTGTTTTCTAACTATTAACAAATGTGACGTCACTGGTTTGCACGCACTCACAGTTCTTTAGAATTGGAATTTTTTATAAATAAATATCCATAATTTTGCAAATTTCGTGTCTTAGACCTTATAACTGGGCTATTTATGCACAAATTGACAATCATACAGTTTGTAACCTATCAACTCAAGATCTTTTATTTATCTCATATAGATCCTGAGCTATTTTTTAAGATTTCATCAAGGAACCACTTTGTCACAAGAAGCATTATTTAGCGACTAACATCGGTTCGATAATCAACTACCCGACATCAACTTTATATATATATATATATAGAACTCCACTTCTCTACTACCCAGAGGTCTTTGTGTCTGTATGAGAGGAACCTGTACATATGTCTATCATGCCCTTTTTTAAAAGCCTGCTTCTCTATCATAGGCCTCTCAATTCTGTTTGAATTGCTCATTTTAAATGACGAATTCAAGCTCTACCACCCTCCACCTTACACGATAAAAGAGGCTTATATTTACCCATTACTATCAAATATCTCAAAACATGTATAATATTTTTTAAGATGTGAATTGAAGTAGTCTACTTTTTGTAATTCCGAAAAATTTTGCTTATCTTATAATAAAATTATGTTTATTTCAATATTTTCGTAAAAAAGGGTGAGGATTTTTTTACTAAATTAGATGATTTTTGAGAAAAAAAACTCATTTTATAAATCAACGTGAGGACAGTTTTTTTAAAGATTAAGATTGCTGGTTTACATTGAGAGAAGGAACCCCTTGTATCGTTTCAAATATACACTTGCCGTTAGTTCTTATAAGTAAAGCCTTCGAATAGTATTCAAAACTGTCGTACTATATACATTTTATATTACCTACAAGAGACTCAATCACTCATAAGTCGACAGAAAAAGGTATACGTTTTTATGTTATCAAACTTTTTATTTTCAATAATGATACTTTTTACAATATTAAAAATAAAAGATTAAGATTTTTTAGGAGGAAGAATTGGAGGAGAGTTTCGTAATAAATTACTTTTGCAAAAGAGAACAGAAGCCTTTTGAATATTTGTTTTGAATTTAAAAAAATATTATTAAGGAACATAAAAATATTAGTCTTTTTTAATTATTCACAAAAATTTAATATTATCTTAATCAACAAGAATATATTTGTTTTACCATTGAGTTCGATAAATGATGTGTTTTATAATAGTAATATTTACCGATATCTAAAATAAATGCCAATATAAATATGTGTGATAATTGGGAACAATAAAAACAAAATTTATGCAATGAAATACACAAAATATGTATAAGATCAAAAATGACCCACTAACGCCATGGACGTCGAAATAAATTAACATCGTAGCAAGGTTAAATATTCTCAATTCCCCTTTTGAACAGATATAATTGGAAAAGGGAGTTGTTGTTGATGATCAAGGCTCCTTCACCGGATATGATTATATTGCTAGGTTCATCAGTGGACTTCTTACAGGACTGAGGAGTCCATTAGCAAATTCCACTAAGAGGAACAAGTCTTCAATTTGGAGGAGGTTGAAGACGCGGAACATTACGACGACGAGGGATGGGAAGTCCTATAACGAGACGAGGGAAGGGACTCCTCTCACGAAGTCGAGGGACAAGATTTCGGTATCTTTCTGAAAGGGAGGAGACTGACTCGTGGGATTGTCTGTATGTGTTGAAACGCCTTTTTCGGTAATCCATACTCATTTCAGGAGTCAAGAGCGTCCCAGTCGCCCAAGGAAGACGGAAGGGAGGAGAGATCTCCGACTTGTTTGGAGTCTAGGGCGGAATGTGTAATCCTTACCCATATCTTCCCCCTCTTAATTTGACTAAATACACCTCCTTACTCTCTTCTTCCCCAGCATTATTTGTTTACTTGGTATGACGTCATCATTTTCTCTCTCTTTCTATATTTTTGTTTGGGGAAAACGTCGGTAAGGATTTCCCCGGAATGCTTTCATGGTGTCGAAAAATTAGGGCCCTCATTCCGGAGGACAAAGATTGAATATACGAATTCGCGACTATGATCATTGGAGGCTCTCTTATTTGTTGATTGTGACGTCACTCTTCACTCTCTCTCTCTCTTTATTGACGTTTATTGAAGTGTATAGGTTGCGTGTGAGTTATAAGTTGTGCCTTGCTAAAAGAGCTCTACAACTATCTATCATCGTAGACGATAATTGATTCCGGAATCTGTATAAATTAAATGCGTCTTAGTATTATGTTAAAACCAAGGTGCTGCCATCTTTTGTTTTTTTCCCGGAGTAAAAAAATGAATTTCAGGTTGGCTGTTGATGATTTCTCGACGATTCATGGTTTTTTTTTCTTCAAAAAATAAAATTATTCTGTTCTTTCTTTTTGTCTATGCAAATTTCATACCTGGCCATAAAATTTAATCTTTTTACTACCCTTTGCAATTAATTTCAACTTTTAGCACCCGTTTTTCATAGTTAACGAGCCTTTTGAAAATAACTACGCACAAATCAAAAATGGCGTCATCACACAATTTATTTGCTATTACTCGGTTGTTTATCAGTGTCCACTCAAATTTCATACCTGGCCATAAAATTTAATCTTTTTACTACTCTTAGCAACTAAATTCAACTCTTTAGCACCTGTTTTTCATAGTTAACTAGCCTTTTGAATATAACTATGCACAAATCAAAAATGACGTCATCACACAATTTATTTGCTATTACTCGGTCGTTTATCAGTGTCCACTCAAATTTCATTTGCGGTTGGCTGTTTTTAAGATATCTCGACGAATTTTTGATAAGAGATTATATATATTAATAAATGACTTAAAAGCTAAAAAGTATAATCAAAATTTTGATGATTTTCATATTTTTCATATTTTTTTCTTTGCTTTTATTTTTGTATTTATTACTATTACTCTGTTATCTATGGACAACCATTTTTTAAACATGTCTGTACTGTAAATTAAATCATTTTACTACCTTTTTCAATATGTTTTAACCCTCTAGTCTTTAATGGAGAACGAATTTTCAACAAATTTATATGCAAAAAACATAATTTACTTAATCATGCATTATTTTATAATTTACATTACATATGATAAATATATTAAATTAGGTAGAAATAGCTGATACATTTACCACCTAAGAAGAAATGGCCCAAGAAAAATGGACCAGGAAGAATTGGTCCAGAAAAATAGGCAAAGATAAAACAGTAAAATAATTACGTCCGAAAAAATTGCCCAAATAATTAGTAGATAAATATTGAGTTTAATAATTTGATCTTTTATATTATACTGAGATGTCTGAATCAATTTTTAATAAATAGTTCCAGTGGCTTAGAATATTACAATGATTTTTACTCCTTAGGGAAGGGGTCGAGAAAACATGAACTCATTAACATTGATTTTAACAGAAATTATACTTTAAGAAAAGTTACTAATAATTTCAACACTAAATTATTATGTGTTGAAATTACATATTAAGGTAATATGTAAGATTTGGGAGTTCTATATACCACTTTTAAGGTTAAATTGTAGTATTCTTCATTTATTATTTACATATTTTGTTAACAAATTTAAGTTTGCGCACTCTCTGTACTGATTTTTACATGAAGACATTCCTTTAAAAAAAAAACTCGCAAATGCTTAGAAGAGATTTTTATTATACAAGGATTATTCAATTTTCAAAACTAGTTGTCTTTAATCATTCGTTAAGTTTGTAGCTAACCAAAACGTATAACTGTGATTGAAAAATGCCCTTTAAGAAAAATCGAAAAACCTCACCATTCGATAAAGAAGTTATTGAGTTGCTCAAAGAATATAAATTCGACACATTTCCAACTCAAGTAGAAGATATCCAATTGGGACATATTATTTATGTTTACATGGCAATCGGGAAATTCAGTATTGCAACAACCCATGAAGAAATATCATCACTAAATTCGACGCTTATAAATACTGACTATAATATAAAACTCGAAATTAAAATAGTATCAAGGATCCATGATAAATATAGATACCGGAGATACCCGTCTATGAAAGATCTGTTTTTAAAAAGGGCTCAAGACTACATAAATGAAACAAAAGTGAAGAAACAGCAAAACAGATGATGAAAAGAAAAATACAAAAGGAGACTTCTTCCAATAATAAACTTCGAAAAAAATAGAAAGAAAATCAAGTCCAAGAGCCTCACGGATGCATTGGCTTTGGTAAACCATACCAATATCAACAAATCATTGGCAAATGATATCCTCTCTGGAAAAATCGTTGGGAGGAAAGGGAGTCATTTATGGATGGAGGAACATAAGTTGATATTGTTTAACTATAAATCGAGTCCTTCGATTCATCCACGAATGAATATACCCTTGCCTATTGGTATCCAAACGGTATCTATGAAGATGCAACAGACTACCAAATTTCTCCAATTTCCATGTGTGCTGATCTTCTCGTAGGAGACCTGAATATGTTTTAATACATTTTTTTTTTATATACCTTGAATAAAGTCAAATTTTATAGTCCAATCAGTAGTCAATTTAATTGTCCCTTTTATTACGTGTATAGGGGAACTTTAATTATGAAAAAAAATATATTCAAAAAATACGATTTATATTCAAAAATATCTAAAAGAGGTTGCGTGAAAAGAATTTAAAAAGGAGGGTTTAGTGATTTAATTGAGAGAAGGTATGGTTTATTAAGTCTACGCCAGCAGAACTTAGAATCAGTTGACTTATAAATGTGCATCGCAAAAGAGAAAAGGAGGATTTTTTCGAGACGAAAAAAGACGATTACGCCAAATCCGACAAACAAATATCCGTGATTATCCTCGAAAGCGTTTCCATCTACCATTTCTCAACAGTTTAATCCAAAATAAGGTAAGAAATATGTTTTTTTTTAAATTTCGTGTAACATACATGTCTTAGTAATCTCCTAATCGCTCCAAGGTCCAGAAAGTGATCATTTTCATTTTTGCTGTTTGTGGACTTCGTGTTTTTCTGATACTTTACATTCTGCACTAGAGTATCATGGAGCTCGACGACTGTTCACGTCAAGGAAATAAAGTAACTTATAATGGATATATCTACGTAAGCAAAAAAACCTTGCCAATAATTTAGTTTCTTAGGAATGCGTAATGAGAAAACTTCAAGGAGTGCAAGGCCAGAATACATATGGATCCTAATAACCAAATTATGCGGGAGGTTAACCAGCACACACAATGCACCTGATTCAGGAAAGGTTGGAGCCGTTAAAGTACTCCACTAAATTAAGTGCCGGACTAACAACACCGTTGATAGTCCTCAACAGATTCTCTCTCACGAAATGGTCGGTGTGTCCCAGGAGGCTTCAGTAAATTTGCCATTTCTACGAAGTGTTCGGCGAAATATTCGTCTCCATCGTCAGCAAAGGACTTCTGCACCTGTTCCCCAGTCTAGGAGAGAGATCAACATCCTGAGATCTTGACAAAATCATCTAATGCAGAAAGATTTCTTCTATTCGATAGTGGATAGGGCGTTCAAGATCGAATGCTCATTTTTTGCTACGGACCGTTGTTTGAATCTATTGGAGTCATCCCAAATTGGTTCTGTGACGGAAGTTCAAAGTCGTCCCTACATTTTTTTCCAACTTTTTACCATCCATGCCAAAGTTCGCGATTTCGTTATTCCTTGCGTCTATGCACTTTTACCAAACAAAACCAAGCCACCTACCACCAATGCTTCCAAAAAATTATTTAACTGCAATCCAAGACTCGCTCCAGAAACCATTATGATGGACTATGAGCTTGCGTCAATGAATGCAATTCAACCTGATATTCCCTCTGGTCCAAATTAAAGGATGCTTCTACCATTTAACACAATCCCTCTATCGAAAAGTCCAACAAAATGGACTTCAAGAAGCCTATTTAAAGACCCGGACTTTAGCATTCATATTCGAATGATAGCTGCGATTGCGTTCGACGTTATTTTAGCATTCGAAACCCTATGTGGAGTAATGCCTCAAATTGGACAACCCATAATCGATTACTTTGAGGACAACTATATTGGAAGACTGCATTTTATGGTCGGAGACAACCACCATTCTCCTACGCAATTGGAACGTCAGAGACCGTGTTGTAGAAGACTTGCCTCGAACAAATAATAATGTGGAGGGATGGCATCGTCACTTCCAGGCTCATGTAGGAGCTCAACATCCTAATTTATGGACATTTCCGAAAATTTTACTAAGAGAGCAATCTCTAAATGACCACAATATTTCTATAATGAATGCTGGTGAGAACGCTCCTCCTCAAAAAAGAGAGTATA
>CP045891.1:9771183-9881240 GCA_013387185.1 Caligus rogercresseyi | reverse complement strand
CAGTGATGTCCTCGAACTCAGAGTGAAAACCGTATGAAATCTCTCTTCCTACTCCAATATTATTATAAATCAATATTACTACGTATGAAGGCGAAGCGGAAGAAAATGAAGATAAAAACCTATCATCATCAGCCATGGTTTCACTTTCTCTACCACCCCCCCCCCCCCCCCCCCCCCCACCTCACTTCCCTATTATCTCTGGAGTCCTTAAAAGGACATGTCAAGATCCTTTACGAGCGTATTAAAAACCAGACCCTTCTTCCTCAAGAATAATATAACAATAAAATAAGTCAGAGTGTGCTTTTTTAGTCATTCAACTTTCACCGCAAGACAGGTTATTAACTGAGCAACAGCTACGCCACTCAATAACTTCCTCATCAGTTATATCTTTTTGCAAAGCACCCCTTTGCGTGACCTTTTCCGTCCGCGTATTTCCATTTAAATATATTCAAGAACCTTGAAAAATATATAGCATTATTTAAATATTTACAAATGTACCTACATGTAGAAATAAATAAAAATCTCTGGGAGTCCAGTACTATTTTTAGCATTTTATATAGTTATTGTTTCTGTTGCCATCAGAATTTAACATAAAAGTATGTCTCTAAGTGACTCCTACACGAGTTCAAGAGTCATTATATACTCAAAATCCTTCAAACATTTATCATCCACTAGGGAAAATGTTATATAAACTAAAGACATGATGTAATAAATATACTTACATAGGCCGTGAATGAGTTAATAATTAATATAATATGAAGTTAGTTTTTTTAATTTAAAAAATCCTTTTGAGTATGCTTATTTTAGATTTTTTCTTTTTGCAAGAAGATGCAAGGTTTTTTCAGGGTTTCATGAAGGTAAAATGTGCAGTCTATAGATTTCACATTTTTTTTTCTTTTTCCTAAAGAGAGATTTTCCCCCAGGTTCATTTAAATCATGAGAGAAAAGAGTTAACTCTTAGAAGAGTTAACTATTAGGAGGGGCTTCAAAATTAATTATTTATCCTGAAGACTTATGAAATTATATGAGGCATATTTTTACATGGAACGCTAGCATAGGGCCTATAACATATAGGTACTGTGCTAGTGTTCCATGTAATTTTTCAATAAATTATAACAAATAAAATATTTTACTAGGGTTGAATTAAAACGGTCAAAATATCTAATTTGCCTATATTCATAATTGTTGGATAGGGATATGAATTCTTCCTTTACTATAGTAAAGTTTTTTAAATGAAATAATTTATTTTCTACTATTCTTATAAATATGAATTATATAAAGAAACATAAACAATATATAATCATTTTCTAATGACTAGTTTCTGAATTCGACTTATGCAAATTATTTATTCTTTTATTTTTTAGTGCCAAAATAAAATTACATTAATTCACAAATACTGTCTACACTCACAGTATATACACGATAAATATAATAAGTAAAAGATACCAATAAGAAGTATAAAAGAATATGAGTAAAATTTAAGTTTAGTGTCTATGATCGTTTGTCCCGTCAGATCCTAGGGCTTCCGTCATTGTCTAGTTTCTCTAAGAGGAAAGCTCTGGTCCAAGAGCTTCTAAATTCCACATAGGATATAAAATCCGTTTAATCTTACTAACTAAAAATTTGATGAACACCACTGATTATTTCCTCTACTTTCCAATGGCTGGAACTTAGAGATTTTCTTTTAAAAAAGGTGTCCAATCCAGCCGCTTAGTTTCGAATCCAAATGTAAATTTTTTACTTTCCATGAACTTTAGCAAATACATTTTTTTTCTCCACGGTAAGATCTTTATTCAGCTTGAATGTATATATAAAAACAATAAACATGAAACTGAATATAAAATAGGAAATTGTGTTAAAAATACATAACATAAATAAACATTTTAGTTTAAAATTATTTTCCTACTAAAGATCTAAATCTATAAACAAATAATACAATAAAAAGTGATTAATTAAAATTAAAAACAGAAATTATTTAAACTGAAAAAATAGAATATAAAAAACAGTCCTAAGCTTCGACGGTGAGTTTGTTGTGAAGTTTTAAAATCCTATTCAACGCTTGGAGATGTCGGGCAGAGTTCGAAGGGAAATAGCGTATTATTCTAAATGCATATGTCCAGGAATCATCACGGCATCGGGGATCTTAATTTCCAGGGCACAATATCTCGCTGCAGCGGATATCATAATTGCTCTTAAGTTATTAACATCTACACACTTACCATAGGTCAATTTTTGTCCTATATAAGATTTAAAGTTCCTAATAGCTGATAAAATAGCTTTTCCTTCTGGAGAGTTACATTTAAAATGTTTAAAAGAGCCGAAGAGTATATAAGCTGTCAAAAAATCTAGTCTAAAATTCGAAATGAAAACATAATTTAACTCTAAAAATGACCTCAAAATAATTAACATGGAACAATATACAAAAGCATGAAGAGTATCATTGTATAATTTTCCACAATTTTTACATGGACTGAAGAAGCGTAGAAGATTAGCAGAGATTAAAATTGTGATTTAAAATGTCGACCGTCATAAAGTTTTAAAAGAGAATGCCTAATCATCCGATCCCAAGAGGACGGGAGGCCAATAGCTTTTTTATAATATTCAGCAACTTTACTCGCGTCTGAGTTTTCCTATCTTGTGCAAATAAACTTCATGCACCATGGAGTTAGAGGAAGATGATTGAGTGCACTTTTTCTTAGGGGGTACATGAACCTTCCTGTATTAAAAGCTGATTCTCTTTTCAAGTCGTGAATGGTAAAAGTGTTTGTTTGGATGCCTATGTTTTCGAGTTCTTCAGGAGAAGGTAGTTCCTGAAGAAAGGAGCCTTATTAAATTTTTGACGTATAATATCTATCACACTGTTTGAATCGAAGCACGGTATTAATTTCCATAAAACTCTTTGAGCTGCACCCCATTCACTTGAGAAACGTACTAATATTATTGGATAAAGGAGTGCCAAACATAAATTTTTTTAAACACAAGAACCGCCGACAAAATCTCTCCATTCTTTGTCGAGTTTAATTAAAATGTCTTTAAAAACCTCCATATAAAACCTAGGCAAAATATTTTCTAATAAGGCAAGCCCTCCTCCCAATTGAGAACGTGGCCTTTACAGAGCAGGAAGAATCTCGTATGAAATAAGTTTCTAAGACAACTTCCTCTTCCTTGATTGCCTTTTCGGCGACTGAAGGAACAATAACTTTTTATTTTTGTACTTTTTATTACTAAGGTTCGTTTCTGAAAAAAAAAATTATATAGTTCTAGAGGTGTTAATAATAATACCATATAATGCATTGGATTTTTGAAGCCTATCTCAGCTGACGTCATACTCACTACGGAGAGGGTCGGGTTGAAGTACCAACTGGCCCCTAGGTTATTTATATAGTCCCTGTATGCATTTTTGTAGTATTGTGTGTTTTTATATTTCTAAAAACATAGTCCAAGGGCACTTGGGCCCCTAGCCTAAAAATCATGTTCATTAATTTGTTCCAGACCACAGAGATGGTAGTTTGGTAAAACTATGCATCCTGAGATCTTTCAACACATGTATAGTATAGTTTATGAGCACGTCATCGAGAAAGGTATTTTTATGTTTGACAATTTACCATCCCAGACTGACGAACAATTTTTTCACTTATTTTGGTATTCTGACAGCCTTAAAGAGATTCGACAAGAATAAAAAAACCAGTTAGTATTATTCACTTATTAAAATATTATTTCTTTCGATTCGCTTTTATGAATATATTAAAGCAAATGTATATATCTGTACCAGTATGCTAATGTGTGCAACTATGTCATAAATTTATGTTATAAAAGTTGTAGATTTCAACATAATACATGTGAGTCCCTTTGAAATGTAGAACTAGCCTTCTTAAATATTGTCTAATGTGACGGTACAAATGATACCCGACTATTAAACACACATGTATAAACTTATTCTTTTACACTTCTTTTTATTTTTCTATCTATTGTATCAGCAAAGAATTTGTTTATTGTGTTAATTCACTCAAATGGTATAAATACTGAATTGTTTTAAATATTATTGATTAAATGTTTTGCCTTTTTGGCATAAAAATAACCTTCTTCAAGACAAATTATCATTGAATTTCGATCTATGAGGAATGGTTCTCCACGCTATGCATTCCTAACCAAAGCAGGTTTTAGACATTCTAAGAATTGTTATTTGACTAATAGTTCTGCAAAGGCCTTCTTGTACACAAGGATGTCTTATCCGACACACGGCTCATAATAATATAATTAAGTCATATGCATTCCAGACTCAAGCAGGTTTCTGTCATTCTTAAGAATTACAATTGTGATTGGCAATTCTTTGGCTGTTTTCCAAGTTGAGGATAATATCAGCAATCTTTTAGTTCCATAGAGGAATGATTAAATCTTAAATCCTTCATGGAGAATGGACATAAGATCTTAGTTTCTACACTGAGATTCTACTATCAAACAAAGAAAACATGTGTTTCAACTTTTTTCCATAAAAAGAATAAACTTATGTCTCTATTTTTCCAATATTAAGGATTTTTATTAGTCACTATAATAAGTGTAAATACTTTTAAACTTCATTTGCTTAAGACTTCCATGGAATTATGGAAGAAAAAAATATGTGATGA
Organism: Caligus rogercresseyi; assembly: GCA_013387185.1. Taxonomy (NCBI): domain Eukaryota; kingdom Metazoa; phylum Arthropoda; class Copepoda; order Siphonostomatoida; family Caligidae; genus Caligus; species Caligus rogercresseyi. Next base: position 9,876,615 of record CP045891.1, on the reverse strand, counting down.
GGTATTTCTTTATTTGCATTACCATACAGCAAATACATAGATTTGAAGATGCCTTATACTTATGAAAAAAAATACTAATTTTTCTATTTTATAGAGTAAGGCATAAATAAATATTTACAATTATCGTTAAATTTAACAAAATCTGCCGCCTCAAAAAATAACTGCAGCTTATTTTATAACATTAATTTAAATAAAAACTCTTACTTAATTAGGATATGTATAGAACAGATATATATTCAATGTAGCCACCGTGTGCGGCCAAAGTCCACTTAATACAGCAACAGAGTCGAGGATATATTATTTTTTACTTAAGTTGCTGAATTTCTCCTTGATGCAGGTGATGAGAAACGTCTTGGTATTATGGGAGAAGCTGTTGATCATGTTTTCCACGTAGAACTAGACAAAGTAGTCCAACGGGTTCAAATCCAGTGAATAGTGGGGCCAAGCAGAGAAGGATACGAACTCAAAAACATTGAATTTCAGCCATTCTTAAGTCCGCTTAGCTCATTGAGCCGGATCCAAATCCTGGTGCCACTTCCACGGCCTGTCACCCACAAAACATATGATCCACGGCAACACAAGTAAATATCCCTGTTCACCCTGCCTCGAAGATGAGGTCGGCATGACATAACCCTCACTTGACATGACCCCAAAGATCACCAACTTAGTCTCCAGCTGCTCCCTGACACTTCTTATCGTTCTAACTGGCATTGAGAGAAAGCCAGAGGTGTCAGCATTGCTTAATTTCATGTGACCACTAAGCATAATCTGAATAACATATGATATCTCTTATTGAACATAATGACTTTTCTTGGACACTTAAAATGATGATATCGCTACAAGTGGCAAACAATAACAGACATACGGACCAGACGCCAGTGGATGAATTAATGTCGTCTTTATAATGCCCTGTATTGTCCCTGTATTGATCACAACATTTGATAGTATTCGTACTATGCATAATAATTTAAAATATCAGTGAGATTTGGCAAATCCCTCATCATTTCGGGTTAATACATGTTTATAATAATATAAAAGTTACTCTTGATGTAAAAAAAAAACACTACACATAATATATTTTTTGATTAGGTTCTTGAGTATCTTAAGTCTTAAATAGAGTAATAAATGCCTTATATATGTACGATGTATAAAAAATGGATGAATGCTGACCGGTTTTATTGATCAAAATAATATGGATTTGGATTTGATGCCGACACAAGAAATACCAGAAAAATAACTTTATGAAGTGTTACTAATATGTGTATAGACTCTTGAAAACATAAAATAAATCAATAACATTATTTTTATGTCATTTCATAATTGGTTATTACATATCAAAGGAGTTGTTTCCTCATAATTTTTATTTTATAGCTCACATTCGTAAACGTCCATTAAAACGACTGTAAGTTGTTATCGTAATAAAGAATAAAATGACTTTCCTTTTGTATGGTATACCAATTGAGGATTTTTTTGGATCTGACATGTTGCTATTAGAACATAATAATATAGTTTTTTCTAAAAACAAGAACAACAGAACAAATGGTTTGACATTTTAAACGTATTTTATACCTTTTCATCGTTCTTAAGCAATAAACCGGGATTTAAACTAATACCACTATATTTTACTTTAATCCATAATGTTTTATTTTGCGGAAAAGGATTCAGTATATGACCCACACAAATTATGAACAAAGCAAATCCTCTGCATTGTCGAGCCTGACCATGACACTCCTCAATAATTTTCCTTTAAGAATGCTTTGCACACTGGGGTTAAATCATACTTTATTATTATTTCTTCATCATCTGAGCATTATTACCTCTACTCGCTGCCCCCCCCCCCCCCCCTCATGTCAATGTCAAATCATCATCTTAAATCAATGAAGAATAAAAATAGACTGGTTCACCTTCAAAAAAAGAAGCACCACTTCTAGAGAGGAAGAAATAATAAAAGAAAAAGAAGAAGGATTGTTTTGATTGGACTAAATATTTCGCCAATGAATTTCATAGCCTTAAGTGATAGTAGTATTAGCAGTGGTAGTAGTAACGACAACGTCAACATAATGTAGGAAGTAAAGATCGGAAGAAGGATAGTGGAGTAGGAGGTGGGGATCTCTCTTTTTTGTTATTGACCTTGTCGAAGAATGAAATTAGTTGACTACAACTATTTATTATTATTATTGACTCTATGAAGGAGGACTCCTTCAGTATCCAATCCCCCGTACCAAACACTCTCATATTCATATATACCTATGTATGTATATAGCAATTATAAAGAGTAACAAAGGCAAAATATACCGGTTATTGTTTAAAAATAATAATAAGGCAACAAGGATCCCTGGTGTTACCTGACGCTTGGTTTTGCAGTTGACCTTTACACACATGCTGCTTTAAAATATATGTCTGCCGCATTGGGACTGTGTTTGAATATATATATATATATATATATAAATCTTAGCAGGGGATTTTTTAAAGCATATATATATATATTAATATATTATATTATTTACCTAGGTTTATCAGACACTATGAGTAGTACATGGGCTGAAGAACATTTAACACAAAGGAAAAATTGGCCTTGAAGTGGAGAGGTAGTGTGTGTGTATGTCTGTGTGTGTGTATGTGTGTGTGTGTGTGTAATATATAAGTACCTACAATATGGTTAGGTAATGGATCAGCTAAAAAGAGTTTTATTTAAATACCCCCCCCCCCTAATAAAGAGAGGCTTTCAACCAGCAGTTGTTTGAAAAAAGCAGTAAATTGATGTGTTTTATTAAGAAAAAATAAGTCTTTATTTTGTTCAATTGAGTTGCAAGGTGAGGATGCGAACAATCATTGGAGCATTATATTTATGAGCCTAGTCATTATTTTATAGAGATCTCTTTTAACTATATTCCCCATTTTGGAGAGGTATCCATCTACATCTTATAATGTTTTTGTATTTTTTAATGCCATGTTAAAATACTTTTTATCAGTTTGTATGATGTTCCAATTGTTCACTCATTGGATTTACACTATAAAAAGAAAAAAATGTTTACACATATAAACGTATTTATATCCCAATATATAATATGATATTTAGGTTTTGGTTCGATTTACTGTTGTTGTAGTAATTTTTTTTGCATCAAAGAACAACTTTATTCATCTCACTTTTGCGCAACACTTTATGGTAAAGCATTACGTAAAGGAAACAGTGAATTTCATAATTATTTTGCTAATTAATTACTTAAGGGAGGATATTAATATTTATTTTTTCGACAAATATATATTTAATTTTTAAGTAAGTGAGGCTTATTACATCCTATTTTATATAAGCATTAAATATTATGTAATATATTTGTTTTTTTAGAATTGAAAGAAATATATTCAACAAATAATAAACAAATATTTAACAATATGTTACATACATGATGTAACATATTCAAAAGCGCCCAATGTTTTGATTCTGTAATATTGTTCCTAGCATTATAGGGACGTCATTTTCAACTATTGGGTTTACTAGACCTAAATAAGTTTTTAATATCATTATATGTTAAAAGTAAGCAAACGGTTTAATTGGGAGATTAAATTTAGGGTTGTAACTAAAAACTAAAAAGTTATTATTTTGAAAAATATTCATATTTTTTTTTCATCATTATAAATTAAATGATAGCTATTTTACACACTCCAAGTAATTTGATAGAGTCACGGACCCCTTATTCGATGACAAGAAAACACTTCATTCATGATGTGTCTAAACACTTTCGAAATTACTTCTCATAAAGTGGAGCTCTTAAATTGTATCAATTTTTCTTTTTCTTTTCGGTTAAACCCGTTTCTTCAGTATCTATGAACATTATAAAAATAAAATAATTCAACCTTAAAATAAGGCAGTTGCAAATGAAACATAAATGAACATTTCAGTCCATTAGACTGTTTGATGCATTATGTCCTAGAGTGAATCATTGCCACAGTTCAAAATGCCATAGATGTTAATTAACAGTTTTTTAAACATTGCCAATTGCATAAATAAACAGTCGACCATGTGAGGGAATCAATTTAAAGCTACAATAACATTTTTAAGTTTATATTTTCATTAAGCTGTGACGAGAAAATTACAATGAGGAATGAATAAACGGATGGATGTAGGTAAATTTAGATTTATATCATTTATATAAATATTTAACCATCAGGTGAGGGTGGCTGGGATTTTTGTCTGTAACATTTCCATATAATTTTTAAAGCGTGTTTTAGAGGTTAAGCCTGATATGATATTTCCATCGTCAAGCACTTTTATGGTTCATATCTGTGAATGAACCGCATCACAATTTCACTCTTCTTCCTGAAACTACTTCCCTCCTCTTCCTGTGAGGACTGCATTGTTGCTGCTGTATAAAAAGTGTCAATTTGAACCATGAAGGAAACAAACATTTCATTTAAACACAGTGATTATAATTATAGTGTTGACAAGACTTATAATCTAGTCTTCAGTGACACGTGGATCCCCCTGCTATCTATGAACTAGAAATACACGTTTAAAAACGTGGCCAACGTGGTTTTTTCTTCAAACAATCATGTTTGTATGAGGTAATGAGACCGCCTCTATATAAATGCTCTTTTCACCATTATTTTTATAATTGCAGGTGAATGGTTGTTCTATAGTAGCCCGGCCTGTTAGGAGTAATATCTACTTTTCAAATAGTATCTGCCCCAATATATATATATATATATATATACCTATATATATGTATATAAATCCTATTTCAGCAATCGGCCTGGTAGTAATTTTGTCAAATCCAGACCTGGGTCGAGAACAAACCAGGCTGAACCATTTATTATAAAAAGATCAGAAACATAAATAAAACACTCCAAGCGCTATGGTCCAAACAGCTCGGTGATTTTAGAAGGTACATCGAAATGGGTATCCCCATAACAACAGGGGAACCGTGCCAAATAAGCAACAAGTATGGTGTCTGCCAACTAATTGTTGAAACTTGTTCAAACTCCCAAAAAGAACAAAGACAAAGTTAACCCTCAACAACTCTTGCTTCGACCGTAAATCTCATGCGATCGATTTAGAACAAGTGTAGCAATGACGAGTTGTGTACCTGTTTTCTAGGTTGTATAAGGTAGTTTAGTGAGTTTTAACACGTTCAAAAAGTATTTTATTTTGTAAAAACAGTTTGTTCATCTTAACAAACCGTTAAGAGAAATAGGCTCAAATAGGTTATTATTCTGCATAAGTGATTTTTCCTAGTTTCATCATGGGATGCAAAAAAATATATGTTTCTTTATTTTTATTATTCTGAAAGGTCTCTCTTCGTTTAAGAGCTATCTCATGTACAAATATACATAGCTAAATATTATAGCTTAATTCAAAATCATATGCTATAGTTTAAGCGAATGGCAATTTGGAATAAAATATAAAATCAATCCTATGAAACCAATTTCAAATGTGTTCAATTTCATAAATGCATATTTGTTACTTTTAACGAAATGAATTATCAGTTTATGAGAACTTTTCTTGTTACTTTCTTATAATTATGTTTGAGTCGAGAATATATATATATATTTTTTAAATAACAAAGCTCACGGTTTATTGTTTTATTTCATAATATGTAATTCCTCGAAGCAAATAAATTCATTGGAACAGGGTTGCATTGAAAAAGATACTGCAGGCAATTTGAAGAAATGTAATTTAGATTAGGCCCTGCATAGATTTCTAAACTTTCATTTTTTTAAATAAGTAAGCAACCGATGCACATTTGCCCATACTTTCTTTAGTGAAAATGATCGGTGTGTGTGTGTGCGTGTGAGAGCGAGAGCGGTAAAATGCCTACAAATACCTAAACGTAACGAGGGCCCCTCTTGAATGACCTTGAAAAATCAGGGCTCCTTGCCGTGAACAAAAAGAAAGATGGTGGAGAAGAAACAGTCCATTCCCTGACTCCATATTCTAAGATATATATAGAGAATTATATGTTGGTAGACAAAGAACAAAAATATTGGTTTACTGTTTGGCTTTTATTGTGTACTTTATATTTTGATACATCTTGACGACAAATATATTAATAACTACTTAGGACACAATGTGTTTTTTTTCTTTCCTCCAGGAAAAGGTTAAAAATAATACAACCATGCATAGTAAAGAGATAGATGGAAGAACCCCTGGCAAAAATATATGTGAATACAAAACATACAAAGTTTATTTGTTTAACATTTAATGATTTTTATATCTGAAAGGTAAATTGATTTGATGTGGGGTTTGAGGCTGTGTAAATAAAATAATAAACATCTTAGACAAAATAAAGAGAGAGATACGATTGTTTTAAAAGAACCCGTCTCCTGTTGGATCATTTAACCAAGGATAATTATTTGGGCATCTAATACAGGTGTGGAGGTGAACGGCCTCTCCAGGTAATTCCTTGGTGGAGAGTTTGCATCGGTTGGGTGAAACGCAGGCAGGGACGTACTCTACGTCGCACTTCTCCTTCCAGGCGTCGAAGTTGATGGCTTCCGTGGATTTTTTTGGCTCCTGGATCCATTGGATGACCTGCGTCATGGTGACGAAGTAGGCGTCCTTGTGGGACTCCAGGACCTCATCCACCCAGTAGAGGAAGGCGTCCAGGTAGTCGGGGTTGTTTTTGAGCCAGGCGGCGTGGAAGAAGAGGCCAAGGGGAGCTCGGTTTTGGTCGTAGTGACGATAGAAGTTGTGGGTGAGGAAGTTGTAGAACTGATCTCCACTGAGGATGTTGGAGCAGGAGTCCACCATGGCGCATCCGGCAAGGTCTTCATCTGTGGTGGGATCCTCTCTTCGGTCCAGTTCGTTCATGACCATTTCCCAGACGGCGTGGGAGCGCGTAGGGCAGTTTTGGAGATCGCCGTGGCATCTATGGGGCATGCGGAAGTACATGGTGTAGGGCCAGAGGGGAGGGTTCTGGAGAGGAGCTGTGATGGAGGAGTCGTAGAGGAAGGCTTGCTCTTCCATCATGGTGAATTGGTTGTTGCCTCCCACTCGGAGGTAGGGGGCTCGGAGACCCACGACAGAGTTGTCCGAGATGTTGGCGAACTTGTCGATGATGAGACGAGAGCCAGCCATTTCCTTGGCCCAGTCGTCTGTGGTGGCATCCGTCCAGAAATCTTCGTCGTCTTTGTGTGTGATGGAGTGAGCGGCGATCTCGTGGCCCAAGTCGTGCATTTCCTGGACTGAGGAGTAGTTGGTGTACTTGTGGGAGACGAAGAAAGTGGCCTTGATGTCACAGCCGTTGGGGTTCTTGCGCTTCTTGTCAAAGATCTCCTTGTACAGGTCAATGTTGTTGTTGTTGATGGCGTCGTCGAAAGTGACGGTCACCATTTGAGGGATATCTTGACAGGCAGAGCCGGCTGGACCAACTTCGCAAAGTTCTCCAGGGACATGGGTTCCGTCTTCGGAGCAGAAGCAGTCGGGGAGCTTGCAAATCGTGGTATCACAAGGAGGTGCTCGGTTGGGATCAGTTTCAATATCTAAAAAAGGGGGAATCACGTGAGGTTGTGGAATTATGAGAGAAAGAGGTCATATTATTTCTTACCACAGGCATTTTCATCAGAGCCATCATTGCAGTCGCGCTCTCCGTTACAGAAGAGTCCTCGCTCAATGCAATTACCGTCTCCGCAGGCTAAGAAGTTCTCCTGACAAATGGGCTCGTCTGTGAAGAGAAGGGGCTTTGCCTTCTTTTCCTTGGCTTTGGCCTCACAGTTCTTGACAGAGCTCTTCCAGTCACAAGTCTGTTTCTCGATATCAAAGGCCAAACCTGCAGGGCATCTGATGGCTTGAAGACCCTAGGAAGCAGCAAAAAAAGACGTTAGTCTCAAAGTGAATCCTTATTATTATTATTATATACTCACTGAGGATGTGCATTGGATGACATCACGGCATTTGTCTGCTCCGGCTTCTAAACGAAACCATTCGCCAGCACCTTTGTCTTCACATAGTTGTCTCTCAAGCTCTTCTTTCTCAGTTTCCTGACACTGTCCTATAAATTAAGAAGAAAAATACAAAGGTCAAGGAATTGACTTAGTAACTGCAATATTTATATGTTTTCACAAAGTGGCATTTTAATTATTATTTATACATAGATATAGATAGAGCTTCATAAAAGGGATCTCCCTTTTTCCTCACTTACCAAAGCCAATGACAAAAGCTATGAGACAAGGGAGAACTACTTTACACCATTTCCCCATGATCACTCAGCTCGAAATAAACTTGCGATCCCTTCAAATCAAGAACCGTCTTTTTATATAAAGGCGGAGTAAGAGAATGTGATTCTCAGAATGTACGCGAAAGGCCGGTGAATGGAGAGGTGGTGGTGTTCCTGCGAGTGGACAAAATAGTACTGGTTATTAAAGTAAAAAGAGCACTCGCCTTTTTGGTTTTTATTATTGTTTTGTTCTGGAAATAAAAACCATTCTCAGGACTTTGTGGAAATAATAATAATAAAAGGAGGAGAATAAAAAGAAGAAGAAATAGTTGTATATATGTAGTTGTAGTAGTAGTAGTAGTATTATAGTTGGTGTAGAAATGCGCTTATCAACTTAGAGTATACACTAGACCAGTGAGGTTAGTATGTAGAATGTGATGATACTTGAGCAAGGGTTTTAATTATTAAGATCATTATTAAGATTCTATTCTTCTTCTTCTTTCCCAAAATCGTGTGTCTCTGACATCCCCACCACCTACTACAGACTCCAAAAGAGATCCTCTCACGTCCCTGACCCAAATGTATGCTGCCACCACAAAGAAAGCCTCTCATATCCTGGTTCATAGTAGTCAAGAGGTCAAATGAATTGACCTCCCTGGCCGTGTTTGTAGTACTATCTTTTAGAAAGTGATTCTTTTTTACTTCTTCTTCTTCTCTTTCTTCTTTGGGGGGAGGGGGGGGGGAGAATTGCAAAGAGTTGCAATGGGACCTTGAGAACACTCTTATTATTGTTATTAGGAGTAGTAAAATTATCCCCCCTTCTTCACCCAGGTTATATATATATAGTTCCTTATGTTTTTGGGGTGTTTTGATAACCATACTTATCTATCTATCTATCTCTTACCCTCAAGGACTTATATTTTTTCTCACTCTTGGTTGGAAAAAACAACAACACCACCACCACCAACGCCTAGAAGAACCTAAGGTGTTTCACCCCTTTAAATACATACACAAAATGAACAACATCAACAGAGAGGGAATTCCCATATTGTATACGACTTACATTGTTATAAATAGTATTGCTGCTTCTTTGGGTTCCTTTGTTTGCGGCCAGGTATCCCTTTATGTTTTAAAAACACCGTCTTCATGGTTCAGTGGCAGTTAAAAGGTTTGCGTTTTGACTCGGTTTGAAATGTATTGGCTATAAATCATAATTAGTATTATATAGGAGGTTATTATTATGTGTCAAAGTGTGAACTAAGTAAATATGTAATTTGTCAACGTGTTAAAACCATAATTTCTACTCAATCTACACCTGATTTGAAGAGGAATACATATTTTTATTGAATGGATAAAAAACTTGCTTATTGATATGTATAAGTTGCAAACTCCAAATTCTGTATTCTAAAATCTATTATTAACAAATATTAATTAAAAATTATAAATCCTCTACTCACATTTGATTTGACTGTAGTGGAAGAATAATATGTACATGTAGTGCAAATACGTTTCTTAATAACTCTGTGGTGCAATATTACATTCTTTTTGATATTAAGGTAATGGAATAGTTTCTTGCCAATCAATTGAATTTCTCATGTACCATCTATGTTAGAAAATGTGATATAACCGGCTCTGAAAAAAGATGGACTTATTAGGAAAAATACATAAAATTTCATGCTAGACAATAGATACGGGTTTTGAAATCAATATCAGCAACGTTCAATCAATTTCATAGCAAGAGCCTAATGAATGCAACATAAATAAAACGAATGTAAAGTCGGATAACGTTTGGTGTTGTAAAATTGTACTTAAATTGACGTCAGTATTTAGTGAACCTTATTAAGACTGATCTTATGTGAATATTTATTTAGATATAATAATGCAAAAAAAATATATATTAAATCTATATTCACTCAAAAGGCACAACATTAACAATAAAAAAATTACTACATTCTGACGTAATCAGACGTGAGTTTGGCACACTATAAATTAAAAAAAATTTATGATGTCTAAATATCCAGCTGTAAGTAATAGAAAAGGAAGAAATTACCATAAAGACCCAATGATGTGTTTTGAAGAACTGATTTTAATATAAAAATTATATGCAATGACATCCCTATAAATATTTGTATGACTTTTTCTATTCTAAAGACTATTTTAAAGTTTGAAAATCGCAGGCTTCGCCGGGTAACATCCGCTAGTATTAAATATATATTTTTTAAATGAAAGAATAACTGTAAATAAAAATAATAAAATATCGATCCATACATATCTATAATAGACACGTATAGCTTGTAAGCCACTTGCTATGACAAAAAGTATAAGGTCAAGCAATCATTGTTCTAAAGATTCATAGTGCAAGTTATATAGTGATAAAAAATAGTTTATTAAACACAATTTAATATAATAGAAACTAGATACGCGATGGTCGGACTTACAAAAATTGGTGGTCAAATAAACTGGATGCACTTCTTGGGGAAAAGTTTTTTTGTGCAGTTGACTCTGCCATAATTCGGTTACTTAAGACGCCTCATTGTTACATAATTTTTTTGATAGAGTCCTTGTGTAACTGTATGATGTTATGAAAAAGTATGAAAAAAGTATGTAGCACCATTATTTAACATAGCAAAAGTGTAGATTTATAATTGATTCAATATTTGTGCAATTACCTAATATTTGCAGTAGTACTTTTTTAGGCTGTTCTAGGTGATGGCATAGCTTTTGGGGATGCAATTATATTAAACGTTTTTGTATATTAAAAAGTGACAAAAAGACACCGATGTGTCGAAAAATGAATTTGGTACGAATTTAAATAGTAAGCGTAAGTGATATATAGACAATTACACAATTCAACAACACAAAAGTCTGAAAACCATTAAAATACTTTTTATAATCCAGCTTTCTCATCGTGAACTAAATTTTACGCACTTAACATGATAGGTGTTTTATGTGAAATGATGGTTTTCTAACTTTCGTCCATTATTGAAGTAGAATAAATATCATTTCAAATTGGCATTGTATAAAAATAAAGAAAATATTTCAAACCCTCTGCTTAACTTACAAAACAGTTTAAATAGGAGTTAATTTACAATACGTATGAGGCGGTATACTGGTCAGGTGAATGCAGAAGACTGGCTATCGGGTTAATGGTCTGCGTAAAAAAATCAGTATAGTCAGATTTTCCTGCTGGTTATTGTTGTTCTGCCATGCTCATTAAGGCAGTTATTAAGCGAACAAGACTTTATCAAGATTATATGCAATAATTACACAACCTCTAAGAATATATAATGTACTGAAGGCAAAAATAATTCAAGAAGGAAACGAAATTTACTGTAATACTAAATTTAATGAAATCTTTAAGGAGAAGAATATAAATATATATGCATTTGCAAATGGCTCTGACCCCAATAAACCATGAATGTCACTTACATCTTTATTTAGTCCAAGAAAATAAAATAGTTCACTTTGGACTTTGTCTATAGGTATTCTTTATATTCATTATTCTGGATTTTTCAATGCCCAAATCAATAAAAGCTTGAAAAACATAAATTCGTTATCAGTAGCCTTTAGAACTACATGAGTGTCAGTTCTAACGTCCTGTTGGATTATCTAATGGTTCTGTACAAGGATTCAGACTTTCAATTATGGACTGAAAATCCGTAATCAAAGTTTCATCTGTTTTGTTATTACAACTCAGTTCAACTTCTGAGAATTCATTTATGCACTTAGATCAGTTTATGATCCATTGTGTATAAGCAATTGGAAGGTGCATAAATCTTTGAAGCCTTAAGTAGAACATCATTTAGGGATAGGCAAATCCCTTCAATGGATGATGATAAACTGAAAGTCGGACTCCCCTGTAGACTTAATATATGAAATATCTTTTTTCATTGGTTGAGGGGTCCTTGGAAGTACTGGCATACATAGATCTTTGTGTACCCTTGTACCTATTTCCATTCCCCCTCCTCATATCATCTCATCGCGTTTTCTCTTTTTAAGAGAAAATGGAAAAATTTCATGCCCAAAGTGAGTTCCTGCATATATTCATGTGTATTACGTCATAATTATCCCTCCTCCCTGATATAATCCCTTTCTTAATGTTTTAAATTGTTATATATATATATCAAACTTGAAGATATATCGTTCATTTGTTGTCGTTTGTCGTTCGTGAACGATGAACGACATAGTTTTTGACGAACGATAAGGAAAATCCCTTATCGTTCGTCGTTCGTTTTTGGCGCAAAAAAAGACAAAGATTTTTAATTTTCATGGGACAAATTTCCTTTCTTAAAAAAACGTCATAACTTTTTTTCAGAAATTTCTTTCTAAAAAAACGTCGTCAATTTTTTTCAGAAAGGCACAAATTGAACGGCGTTCAGCTGAACACATGTTCAATGAACGGAACGCAACTTTTTTTTAACGTTGAACGCAAAAAGAAAGAGTTTTGCGTTCAGCGTTCAATTTTCCAAACATTTAAATGTAGTTTTGATTAAGTATTTTTTCTGGGTTATAAACAAGGGGATGAAATATTATGAGAAGAACTTATAAACTACTCTCCCAAGAACTCTCTATAGAATAGTGAAGCACTTTCTTTTTTTATACCCCAAGTGACGAAAATTTAAACACAATTGACTGACCTTTTTATTCATTCATTCTTATTACAAATAAACAAAATAAAGTATGTGGTATTCAACTATCAAGAAACGACCATTTTCTAAAACAATTTTTTTTAAAGAAATTTTATCAAATAGTCTTTTCTAAAAAAAACGTCGTCACTTTTTTTGAAGAGATTCTTTTTTCTAAAAAAACGTCATCACTTTTTTCGGAAATTATTTTCTAAAGATAAAAAACGTCGTCACTTTGTTTGGAGATCCTTTTCCAAAGAAAAACGTCGTCACTCTTTTTGGAATTTATTTTCTAAAAAATCGCCATCACTTCTTTTTTTGGAGATTCTTTTACAAAAAAAAAGTTGTCGTCCGTCTTTTTGGAATTTATTTTCTAAAAAAACGTCGTCACTTTTGGCGTTTTCTAAAAAAAACACCTTTTTTATTATGGAAATTCTTTTCTAAAAAAAAACGTCGTCACTTATTTCGGAAATTCTTTTCTAAAAAAAGACCCTCTTATGTTTTAAATATAGACGTTCTGCGGACCCATGTTGGGAACCCCTGGGTTAGATCCAGTCAACAAATTTATATCATTTGAAAATCGGTTCGGGCTCATTTTTATAATAAAAACCCTAAATAGTACTTCCATTTTTCAAAATTACACAACGTTATTTTTTAAATATTTGAACGCTGAACGCTAACGGAACGCTGAACGCAAAAACATTGAACGGAACGCTGAACGGAACGTTATTTTTTTAACGCTGAACGCAAAAAAAAGCTGAACGCTCACAAGCCTGGTTTTAAATGATGGTCTACCTTTTATTGACTTAATATATGAACTTCTCTTTGGATGCACATCTCTTTTTTTCATAATGAATTTTCCTCTCTCAAATATAGGCGCATTCAAGCATGCAATCATCTCTTTGATTACATCAGACTCATTATTTGCTGTAATGATTTCTATTGTTTTCCTTCAAATTAGATCATTGGATTTCAATTATCGTGACTGTTCTTTTCAAATAGAATAACACGGTTATAGTGACGAGGGTTTGAATACAAATCTTATTAAGGAGTTTAATTTAAATGAAAAGATTCAGCTCACAAATTATCTCAAAAGCAACTAGAGGACTCAGAGAGTGCAAACCTCCACCGATCCCCACCAAATGAATCACTTGGTCCTTTTGTCATTTGCCAATAGATGTCGCTGTGCTGTGCTCTCCTCTTTGAGAGCACAGCACAGCGACATCTATTGGTAGAGTAGGCTAACTTGAAATATTTATTAGTATTTAGCTCATTTTGCATCTTAAAGAAGCACTCAGAGATGCCAAAATTTAATCACTTGTTCCTTTTGGCATTTCCAACAACTCCACAAAGTTTCATCCGAATCCGTTCCGCACTTTTTGAGTTATCCTGCTGACAACAAACAACAAACCAACCAACAAACCAACGCCAGTGAAAACATTACCTCCTTCGGTGGAGGTAATTATTGCGATTTGTATAGACTAAACTAAAGTTTCATTTTTTTTAATCTATGAGATATTAAATCTATAGAATATAGGTAACTATTTTTTTCCATTACCTAAATTATTCGTTAACTCTCTCTCTCTCTATCTATATATATATATATATATATGTGTGTATATGTGTATATATATATATATATATATATATGTATATATATATATATATATGTATATATATATATATATATATATATATATATATATATATATATAATAAATTATATATAAAACTAAATCTTTGTTTTGATCTTGTAAATCAAATATTTCAGGCTTAACGGAACTATATGTCTATGATCAAGCGCTAAAAGGAATATTTCTTCGATAGTATGGTTGGTTTCATTGATTGAGGAAGGATACAAGTTTATTGCCCTGCGCAAGGTCAATCCAATGACCTTAACTTATAATACAATACACCTTAACCAATACTCTTTGTCATGAGATGAACGAAAATTTGAGGCATTTGCCATGGCTTTTGCTGTTCATTCTGTAACCTTAGCGTGTCATGACAAATGTTTTTTTTTAATTAAACGACTTTAATGATTTCTTATTACCTTAATAATGACACAATCAAATATGCCATTGGCAGTTGTATGTCATTAAAATAAATGCCACAAGGTTTAACAAACAAGCACATAATGCCAGTAAGAAAAATATCCCCATGTCAGTTTGTATAAATTCCAGTTGATATGTATGTTTATGCATATTTGTGTATAAAGAACCCTACTTATGTCCCCATTGGTTACATATATATATTGATTGCATATCTGTGTTTTAGTCGATTTACTGATAGAATATTATAATTCTTAGAGAACTTAATAAATGATTTAACAAAAAAAAAAAAAAAGCACATTAGCTTTGAATCAAAATACCTCTTCTTTTAAAAAGAGTCTATGATGGCGGAAGCTAAATCACAGTGGATTAAATGCTTGACAATACACTGAAGGAAACGAATTTACTCCACCAAATGATGTAATTATCTACAAAGCTTACCTCTTTGACATCCATCAATACATTCCTTGTGTATTTATCTACCGTAGTATGCATAATTTGTACATAGAAGGGAGGTCTTGGGCAAGTGAGCTTTGCAACGATAATAATATCACTGCCTCATATCAAATAGACACATCTTCTCTCTTCAATAAAACATATTCTATAAAATATATACAGAATGCGGCAGAATGTATTTTATACTTGCATCGGTGACTGATCAACTAACTCATGTTTTTCCTGCAATACCATTGACATTCAAATAAAGGAATGTATGGTAACAATTGATGGTTGATCAAACGATACGTATTGGTTTATTCATTCAAATTTATCTTACTATCCCTTAGCATTAATTACCATAACAATCCCTCAATAAATAAATAAAAAGTTTCTAATAAATATAGGAAAAAATTCAGTAAAAATAAGAACATTAAGGTGCTGATAAGACTGGCAACAGTATTGGCTAAGAACTAGTCTACATGACTATGTCAAATCATCGACTTGAATAAAAAAGTTGACCGTTTTAAAACGGAAATTAGATCGTTTAATAAAAAGAAAAGGGTTTTTGCATTGGTGTCCTCATTCAGCTAAATACATATATCATTCGTTTTTGACGTTACTTGTATATACATTGTATATGACTCAATTTAAATTTTTGTACAATTGAAAACGAGAAAAGCAAGCCTTAAATATGTTTTATTACTTCAAAAATAGTTAATATTATATAATAATGAACTTGATATTAGAAATGGTTTTGTATCTAATGTTTAATTCACTATAAATAATAAAATAAAATGCATGTTTATCGTATCTTCGAAATATGTTGACTAAGTCAATATTTTTCTAAGCACATGCAATACTCGATTAAAATTTAAAATTATATTAAACAATTAATTCATTTTTAAAATTAATATTTTTAAGGATTAGTTCCTTCTCTCTGAGTTGTTGTTCACTCTTCAAACGCTGCAAGTTATATTTGTAACATAATGCCAACTGCCTTTTATTATTCCCTATCCTCTTCTTTCAACCAATCACGCTTCAAAAAGCACCACCTTTTTCTATCTCTATCAATATCCTCCCACCATTTTTTTAACGATTCTTTACTTCAGGCTTCCTCCTCAGTAGAAATATTCAAATTTATATTTGCGCGGGAACTTCAGAAAGCGAAATAGGAGAAATAATATTTTGGACAGTTTTCTTTGTTCATTTTTTGTAACAGACTCCGTGGTAAAAGAGATGCAAAATCCAAAATACGAGACTTTATGAGGAATATTGGTTACTAAATCAGAAGACTATCAAAGAAACCTTAGTGATTGATAGTTGTTAAAAATCAAAGTATATATAATTAGACATTAGAGTTTAAATTAATACTTATATACAAAGAGAGTTAAAAGAATATTTAACTTTTATAATTTGTATTGTAAAGCCAAATGAAAATAATACCATCAAAGTTAATTACTTAAAGAAATGAATAAAGGCACAATCTAATTACACCTTACAAAAAAGAATTTCCAATTTAGAACATTTTACTGAGTTCCGAGCTATAGAGTTTACTAAGTTAATATTTTATAATTGCTCACGAAATGAGTATTGTTCATCGAATAATATCAAATGTATTCTATAAATCAAACACGTCCGAAATTAAGCATTATTAACTATTGAAATGATTACAAGGGTGCGGGCTAACGATTACTCATCTATTTATCAACTACATCGAAATTTATAACGAAACTATGGCGGGTGTGATTTAAGCATATATTTTATCATTTATTATTGATATACGATACATACAACTGATATACTATACAGTCGCCTGAAGACATAGTCCAACACAGACAAGTCAGGGCTGTACGGCGGCCAAGAGTCTTTGTCAATGAATCTTGGAACATTGGCCTGGAGAAACTTATGTGTGTTTGCGGCTGTATGAGCTGAACCGAGGGGAAGACAGTGGCCCTCAAGATCTCCACATAGGTGGTGTTTTTTCAGCCAAATCTTCTCCCTCAAGAAGATGAGGGGACACTTTCCCCCATCAAAGCCACGACTGCCACGATCTACAGGTTTGCCACACTCCTCTTCTTACCCACATGACGCACATCATGAGGGGCATCATTGGAGTTGGGCGCTAGGAAGAATCCAGTCTCAGAAGTCATCATCTCACAAAGAGAAAATGGGTTTATCCGAGAAGATCAGCACATTCTCCTTTGGTTTATGTTTCATCATGCAAAGAAACTTCTTGACCTTCTACAACCTTTATTCCTTGTCCCTTTTTCCAGGCATTGTCTTGGAGTCCTTTTATAGACCCGTCCATGGTGCTTTTTGATACGTCAAACTCCCTGGCAAGTCCGGACGCGGTGGTCTTGCCTCTACTCTCGGCAATGATATCTTGAACAGCCTCCACAAGCTTGCAAGTCCTTACAGTCTTGTTCCAGATCCTTCTAGGGATGTCTGCAGTGCTTCTGTGAATGACTGCAGCAACAGTTTTGCGGATACAGCCCAATGAGTTTGCAATCTGGCTGATGTTTTGTCCGTGTGCGTGGAGTTTCAAAATTGCCACTCGGTTACAGGGAGAATCACTCATTTATTATACTTTTAAAGTTCTGTCTTCGACGCTGTGTGTTGTCCGGACTCAAGACAAAATATTCAGCTGATAACAAAATCAGAGGATTGGACTCAACAACTCAACTTTATCAATTTATATGAAAAATAGTATTTGTACTATTTGCAATTGAAGTGAATAAGCTCTCTATATGTTTATATATATATGACATGGACCCACTTAAGTGCAGTATCGATATATTTGAAGACATTCGGTAAGAAAAATTGCTTTTTATGTCTTATTATCTGTATTCCCTTTGTCCAGGATACGAAAATAATGGGATGGAATATTATTCCTAACATTAATTATTTTTCTAGCTACTCACTCTTAGGACGACCTCTACCGGCTGATACTAGATTAAGTTCTGGTGTGGTGGGGCTTATCCATAGAGATATAAAGATATATAGAGAGATTATTCCCTTCAATAGCAGAGAAACATCGTTCAGCTGTATTTTGTACCCAACATAACGAAAGTAATTTGTACTACGTCTTCGTGAGTTGATCATAGAGATAGAAATTATTTGTCTATATTGGACAATATGACGTATTTCCCTGAAGAATCCAATAAGCTCTCTATGTCTTTATATTTCTATGGGCTTACATATCTAGGAGTAAAACAAACAAACAAACAAATAAACTAACAAACAATGATGGTATCTATATTATAACTAGCCCATTGCCGCTCCACGGCTGTGGCTAGGCCCTGCAGGGGGGTGGGTGGCCTACGGTCACAGCATTTATACATGGTAACATATTATGGATAATATGTTGAGGCAAGGATTGAACCTTGCATCAAACAATAAAGTTTTTTAAGCTTGGTGTGATTTTTATCACACACATTATATTATATTATTATAATATATATATATATATATATATATATATTAGGGTTGTTCTTATTTTTCAAATGTTTGAAATGTTAGCAACTTTGTGGATTTTCTGTTTCTTGGTGATAAAAGAAGACGACATACAAGTTTGAACAAAATCGGTCAACATTACGAGGTCGCACTACGAAGTCAAAGTTTTAAAATTTAGTAAAAATATAGTTTTCCGCAAATTTCTTCAAAATGGTGGACGTTACAGACTTCAATAATAATTATTAATTTAAAGGAAATCTAATTTACTACCAGACGTATGTTTGATGTTTTTTAATAAAACAAAGTTTTCAGTAAAAACAAAGAAAAAAATGAAGTGTGTTTTGTTAGCTTATTTCATAGCTTTTTGTGTCAATTAACTTCACTCGCCTGTAGAAGATGACTTGTTCGCTTCAGAGTAAAATAATACTTTTAAGTTTAGTAAAACTTTAGATGATAAATCCAAAAATGACCTTGGTTGCATTCTATCAATTCAGTACAATCTGAGTTTATATCATATGATTCAGAGCCTGTATTGACATATAAGAAATCGATTATGAAAAAAATAAATCATAATGTGTTTCTTAGATGTGTGTCAAGGTATCCTCTCAAAATTTTACTTTGTCTCTGACGCATTTATAATCCATTATATGCGTTATTTTGTACGCGAGATAGGCTTTTTTTAATGTACATATAACTCTCTACTTATTGAATTGATATGATTTAGTATACCAAATATTAAAGCTGGTTAACCAAGCTTTCATTTGATATATTTTGTGTTCTAAAAATCGCTATACTTTAAGAGATATAAGCAAATACGTACTCTCCCCCAAAAATGATCTTTTGATATGAGAATATACGATTACCATTTGGTAACGGCAGTTAGTGTAACCTGGATAGGAAGAAAAAAGAAGGAGAGAAGTGAGGCAAAATACTCCCTCCCTTCTCTTTCTCTTTCTATCCAGGTAACACTAACATAATTACCAGATGGTAATCGTATATTCTCATATCAAAAGATCAATTTTTGGGGGAGAGTACGTATTTGCTTATATCTCTTAAAGTATAGCGATTTTCAGAACACCAAACATATCAAATGAAAGCTTGGTTAACCAGCTTTAATATTTTGGTATACTAAATCATGTCAATTTAATAAGTAGAGAGTTATATGTACATTAAAAAAGCCTATCTCGCGTACAAAATGACGCATATAATGGATTATAAATGCGTCAGAGACAAAGTAAAATTTGAGAGGATACCTTGACGCACATCTAAGAAACACATTATGATTTATTTTTTTCATAATCGATTTCTTATAGGTCAATACAGGCTCTGAATCATATGATGTAAACTCAGATTGTACTGAATTATGAATTGATAGAATGCAACCAAGGTCATTTTTGGATTTATCATTTAAAGTTTTACTAAACTTAAAAGTACTATTTTACTCTGAAGCGAACAAGTCATCTTCTACAGGCGAGTGAAGTTAATTGATACAAAAAAGCCATGAAATAAGCTAGCAATACACACTCCCTTTCTTGCTTTGTTTTTACTGAAAACTTTGTTTTATTAAAAAACATCAAACATACGTCTGGTAGTAAATTAGATTTCCTTAAAATTAATAATTATTATTGAAGTCTGTAACGTCCACCATTTTGAAGAAATTTGCGGAAAACTATATTTTTACTAAATTTTAAAACTTTGACCTCGTTGCGCGACCTCGTAATGTTGACCGATTTTGTTCAAACTTTGTATGTCGTCTTCTTTTATCACCAAGAAACAGAAAATCACAAAGTTGCTAACATTTCAAACATTTGAAAAATAAGAACACCCTATATATATATATATATATATATATATATATATATATATATATATATATATATATATATATATATATTTATTTGTTTGCTCCTAGATCAGCCCCACCACACCGGAACTTAATCCGGTATCAGCCGGTCGTGAACTGTCTAGGAACTACTAATTATATTTTTAAACAAATTAAATTTGGACAAATAATATAAACTAATTAAAAGAAATTCCTCCAGCGTCTTCTTCATCTCTCTGGTTTCCAATATAAGTTCGTCCATTCCAATCCGTGTCCGTGGACAATCGTAGATTAGATGAATTGGAGTTTCATCTTCCTCCTCGCAGAGACGGCATGTTGGAGTTTTCGACCTTCCATTCGGTGAAGATGTCCATTTAAGTTAATGTGGCCATGGCCATGGAGACAATTCGGGTCATAGAAGCCCTCCTATAATGGTATATTTTCTTCCCAAGATAGGGCTCGGAAATGAAATATTTTGTCTGCCTGCAGGAACTCATCTTCAGCCAATTGGCCTTCCACACACATATATATATATATATATATATATATATATATATATATATATATATATATATATATATATATATATATATATATATATATATATATATATATATATATATATATATATATAGGTATATAGGGAGAATCCCTGTCATCTTAAATCAGAATAAAAAATACAAAAATGTTATTTGTTAAAAGTATTTGGTTCGATGGCTATATATATATATATATATAGGAGTCCTTAAGGCCCTTAGTAGGTGTGGGGTACAACTCCTCGCGTCTTTTCGTCTTCTGAGAAGAGTTCGATCAAGAAAAAAAAAACGAGGGGGACCGTCTCTCGTCCCCCCTCCATCACTTACTTACTTATTATAATTGGAGTTTGTCCGTCCGTCCGTCCGACTTCTATAGACGGCCAAACTACAGCAGCTAGAGAGCTGAAATTTGGCACACAGATGCATCATGACCCTGGAATGGATTTGGGCTAGGTTAAATTCTGATCAGACCAAATTTGTGTCCGGGAGAGGGTTTGCGGTTTGCATGGATTTTGAGGGTTAGGAGGGCTCGGGCCCTACAAAGATGTTTTGTGGGTTTGAACCGTAGGCGTCTTTTGTTAAAATAAAGAAAAAGGCCTGAAAAAGGCTTGGAAAATTTTGGTTGTCCATAGTTCTTATGTGAAATTTTCTAGAGACAGAACGCAAAATAAAAGTTATCTGAATCTCTACCCGAAGAACCTTTTAAAAAAAATCCGGATCCAGACACTCCCGGACCTGGATTATGACATTTCTGTAACTTTTAATTTTTCCCCCATTTCGAAAAAAAGCCCCTCCGAAAGTATATCAAGAATAGGGTTTCCGATCGGGACCCAAAGAAATTTGCTGGAAAACCGGACCGGCCTGTCGGGAAATTCAAGAAAACCTATGTGGCGACTTTTTACTTCAAAAAAAGTTCAAAACAAAAATACGAAATGAAGACATTGCAAAATAAGCTTAGGTTGGTTAAGTCAATGTCCGGCCTCCGGGACATACTTTGGTCGGTATCTGTTTGTTTTTTTCAATTTGCAAGTTTTCGCAATATATTTTTGCACAACAATATTTAGATTTGACCAAAGAGCAACTTTGATTAATCAGTATCCGAATCCGAAGTCGTTAAAACCCTCAAATCCGGGATTGAATATTAGGTCCAATTTCATGGAAGAAGGCGGAATATTTTTGAAATCCTAAATTTTGGGGGGCCTTTTATGGGTTGTCTGTGTGATTGATTGCATAAAGTTATAAAATAGTATCTATAGAATGGTGCATTGCTAATACATTCGTGTTTTATAAGAAATGAATCTTGGTTTCTTGAGTTTTGGCATAAAAACTGGAAAATGGAAAAGTGTTTTTTCTCCGCTCCTGGTGGACCCACAGATTTCAACTTGGGTTGATAAGAAGGAACTTAAAAAGACTGACTACAAACTATAAAATAAATAATTCTCAAGTGTTTTATAACTTTTTTCAGAAAACCCCAATAAACTGATTTTTTCCAAAAAATTTAAGGTTTTTAATTTAATTTGGCATTTCTTTAAATTTTTAGATTTGTTAATATAGCTGTTCCCAATTAAGGAGACAAATGCAAATGTGAAAAAAATTTAAAATTAGATGAAAAAACAAAAAGTTTTATTATTAGGCTTTATTTCATAAGTACATATGCTACATCTATATAGCATATTAGTTGGCTATAATGTTAGTTCTTTTTTGCTCCCTAGGGGGCACTCTAAATTATTTTAAAAAAATGTAACCTCCAGGGATACTTTTTTCTTCGTAATTGGAAGCCATCGCAAAAAAATGAGGTCTGTGAAATAAATGTCCGGCACCATATGACGTCATTAATTAACGCAACGGTTCACCAATCTTATTAACCATTTTGAAGTATAGGAGTATTTCCCCTTTTCTCACAGGAGACTCAGGTGAACGCGCTCCGAAGTATGAAGGGAGAGAAGGGATGAAAATATTTTGCCGCGCAAAGTTTGAAATGTTGATTTTCCCTCCAAATCATGAAGATGGTCTTACGGAGGAGAGCATTTGCCTCTTAGCTACATAGGAGGATTTTTAAGTAGGTGTTCTTTCATTAGAAGGAAATATATGAAGTATAAGGTATAAACATATACCTTGAACTTTTTAGTGCAAAAGTCCAAAAATCTTTTTGCGTACATATAATCTAAAAAACTTATAAAATCATTTACAAAGGGCATATATTTCTTCATATTGCCTTGCTGCGTGTTAGGAAGTATCTGTGGCCACTTTTTTTAAAGAAACGTTAAAGTTAAAAAAACGTTAAAAAGAGCTCGTTTGCTAGTAGAATTGGTCAATTGTTCCATTTTTTCGATCAATGAATCGAATTTTTTCATAAAAACTTTTGAAAGGGCGTATCGTGCTTCATATTTGCCTCGCTGCATGTTGATAAGTATCTGTGCCCACTTTTTTTTAAAGAGACGATAAAGTTAGTTTTAAAGTAAGAAAAGGGAAAAAAAGAAAAATAAATACATATATATTTGTAGTTATAAGGAGAGGAACTTAATCAGGATTTACTCGATAATATATATTTTTCCCCTCTCCTTTTTTTGAAAAATAGTCACATCATTCTCTATCATATAACTACTTTCTATACGACGTCTCCATCATCATCTAAACAAGCTTTAAAAACTTCATTGTTTGATGCAAGGTTCAATCCTTGCCTCAACATATTATCCATAGATATGTTACCATGTATAAATGCTGTGGCCGTAGGCCACCCACCCGCCTGCAGGGCCTAGCCACAGCCGCGGAGCGGCAATGGGCTAGTTGAGTACAATTTCGTAATTTATCATTCATTCAGTGCGACATCCAGATTCCTTCCTCAAAGTTCTTTAGGAACAATATTACTTACGTGGGAAGAGTGAGGTTTTTTATTCAGATAGAGTGACTCCTCCTCATTCAAGATGACTCATTGGCATTTAAACCTCTCTAAAGAATTTGACTGAAGACAATATGGAAGGAGTAGGAAGATTATACATATGTACATATATACATATTCCAAAGGGTTTTTCAATTATGCCTAGTAGTACATACATAGTATCCTTTACAATCAAATACCAACCATACGACAACATTTCAATATCTCCATTAACTCTTTCCCCCTCATCAAAGTCTTTTTGATGATGAGAGACGACAAAATTGTCACATACTACATAGCTTGGTACAACGCATTGGAAAATTATTTTGTTGTTAATGCTTATAAGTTAGGAGTATAATTATCCAATACTTTATTAAAGAGACAAAGTGCTTATTGAGGCAAACGCTAAGATTAAATAGTATTATAATAACCTTTGTCTCATTTTAAACAACTAATAAATTGATGACTCAGAGTTGGGTTTTTTACATTTGAAAATAAGCAGAGGAGGGCTGAAATTACAACCTCAGAAAAAATAATAAAACAGTTAAGGATGTGGAGATGGAGGGCATCTCTATTGCTTTACTACATTATATTTGATTTAGTAATTGAAGCATGGTAAATATACTAAAAAGAAAAACTTAGAGTTAAGTTTTTTTATAAATAGTAGTAGCTTAGGAAACGGTTATATAGATATTTGGAGCTTAAGTATAGTGTTGTCAAGGTAGATACAATATATAAAATGATTTAATCATAAATATATTTGTACCAATGACTTAATAAACGGAATTTTTGACAAATTCTTCAGGAGTGTTTAAAAAATATTATTCATGTGAAGATATTTCAAAAATATTTCACTTGCATGAGTAAAAATTGTTCTTTTTTGCAAGATATCAAGCAATTTCGATTGAGTTCGAGTATAATGGGCATATATATATATATACGAGGTATGATCAAAAAGTATCCGACTTTTGGTTTTATTGGTCAAACGAACACAGCTATGGGGGCGGGACTTGCTGTGTGGTTGGGAGCATGACTACTGCGCATGCTCATTTTTTTCTACAGCTCCAATACAAGTCAGTCGGCGTCAGGCCATTCATGATTGAACAGGTGCAAGTGAGTGTCGTCGGATTTTATTTCTTTAAAATGTCAGAAAAAGTCGAACAGCAAAAATTGATTGAATAGAACCAAAACTAATATTCACCTCGTCTACAAGTTCTCTGATCGTGATTCGGCGGTTCTGCATCACCAGGTTCCTCACTTGATCAATGATGGCATCGTTTTTCGATGTTGAGGGCCTCCCTGAGCGTGGTTCACTTTCAACTGACAAGCGGCCATCTTTGAAGCGGTTGTACCACTCCTTTATCTGTGTGGTGCCCATCGCTTCATTTCCAAAACACTTTTTTAATCTTGCGAATTGTTTCCACTTGCGAATCACCAAGATTAAAACAAAATTTTATGCAATAACGCTGTTCAACTTTTTCTGACATTTTAAAGAAAATAAAATCCGACGACACTCACTTGCACCTGTTCAATCATGAATGGCCTGACGCCGACTGACTTGTATTGGAGCTGTAGAAAAAAATGAGCATGCGCCATGCTCCTCCCGCCCCATAGCTGTGTTCGTTTGACCAATAAAACCAAAAGTCGGATACTTTTTGATCATACCTCGTATATCAAGGATTACTTGACTATGAAAGAGAACAATGGGTAACATAAAAATAATTTAATGTAGGTTATCCTTTTTTTCTATTCCCAATGATACCAAAAATTATCCAGTGTGGCAGAAATTTTAAATTGCTATATTTCATCAATAAACTGTTCAAATCGATCATTATTTACATTATTTGTTATCTATTGAGTATCCAGTATTAACTATTGGTCGGTTGATAAATTTTTGTAGATGCATGTGTATGAGATAAACGGATGTTGATGATCTTAAAAATAGAAAAAGAAGACGTATATTCATCAATGGGGCTAATGAGGTGACTTACGGTTTTCTAATACTTAACGCTATTTACTTTTGAACCGACTGTCACACAATAAAAAGTATATTGTCATCTTTTTTCTCTCTTACTTGGATAAATGCATTGTACTGCTGAAGGAATCGGAATGAATAAAGAAAGTGAATATTCTTTGGAGAGAACAAAGTGTAAGTATTTCTTCCTCAGCGATTCAGCAGATACTGACAAAATATAATGAAAAACAATAGCATCACTTTGTTAGCAACATTTGTATGATGCGCAGTGATGCTACTAAAACATCAATAGGGTGATCCATGTCGTCGTGCACTACAGCATTTTCTGTATTTTTATATCTTACATAAACAAGCTAATATGTGCACTTATATACATCACTTTTAGTGACATGATTTTAAACATGACTTTCATTTTATTCTAATATAAATACCTTCTATATAATTATTATATTAGTATTATACTAACGCGTCATACGTGTGACAAGTTCTTAATTACCATTTATGATTTAGACTTTGCATAAAGATAGAACTGACAAGACAATTACTGTCTTATACAACGTAGGTGAAGAAGTGCCAAGATATATATAATAGGCGTAGTTAAAAGAAATCGATTATTTTTCCAACAGATGGCTTTAGTAATCTGTATCTCGCGTTGTATAAGTGCGATCGGGTTACACTAGATGACGTTGGAAAGATAAGATTTCGTACTAAAAAAACTTATCAGCCAGTTTTATGATTGTTTGATTCAGTATTGTTTGAGCACGCGTCAAAGATGAGCATTAGCAAAGAGAAAATAAGCCATATTTTACAGTTTTTCTTCGATAAAGGCGAAACAGCAAGCCAGGCGGCTGAGAATGTGAATAGTGTTTATGGTCATGATACTGTAGCAGCAAATCACGTGCAATTTTGGTTTCGTCGATTCCGTTCCGGTGATTTTGATGTCCAAGATGCACCACGCTCTGGAAGGCCAATTGTCAAAAATATCGATAAATAATGGAAATCGTCGAGTCCAACCGTCATGTAAGCACTGTTTCGATTGCCCAGGAGCTAAACATTGCACAAAAAATTGTTTGGAACCACTCAAATAAGGCTGGATACAAAAAGAAGCTCGATGCCACACGAGTTAACACAAAAAAAAACTTACAGACCGAATTTCCATCTGCGAATCACTGCTGAATTGCGACAAAATCGATCCATTTCTGAATCGTATGGTTACTGGTGATGAAAAGTGGGTCAATTATGACAACGTCAAGCGAAAACAGTCGTGGTCGAATCCCGGTGAGCAGGTGCAAACGGTGGCCAAACCAGGATTGACGGTCAGGAAGGTTTTGTTGTGTGTTTGGTGGGATTGGCAGGGAATCATCTACTATGAGCAGCTCCCCTAAGGCCAAACTCTTAATTCAGACCTGTGCTATCAACAATTGGACCGTCTGAAGGAAGAAATCGCCCAGTAGTGGCCAGGTTAGGTCAATAGGAGAGGAATTGTGTTCCATCAGGACAACGCCAGGCCACACACATCGTTAGTGACTCACCACAAGCTCCAGGAACTTGGTTGGGAGGTTCTTATACATCCAACTTATAGTCCGGACCTGGTACCAAGTGATTACTACCTGTTCCAGTCTATGGCGAATGATTTTGCTGGTGAAAAATTCGCCTCAAGAGAAGCTTGTGAAAATCGATTGTACCACTTTTTGCCAATTGGGACGAGGGTTTCTATGAGAGAGGCATTATGAAATTACCTTCAAAATGGCAACAAGTTATCCAACAAAACGGTGCATATTTAACCTAAATCGGATCATTTTGACTATGCTAAATAAAACCTTCAATTTAATGCAAAAATAATAGATTTTTTTACTACACCTGTTATATATAAATGTATATATGTGATGTATTTTCTTAAAATGACGCTTGAGAAAAAAAGGAGAAGAAGAGAAAAACGCCTTTTTCTTTTTCTAGCTATTTTTCTTCATAAGAAATACCATATAGATATTATTCCTCAAAATTTGACCTCTTATCAACAACTGACAAAATGAATCACAACACCGAACAATAAAAAAATGCTTATATTTTCATATTAACCCTTTGAATAATGACAAAAGGCTTCAGAAAATGCGCAATTAGCCCCTAGAGTTTTGAAATATTGTATTTAGCGTATATGATGAGCAATTACTGCTGTTGGTCACTGTGCATATCAACCGGTTCTTATCAAACATCTTCTTACTGTTATCCAAAGAAAACAATATCTTCTTTGCTCCTCCTTTTATTTTCATTTTTTTTGTGTATGAAATGCTTAAGCTAAGGACACCAACTATTGTAGCTAGATATACTTTTAACGGGATTTATAAGGATGATTAAATGTCCGCAAGCGCATTTCCGGAGAATTAATCGAAAAGTTGAAATCATAAAAAATGTAGAGCATCTCTCATAGAATAGCAAACGCTTGTTTTTCGTATTTTGTAAAAATTTGCCCATGCTTCATTTTAAGAAAATACATCACATATAACGGCCCTGCCCTCCCCCCATATAGTTCGTTATATCGAGGGTTTACTGTATATCTTTTAAAAAGTTTTTTACGGTCACAATGACGTATTTCTATGAAGGATCCAATCAGCTCTCTATATCTTTATATCTCTATGGTATGAAATGCTTAAGCTAAGGATACCAACTATTGTAGCTAGATTTGTTTTTAACGGGATTTTTAAGGATGATTAAATGTTCGAAAGCGCATTTTCCTGTGAATTAATAGAAAAGTTGAAATCATAAAAAATGTAGAGCATCTCTCATAGAATAGCAAACGCTTGTTTTTCGTATTTTGTAAAAATTGATCATGCTTTATTTTAAGAAAATACATCATATATATATATATATATATATATATGTTTTATGTGTGTGTTTGTGTGTATGTACGTGACTATTTCTATTTGTAATGAAACCAAATCACAATGTATGATTGGAAAAAGTTTTTTTTTAGCTCAATAGTCCTTGATTCAATGGACTCCATATTGCATATGTAGGGTGAGGCATATACACTTCTAATTACCATCTCTATTTATTTAGTTTGCCTAATTCAAGTTAGCATTCTGAAATATTAACAGGCCTTTTTGATGAAATCAACTTTTTCTATTTCTTACTCTAAATGTGTTTAAGAACCTTTGACAATTTTTTATTATATATGTTTTATAATTATCCGTAATTAAGAAAATAAAGATAAATATATTTAGAGACCGGTAAGAAATACTAGTATTAAAAGTGTAATCACAAAATATTTTATTGAATTCAGAAATTTCAATATTTTTGGTTGATTTTGTTCTATTATATAACACCCTACCATTTGGCAGGATTAAAAAACCGAAATCTTTTAACACATACTAAGTCCTCTTCAAGGTCAATGGCATCAAAATATCTTCTTATAACTTCGAGGTCGCATATAAGGAAAACGGATTTGTAGCCTTAAAAATATATTTAAGGTTGATAATTTATGCTTTATGAAAAAAATATCATAAGCTTTAAGTTTGTAAGGAAAAAGCCATTTTTTTAAGTATCGTAATATCTGGCTTCTTTATACCTATATGATATTAAAAAATGGCTATTTTTGGAATAACCTTTTAAATGCAAACACGTTCTTCCATGGAACATCAAAATATCCCATTAAGACGAATCAGATGTCTACCTGATAGATACACTATTATAATGACAATGACTGGTAAGGCAAGACAACTCATTTTGAGAAGTGTCTAAAAAAAGAAATTTTATTTGTGAAGAATAAAATTTGAACCTTACTTCATACAGCTGATATATTTAATTGTTGTCAAGAGAATTGATCAAAAACAATTTGCTGGTTTAAATTGGATGGCTTTATATATATATATATATATATATATATATATATATATATATATATATATATATATATATATATATATATATATATATATATATATATGGAAGGAATGATAGATTCAAAAATGGTCAAACGATTCGATTGTATTGGAGCCAGAGTTTTGAAGGATATAAAGAATTAATAAATAGAAGATGTATAAGAAAATAAATCCCTTAATTATTTTCAAATGTCGACATGATTTTGAACAACTTCGGAGGCCAACTCAAAGGATTTTAATGCAATTTCCTAATTACTAGTATTTAATTAGGATAATTATATATACTCAGGGATGAAAGTGTCTCAAAATTATTTCAGATACAGTGCATTTTTATGGCCTTAATTGTGAATAATTTATTTGCAGACAAAAATGTCATAAAATAATGTTTTATATTTAGTTTTGAAATATTATTTTGTAATTCCATGTTCCGTATGGTTTATAAATGACTCTCTCTTTTAACGGAACGCCGTACTGGAATTGCATATTTTTGCCAATACAGTGTTTCGGATCACAAGCGTTTTAAATCTCATGAGCAGGGCTGTAGGAATCTGGTAAATAAACTTTCTGGGCATAAACAACCTTTTAACGCATATAACGCATATCTGGCCTTTTTCTGCATATTTTGAGGATATGTATATATATATATATATATATATATATATATATATATATATATACAGTGTGCGAGAGCAAAACGCAGAAAATTTCTAGCGATATGAACGAGGCTTTGGGGATCAAGAACAATAAGGTGTACAACTAATACAATTATAAAGTAGTACGCTTGGTATATTTACAAATCTAATTTTCAAAATGGCTACCTTCAGCGCTCACCATGGCCTCGAGGCGAGGCCTAAAGGCACGGCAGACCTTGCGGACATAGTGCTCAGACATGTCTGCCCACTCCTTCTCAACAGAGGTCTTCAGGGCATCAACACTTGGGTGGGGAGTGGCACAGGCCTTACTTTCCACAAAGCCCCAAATTCCATAGTCAAGGGGTGCCACGTCAGGGGAGGAGGGGGGCCAGAAGTGAGCTGGCCAAAAGTTCATGAGGTTGTCCTTGCACCACTTCTGGGTTTTCTTGGCTTTGAGTCCAGGTGCACCATCTTGTTGATAGCAGTAGTTGCCCTTGGGGTATGTGGCATCCAACCATGGCTTGACAACATTCTTTATCACAGCCAGATACTCCTTGGCACCAACTCTCAAGCCTTGAGGGAACCAAAACGGGGGCATCCTTTTTCTGTCACTTACCACCACCCCCAACATCATGGATGAGGCCGGGTTTTTGTCTGGTTAATGGGGGGGACTTCCTCAACAGCATAGGCCAGAAAACGGTCATTCCTGACATTCCTGCTCTGGTCCACCGTCCAGTTCTTCTTGTCTGAGAAAACCAGGACTGTGGACGAAGGTTTCTTCTTCAGCCTCGACAGAAGCTTTTTACCACGATCGACCCTGCTGTTCTTGGCCGAATCGGAGAGGAGCTGACGCCTCCGGCGCACGTACGAGTACAGCCCCAACTTGCTCACAGCCTTTCGATTAGTCCACTCGGACACCTCAAAGACTTTGGCCATCTTTCTCATGGACCTTGTGGGATCGGCCTCTATCTCAGCCATGAGCCCCATCAAGAAGTCCTCATCCACCTTCCTGTTGTGTCCTCCACTTCCCATCTTTCTTTTGAGGCCCTTGCCAGTCTCAAGCTTCTTCTTGACATCATACACGAGGGTCTTGCCGCACTTAATCTCCATGATGTCTATAACTTTGACTTGGGCGTGAAGCAAATCTGCCACACGCTGCCTTTTTTTTTTTTTTTTTTTTTTTTTTTGCCTTATGGTTCGATAGAATTGCATCCTATTGGATATAAATAAGCATTATAGCATTATAATTAGTCTATCGAACCTAAGATCTTATCAATGAGGTAGACCAAAAATGACCATCCCCTCTCGGGATTCGAACTGCCTTTTTGCCTCCATCTTGTTAACTAAACAACATAAGAGATTAAAATATCTTGTTTGAAAGCTGAGATTAAGAGCTTATTTTTCATTCAACAAAACTTCTCATAATATGACTAGTTAGCAAGCTACAGGCTGCTAAAGTCGATTCCGCGTTTTGCCCTCGCACACTGTATATGTATACATATATCAGAAAACGACCGGGTACCGAGCCCGGTCCGGGTCCCGGCTGTTTTTTGAACGGCCCGGGCAATCATTTGAAGGAGATTGGACACTTCATAGAATATCTCAATGACGACAACTTGGCAATCGTCAAAGCCAAGAAATGTTCAAGGACCCAAAACTACTGGGTCAGCTGGCATTCATCAAGGGCAACTTTACTCAACTTCAAGCCTGCAAGAGCGCCTTCCACAGTTGAACAGTGTCCTTTACTTCGAAAAAATTAAATTCTACTCCAGAATTCTGAAGACAGAGACATTAGGCTCAAAGATGATCCCAAATTGCCGTTCCTCTTCTCGTGCGCTCCAATTACCTCTGTGGACTGCGAAAGGGTCGTCTCCAAACTAAAGTCTCTTTTGTCTGACCAGCGAACCAGTCTGACAGAGAGGCATATAAAAGATATGCTCATTTTCAGTGGGACAATGATTACATGACATATTTTTTATTAATTTAGAATATACATTATTTTTCGACATATAAAGGCTTTTTTTTGCTTATTTAACCTTTTTACGCATATTTTTTCGCATATTTAGTCATTTTTACCCGCATATTTCTGGGCATATACGGCATTGTTTTTGTTCTAAATTCCAACAGCCCTGCTCATGAGGTAGTGGATATTCCTTTGCTATCTCGGGAAGACCATTTTGTGTCCTGCCAACATGGAATGTACTAGGTTGTGTTGATCATTTGAATAAAATTTCGTTCCGAAGGTTTAATATCTGTAATTAATTATATATTTGGAAATATTAAGAAATACTTTTTTCAGAGATATTTTCAAAAATCAATATATATTTTTTAGTTCTTCTAGTCTGAATCAGAGCCCTATAAGGAGAGTTACGTCGTGAGACCTGTCTGTAGTAAGGCTCATAATATTTATAATTTATCGAGGGAGTTGTAAGTAAACAGTCTTTTGAAATATTTCTTTCGAAGTATAAAAACAATATAAACTCTAAAGATCAATTTAAAAATCATTTCATTAAGAAACTATTCTTCTTCTGGTCGATTAATATTTTAATTGGATAAATTTAATAAGGAGTTTACAAAAATTGAAGGAATATTTAAATTATATGTAAAAGAATTAGTAAAAATGAAACAAATAGGATCTTCAATAATAGAAATGGCAGTTCAACTAATTAGATCATCCTTAGAATATACGAGTATACCACAATGTCATGAACTATAACAATATATATCAAGGTATATAAAAATTCGTTTACACATACATTTACGAGAACAGACGACTATAGTAAAAAAATAGGTCTAATAAAACCTCCAATTTATTTGGAAGTAGAAGTATGTACATACATGGGAAAATTATGTAAATAATTATCAAATTCATGTATTTTATAATAATTAATATATCCCAGATTAGTGAAATGATTAATTATAAATTACAAAATAAAAATTAATATTTTTTTAAATTGAAGTATATTTTACAACACGTAGTAATAAAAAAATATAAACAATATTTTTATATTTTTATTACTACGTGTTGTAAAATATATTTCAATTATTAAAAAAATATTTTTTTAAATTATTTGTCATTCATAATTAATCATTTCACTAATCTGGATATATAAATCGGGTTCAATGATAAATCTAGTTCATCAATACTTGGGATATTTTTTGGACAATCGTTTCTTATGGATATTTTTTTTTTTACAACATGATTTATATATATTTTTTATATTATTTAGTAAATCACGTATAAGATATGGAGTTAAATGCATAAGGGAGACTATTTAATTACTGAAACAATACCCCCAATGAATGAAAGGTTTTATAGACACAGTTTTTGTCATAGATTCCGATTTATTTATCCTAAGAATAACATAGGAACAATAATAGTTTCTTTCATTCCAAGCGTTGTTTTGAGCCATTCCATGCTATTTCACCAGGTGGCGCTCCAATCTATTGTCGTAACTCTCCTTATAGGGCTCTGGTCTGAATATCTTTAATCCATCTATTAGTCATTATAATTTGGATATATTATCGTGTTTTCTTTTGCTAGATGGCTTTATCATTTTTTAATAACGAAAAACTTTACTGCAGTTTATAGCTATACAGCGGTAATTATTTAACTGTAATAATCTAATTTGCTAGAAAAATTATTCAAAAGATTATTACGTAAATGAGCATTATAGAAAGTAGAAAATCTTCCATTTAACAAAAAAAGAAAAATATGCGCAATTGATAGTTTATATCAAACTTATATTGAGCTTTGCACAGTGGCGATACAGTAACCAATGATCGATTAGAGAGGTGCTGTTATTGCTAGTTGAAAACTATAACCACACATTTCGGGCCGTTAAAGAAATTACCATGGGTCACTTCAATGAAAACCCATCATAGGAGGACTTCATCACCTTCTCGCGCAATCCAAGATGTGATACGGTCTTAACAAAAGTTCACTATGTTATTTATAAAAAAAGAACAATTAAAGATGCCAACCTTCTAGAAATGATGTCCATCGCTTCACTGCATTCCAAAGTACTCCAACAATTATGAACTGTATATATATATATATATGAAATTCAAATAATTTATTTAAAAACCATTGCTGCTCTGTTTTTTTGTTGATATGACTATTGTTATTTAATGTTATACAATTCGGACATTACCCCTTTTGATATTTGATGCATACCGTTATATATTTATGATTGTAATTTTTTCAATACTACATAGTGAAATATAAGCCCCTTGCGGCCAAGAAAAAAAATATATTATATTGAGCTGCAAATATGAATATTTTTAGTACAGTATATTTCCTTTGTCTACGCTTTCCTTCAAGAATAAGGGGTTACGACATTCTTGTAAATGGGAACAGTGAATAAGGATTATCAAAGTTAAAAGCAGTCAAATAATAAAACCATGCTCTAAAAACGTGTGCCCAGAAGAAATGGACTTGGAAAATGCGGCCTAGGAAGAAATGACACGAGATAAAAAAGGAAAATGATGACTCATGGAAAAAATGACCCAAATGCATGGGTCGGCAAGTATTGTGGTGTGATACAACTAAGTATTGTACAAATACTACTATCTCTTAAATTGATTAAATAATGAAAAGACCTAATTATATTTCAGCAATTATAGATAAAGGATTTCTTGTTCTAATAATTAGAAGGGGCAAATATTTATTTGGGCCATTTTTTCCATATAACATCATTTTCTGTCGTGGGTCATATCTTCCTGGGCCATTTCTCTCTAATATACTTAAAAACATAACAACATCCTCAATATTAAAGGCGCAAGTTCTACAATCAGGTAAGGTCAGTTATGATCTATCTTTAAGAAAAAATAATAGATAAACATATAAAGAACATTAGGTTAAAGTACTTATTCATGTCCTCATTGATACAAATCGAACCAAATAGACAAAACACATATTGTAATAACGTATATCTGAAACTTTTTAAAGCTGTTGATTATAAAAATACGTAAAAAGTAGTCACTTCAAATGACGTCACTGGACTTTATTTTTGTCATTTTCCACTTCTTCTATTCCTGAAGACTTCACATTCAGAATAAGACTGCTCAAGGGATATTAACAATTCCTTTCTTCTCTTTTTTTGCCTAATTGGTTCGACAGAATTGCATCCGTCTGGATCTAAATAAGCATTATAGCATTAAAATTAGTCACTCAAACCTAGGATCTTATCAATGAGGTAGATTAAACTAGTAATCGAACTCCCACCTCACACATTTAGAGTTGAACACACCTTAACACACATGACATAATTTATTTACTCATATAGGTATATAATGAGAATAACGTGTAGGTTATTTGCTTTGATGAATGGTTTTTATAAATACTAGAATATATTTGAATATTACATGAAGCGCCCCTTTGGGAAATAAAAATATGCGTAACCTTAAAAATACCTCAAATGTGACATCACCATGAATAAATTCATAGAATGGGGCTTATAGCTCTTTTCCAAGTGTTTTTATTATTATTTTGTTTGGTCACGAATTTTTCCGCAACAATTTTTTTTCATCCGTTGCTTTCCATTTTATTTAGTCTATCGTGCATCCAGTTATTATATAGAAGGTTATAGCAAATATAATTGTAGCGTTTCTAAATTGATGTGGAATATAATATTGATGAACTGTATTTGCTATCAATAACGGTTTTCAAATATGTTTTTTAAACAATGCCAGTTGCTTCAAACATTGAAAAAAATTCAATGCACAAAATAAACAAATATATAAAATCAACTCTGTTAACTTAGTTCCATAATCAGTTTGATTTAATATATATGTATATATATATAATTTCCCCAAATATATTTTAATTCATGGCTGAATTATAAAGCACATAACTATTAAGGATTTTTTAACTTCTCGTTTATGAAGAGTGCACCGTGATAATCGCATCATGCGTAAGCAATGTCCAAAGGACAACTCTAATATCCTACCTCTTAAATGACTATACCAAACAATATGTCAAGTTTTTATACTTTATTAAATTTTAATACTTTATTTCATGAAATATAATCATCTGAATGCAAGCAGACTGTCCTATTCAAAAATATAATTGTCTCAAAGTGATTTAATATAGATCCGATAATATAACTATAGATGAAAATTCAAGAATTAACAAAAAAATTATTTATATAGATAACTTTGAATTGAAAAACATGGATTTAAAATAAAGAGGAGAAAACACTTACATTGTTTTTGTTTTTTAAATATTATTACTATTGTATTCGATAATAGAACAAAGTTTCCTTTCAGTCCACTTAAGTATCAAAAAAATCTTTGATCTTATATGATGTGCTCAAGGATCATTTAGCAACGCTTGAGAAAATATTTGATAATTCGTCCTGAATGGTTTCAAATCGATAGGCGACGCGAATGTCGGGAACATTCGTTCTTGTTACGTCGTTTCCGTCCATACCAGGTCGAGTATAGTTAGGGCCCAGCCAATGTTGTTTCATCTAGGAAAAAAAGAAGAAAAATATACATTAAAAGTGTGCCTTAAGAAGAGTAACACATGTATTTTTAATCTAAATTAAAACATTGTTAAAATTTGTTAAAATATCTGGCTTATCGGCATTAAAAAAAAGAGTAATGAGAAATAACACATTATAATTTTTTACGCATTTCTAACAATAATGACAAAAAATATTAAAGGTACTGAACATTATATGGAAAAAACGATTTAACATTTTTAATTAACAAGACGTGCAACATTTTTAAGTTTGCATTGAAATCATATTTTTTAATTGGGAACATATATTTCTTCAAATATGAATCGTCTTTTTGTGACTAAGAGACCAATTATTATTATAATATGAATAATAACTATCTACATATGTTCGAAGCCCTCTTTACTAATGAAGAAAATATTTGTAAGAAAATAAAAATATTGTAATGGAAGTAAGAAGTCATTTTAACCAAAATGCCAAACCATAGTTTTCGATTATTCTTTTAATATAATGAAATCTTGTAGTTTTAACTAGCATACGCAAAAATAGTGTAAAATGTTATTTTCATATTTTGAATATTACTAGTTGAAATGGTCGTATGCCTACAAAGTACCCTATATATTTAATTATGAGGAAATCTTACTCTGTGAGAAAATCCTGAGGTGACGACAGAGTTTCGAGCAAGTTCGCACATGTCGCATGAAGACATTTTCCAGACCTGAGTCGCAATGCTGTACTCCTCCATTAGGGGCTCTTTAGTAAAGTGGAACTGAAGGGGATCATCCGTGGAAAGGGACACACAGAGACCACGAGCCAAATATTCAGGCAGAGGGGATCTGAAAACAAGAAAGTATACCGTTGAGACAATTAGAGACAAGACGGAATACTTAAAATTGCAAAAAAAAACTCTCATAGTTGGTATTCAAGCAAAAAGATTAAAAAAGTTATAAAGAGGATTAAATATTCAACTATTCTTCAGATAAACGATGTCAAAAATTTGGCACGCCTCAGTTTATTATTGTCGCATATTTTGGATAGTTTTAAAGTTAAATGTAATAGAAGTAAGAAGGATTATTGATTCTACAAAAAATGATATTTCCTATATAAAATTATCAAAAAGTTCATTATTCATTTCGCTCCATCATTTTTTCTGTGTGGCAATATGATAAAATAAAGGACCAAAAACAGCATAAATACGTTTCTCTCCTTACCTATTGTAGTTCAAAAAGAGGGAGTATTGCTTAGAGGTGACATAGCAATGCCGATTTGGCAAAGGTAGTATAGATACTGAAGGACTGGTACTTTTCTGAGGAGAAGTCCATGAGCAATGCTCTCGCACATCATGAATCCAGCCACGAGATGCTGAACGGGCCCAGCCTCACCGCAATGCGGACGAAGAACAAAAGTGTTCATTTTCCTCTCACTTCGGAAATGATTTAGAATGGTTATATTTGCAAACATATAGTAGAGATAGTAGGCATAGGGCGGATTCTCATCATCGCTCCATTGCTCCGGCGTGGGAACATCCCGATCAAAGAGAGGGTTCTCAGGCTTACTCTCATCGTCAACAGAGTCGAAACCAATTATGTGCCTATAAATGAAATAAGAGGGTCAAAAAAGAAAGAGACGAGCAAATGTGGACTCACTGGCAAAATCGATGAAGCTCCGGATGACTATTTGGGTCCCGCGTGACTTCAAAAAGAGGTCTGAACAAATTATCAATGATTTCCTCAAAGTTCTTGACGAGTTTGTTGCATTTATAAATATCGTAGAGGCGAGGAACTTGAATGATCCAACGGACGTTATCAGAGTAAACCTCGTTCTCAATGGCCCATTTGGCAAGGTTGTCCCACTCAGTGGGAGAGCGACCGTAAATGGAGAGTCTTAGCTCCAAATTCTGATACTTGCTCTCCTCCAAGTCTTGAATGACTTCCTAAAAAAACAAAAAAAAAATAGGGAGGAAATCAGATGAAATTAAGGAAGGATTATCGTAATGATATAGATCACTGCCCTGCAAATTTCAATATACGAGACAACAAGTCCCACATTTTTCACATTTTCAAATTAATAAAAATGTATACATCAATAATAAACTAGTTACACAATACCTAGAGCAAAACGTTATTGGATAGAAGCTATAGTTTATATTCACTGTAGTTCCCTTTTTATCATGTTTGGATTTTAAAAAAATGAAGAATCATAACCGATTACATTTTTATTTTATGATTTGAAGTAAGTATATTTCTTCATTTAAAAAATGATATTCTCCTCAACTTAAGAACTTATTTTAAAATATTAATTATTGCAAAATATTTTTTTTAAACTTAAATTTAATAAGTGACTTTTTTCTATATTATAAACGGAGATAAATAATTTCAATGTTGTAATATAGGAGATAAATAGTGTACAAAGTAATTGATGCGCAAATTAAAAAGCTAGTGGTCATCTGATTCAGAACCATGATATGAACACATACCTTGATGATCTTTCCAAAGAACCTTCCCCCAATGTAGTTGTCGGTTTTCATGAAAACTTCTCGAAGACGGGACTCTCCGATAGGATTATACTTTGCGTTAAATTTGTCGAAACGATGAAAGGTATTGCGATCCTGAAGGTAAGAAAATAATAATATATAGCATCCTTCTCGTTTAATAGTAAGGTAGATTACAAACTAATAATAAAAGTATATAAATCTAATACATGTAGATATATAGAGAGAAAAACTAAATGATGTTCTATGAGTAAGGTGAGAAGAATGGTCTGAGCAAGGATTCAATACCAGAGGATGCATTTACAGCCCGTTAATATGATCGTGTAAACGCAATTCTGATACGCATCCCATAACCATACAAACAAATAAGGATAGCTATTTCATTCATGAGCGCCGTGAATACAACAACGTCTTCTTCTCATCTTCCCATCCAAGAAAGTAAGAAAGAAAGATCCCAATGAGAC
This sequence comes from Caligus rogercresseyi, assembly GCA_013387185.1. Taxonomy (NCBI): domain Eukaryota; kingdom Metazoa; phylum Arthropoda; class Copepoda; order Siphonostomatoida; family Caligidae; genus Caligus; species Caligus rogercresseyi. The sequence goes on along the minus strand of CP045891.1, from coordinate 9,836,755 downwards.
TAAAAAACGAAAAAATAATAAAGAAAAGAAACTACTACAATACAAAGTGAGAATTAAGGCCTTGAGGAAAAGCAGTTCACTATGAGCCCACTGCTTCCCCTTCAAACACTTAATGATTTAAGTACAATAAAATACAACAGAATAATAATAATAATGAGAGACAAATGACGGCAAAGAATATATGTATACACCAAGAACCCCTATTATAACTGAATGCACAATAAGAACATTAGATAAAGATAAAATTGGAAGCCATTTTGATGATCCTTTGTTTATAAAAACAACTTTTACAAGGAAAAAATATATATCACAAAACCTCAACAATGAGCGGCAATTCGTGTTTTGTATGAGGAACAAATGACGGTTGACAATTGTATAGCTACGCTATTATTAAAATACGACATCAAGTCATAAACATAATTAATTAATGTCCCTTATTTTTATTGTGTATCCAGTTACTATATATTATAGGTTGGTGATATAATCATGCAAAAATAAAGAGAGAGACCTCAACATAGATAGACGAACATGACGAATAGTATATAATAATTATAAGAAGTGTAGAGAAATAGAGGGAAAGACAATGGATGAATACAATACTAATTACAATAATAAATTATATATAGAGGTCAAAGAGACTCTACTAATATTACGACATACAAACAATTACAATGTTCCTTTAAGAGAAAATTGGACGGATACCAAGAATTCATTTTTTAAGAAGGAGGTAAGAATGCCTCGTGATGTACTTATATATGCAGAAGGAATGTCTTCTAGTCGTTTGTATGTGTGTAAAGGGGGAAAAGAGATAAATATGAAAGGAGTGTATATAACGAAATATATTGGTGGACATGTATAATAATAAGAATGGACATCGAAACTACGGATAATATACTGAGTGAGATAAAAATAAGAAGGGAGGCTGCTGTAAGTACTTACGGCGTGAACGTCAAGCATGTCAACAGTGAGTTCATATGCAGTTAGGTTCATGGACTTGAAGACATCCCTGAGTGTCATGGGATTCTTATCCTTGGTGAGGCAGACCATAGTGTCGGATCGGTCTTTAAACACTTCTTGATGAAGCGTAGAAGATGCTTTTGGTTCATGCAGGAGGCGGCATGGATGTGAGTGTCGACCTGGAACATTAAAATTGCAGAAAAACTTACCAAATTAAATACTGCAAAAATTTCTACAATAAAACATTTATAATTATGTTTTAATATTAAGTTAGCTGTTATGTATATCAAAAAGACTCTTATAATGGATAGCTGAGGAAAACAGTATTGACTTAAGGCTGTTATAGTATCTTTCTAATTAAAGGGTCGTTCAAATTGCTAATATTTGAAAAGGAATAAAGACAATTTGAAATATTTAAAGTTATATACATGATTACTATTAGCTAACTTTGTTATTACTGATTCCTTTATCCAGGAAAGTCTATTCCTTTCAGCCATAGAGATTATTTAAGACTTAACAAATCATATTATATAAAAATCCCCATTCCTTAGTTGGAAAATATTTGCTGTAAAAGTATCTATTAATGAACTATTTTTATTTTAAGTAGACCAAAATATTTAAATAGAAAATTGCTTAACAGAAATTGTTTTCCGTGTTCTGTTGAAGGCAAACTAACAAAATTATTGAATTATTTGCTTTAGACGACAAATATACTTTCGTTTTTAACAACAACAAAAATAACTATTACTAGGATGTACAGTATGAATACATTCGTGCATTACCTTTCGAACATTATAAAAGTCCCTATGAGCAACGGCCTTTTGGGCAGCGAGTTCTCGGAGGTCATTAAGTAGGATATGAAGCTGGAACTTGGCAGAGAGGTAGCAGAGCCTCCTATAACAGAATGACTTGAGGGGACCATCCGCTATAAGGGCACACATCAAGTGCATATCCGTGACATAGGTGTCCAAGTCAAAGTACTCGTAGTCGATCCGCTTTCCACGCTGTAGATCCTCCTCATTGGCATAGACATGAAATATCCCCTTAGACAACTGAATGGCGTAGCCATTGTTGGGAGGAAACTCAATTTCGTAGGGTCCCCATGGACTTTGGGTGGATGGATTGGATGATCTATAGAAGGGCGAAAAAGGAGGGAGTAAGACATTGTTCGTTTTATTATAAAAGGAAGGCATTTCAAACAGCATTCGATTAGTCAGTCTTAACAATCAAATTAGATGAACACGTGACGCGAAATATAATATTTTAAATTTGTATATAATAATTCCAGAAAAAAATAATAAGTAGGAAACACTCAATTAAAAGAAGGATAATATCAAACCATTCTAATTTGTCCAATCATAAGATATAAACCAATCAGCTTAGTCAGTCCTTTATCTTCTTCCTTATTGAATAGTTTATCATTAATATATTTTTTAGAATCATACAAGGTATAATACATTTCATTCGTATTGTACTTATGGATTTCGATTAATCGTGAGTAGTGTATAAATGCATTCCTACTATAGTAGGGATTTGTGGAAGGCTCTTAAAGAATGGGTGCCTGCTTTTATCAGCATAAGTTTACATTATTAAGATTAAATATTAGAGATTAGAAAAAAAATATAAAAATAAATTGTCAGGGTTCCTATTAATGATATACAATATATACAAGAAGACCGGTTCTAGGACGTCATCCGTGAGATATCATTTTCCGATTCCTCCCTACATTATATATTTGACTTCTTGAATTGAAGCATATTAAAAATTTCAAATATGACTTGGGTATGATCATAAACAATAACTAAGTATGCATAATATATATACAATTTAAATTCATTATGCATGAAGGTAAAATTGGCATTCACCTTAATTGTTAATAAATAATATAATGGATTATTTATTCGACAAAATAAGATGACAATTCTAAATCATGTTAAGGCAAATATGATTTATAACTGGAAGGAACATCATTAAATGTATATATATATATATGATTTAATTCATATATGGTGACTTTAAAGAACTTTTTCAATTGTGAAAAGGATTGAAACGATCGGCTCATGGGTCAAACTCTCGATCGGGATTAATACCTTTCTTGCTTACTATAACCCCGAGAAGATTAGACATTCGCAGATGGTAATAGCCGCGTGTCTTGCCCAGATCAAGGGGTATAAAAAGCGATATTGAAATCTTGATACAAATGCATGTTTTAATTTGAGTAAAACAAAGCAAGCTTTGTTATATTTTCGTCCGTACTGAGTTTTTCTTAAGCAGAAAAGAGTCCACACAAAGGTTGTGAAATTAAAATCGTAATCAAATCTACGAAAACGAGTTCACTCAAATGCAAGGGGTTAATGCACAAACTATATTGATGATGATGGTAATCAGCGTATTATTATTAACCTGGACTGTGTGTGCTTTCTTCTTCGTTCCAACCACCTTCAAAGAAGAAGAAGAAACAAATGGTTTAAGTAGGAGAAAGAGTAGTTTTGGGGGTCAAGAAGAGGGAGGATCTAAGCGGCTAGGGGACCTCTAAGAGGGATTAATACACTAAAGTGCCTAAAGATTTATTGTATGTAATCAATTATAGGCCTACACCATAAGCATTAGGAGGGGGGTGTTTTATTATTATTGGCCTAGGAGGATATAGTAAAGGAAATAATGGAGAGGGGTGAAATTACCTTTGAGAGAAGCCTTCTCTTCATGTTGAACAAGATCGTCCGTGCCTCCGTAACGATCACGAAGAAAAGTCTCTGCAGCCGCATTAAAGGATTGCTTGGAGAGCTTCATGTATCGCTGACGGATCTGAAGGCTTTAATGAGGAGCTTGGAGGCATTTTGAAGATCTTCCATGGGAACCTATTAAAGTAATATGATCATTTGATGAGTTTATTTAAATATTATAAAATTGAATATATTATATTAGAATAATGTTTGTTTAAATTATATTCTTAGAGTAAAAATTTAAGGAAATAACTAAATTCTATTGGTTTTATTGGCAAATTACCATAATATGAAAGCTTTTGTACAAAGAATCAATACTGTACTAGTCTCGATCTAACCAAGCTATGTTTAAAATAACCATTTGTTTACACATATGTTATGAATTATCATATGACGTTTATTTATTTATTCTGAACTGATCATAAAATTAAGAATGTTTTAAAATATTGATGTGAACGTGTCTATTTTGAAAAAGCACACAAATCGACGATCATTTGTATTAATAATTGATACAATTCTATTCGAATTATAAAAATATTCAAATATAACCATGTTTTATCAATAAAATTCATGTAATATCATATCACATTTATCAATTCTAAACAGATGATGAAATAAAGAGTAATGATTTATGTTAAAAATAATTTTCAAATAAATATATACATACAATATATATATATATGAATATTTATTCTGTCAAATAACGAAAAAAATGCCTCCTTTTTAAAATAAACACTAAATCTAATTCATTGAATTTAGTAAAAAAATGTTAACAAAACTCAAAGAAACTCACCCCAGTGTTATCATCGCCGGAAACAAAGACCCTTTGAAAGTGTGGAAAGTCCTCACTTGCCCCAAGAGAGGATCTCTGATCCAATTGTTCCATGATGGGACCAGAGCATCCTCCGCTGGTTGGAAGAGATACAGGAAGAATTCCATCAGGCCTATCCTGTAAGCCCGGGTCCTTGGCTGTATCAGATTTTTCTTCAAACTCCTTTTGAACTCTACAAAAAATATTGGAGGACAGGGGATCAGAAATGGATTATTTATAAGGTGAGAAAGCAGAAGCATTGAGTCCTGGAAGCATTTTAAGCACCTTAAAGAGGGGGAGGGTAACGAATAGTGCTTGAAAATAATAATAACAATAATAAAAATAATTTAGGGCGCATAGCCAATGCAATCTAAGACTTTCAAACATGTGTGTTGAAGGGCAAGAAGAAGTGCTTAACTTTTGATTTCCCCCACGTTTAGAAAGCTTAGGAAATTAAAAATAAAACATGAGAGAAAGCGCATTCCTAATTTATTTCTGTGTGTGTGTTGGCTGGCTGGCTGGCAAGCTAGCTAGCTAGCTGAGACCAAGTGCAGAGTAGACACAAAATAATTTGAACAACACAACAATTGGTATTTTTTGTCACTACTTCTGCGTCCCGTAAAACAAAAGAGAATCCCACATCAGTCTTCACTCTCTATAAACGAACTGCTTTCATGGCTTCTTTTCAGTACAAAGGAGAGGATAAAAGGAATAATAATAATGATAATCTCTAGACATATAAAGACATATACATATAAAATATGATGATAACTTTTTCAATATGGAAATCATGTTCTAAGAGTATTATTATTATCATAAGAATGTTTAATCTTGAAAACGGCCAATCTTGCACGCGATTTCTTTCTTTCATATCAGTCAATTATCTCGTTAAGGCAGCTCACCTGATCATTTTGGTTTCGATTTGCTCAATAGGATACTGGGGGACTTCATAGGGAGCAGATATCTCATTGGATAAGTGTTTATCCTCTTTGTTATTGATAAGCATTTTCGCAATTTGACGGAACCTTTCTCCCTCGGAGTTCTGGTATGAATTGGAGACTCCGTTAGGATCCTGCTCTGAAAATAAACAACAAGAAAGAGGGAAGTTTTTACAAAGTGTGTTTTTAAAGTGAAATTCAATATGCAGAGGACTTGTTTAATACATCCAAAAAATGCAACTGTTGAGTATTAAGGACTCAGCGAAAAGAGGGGATTAAAGATATGAAATTGGATTCGAATTTCGGTACAGTAAGTAAAAAGGGATCCTCTCTTTTTTGAGGGGATGACAAACAAGGTCACAACATCTACTACCTGTTACAAGTTTAGCCATTTCCTTCCGTAGATGTTCCAAGTCGGATAGAGAGCTTCGCCTTCGAGAAGCAGGACGACGCTCTCCACCTCCTAGTCGCCCCATAACGGAGCCTTCCATTGGACTCTCCGTACCTGGAAATCACTTCTTGTATTAGTTTCATTTTAGGCTCCATAGTGAAACAAGTCGAGAATTCAACTGAGGGAAAAGCAGTACCTCTAAAGACATTTCAGCTCTCTTTTATTCTTTTTTTGAGGCAACTTGGGGGTCGGGGTTTTCAACGAAGCAGAAGAAGGCGAAAAAACTTTCGTTTTTATTTTTAGAAATGAATTGAAATGAGGCCAGCGTCGCTCACTTCTTTTTCCATCATGGTGTATTCTTGGCTCGGGAAACTGCCTTAGAAAAGCCGAACACACATTTTTTCTAAAGAAGAGTAAGCAAGCAGGCTTCAACCCAGGAGAGGTAAGAAAAAAAAGAAGAGAGAGAGAGAGCAGGAATCTTTGTCAATGCGGGGTTTTATTGGGAGGAAGAAGAGGATATCGAGACAATTTATTTTTACCTTCTCTTCCAACACTGCCCGGGCCAGTTACGTTTATGAAAACATTGTTTCGAAGATTCTTAACGGCAGCGACATGGCTGGGTGGCATGAAGTCTTCCTCATCATTGCAATAGTCCGCACAGGAATACAAGTTGCGACTTGCCATCTTATGAAAAACCAAGGGATTAATGACTAATAATATGTGTATATATACAAATAAGAGTTTCCTTAAGTTGATTAGTTGCCTTGATGGCTAACAATAAAAGCATAATGCAGTGGTCTCTTCCTATGAACTTTCCTGCTTGATCAATAATAGTAGTATTAGGAACATTATGTGTGTGTGTTATTTGTGTTTGTTTTCAAACCAGAAGAATGTCTTCTTTTATTTCACTATTCGTCTTGCAGAAGAAAAAAAGACAAGAAGAAAAAGTCATTCCTTCCAAAGAAGAGAGCAGATAATACCCCACCCCCCTCTCTCGTGGCTTTACATAGTTTAAAAATAGTTTACTTAGATCCACGTGAAATATATATTCTTGAGCATATGTATGTAGATTTGATGTTGTCCAAAAACGAGAGAGGTTTACCTATTTCATGAATAAACCTTTTAAGAATTACTATGGAGGAATACACGCCAAAGTCAAACAAATTATAAGGTGCATTCACTTGCATAGTCTTACAATTAGCTTGATATAGACAACATCACATAGTCATCACATACATCGATATAGTGAAATAACGACTTTTTCAAAAGATGTAGCCGATATATCAAACAGAAAACTTTAATTAATAATAATATATTGGTCTCCTAAAACTAAGATTTACTTCGATCGAATGAGCATTTCTTAAATTATTATTAAAATAATATTTGAGCATCAATTCTTGGAGAGACGGAATTTAGCTCTTTTTCTTGGCATAATATATTTGTAAAGGCTCTTTTTAGCTAAAATATTTTCATTTTTGATCCTAGGTTCGATAGACTAATTATAATGCTATAATGCTTATTTATATCCTATGGGATGCAATTCTATCGAGCTATATAGGCAAAAAAAATATTTTTTCAATTTAATCTTTGTATTGAATACATTGACTTGAAGGTTTAAAACAAGCATTATGTAGTATTTAACAATAGATAATAAAGTATTGTGAGACTTTTTTATGAATATATATAGAAGCATTTTTAAGGGATCAATCATAGACCAATCAATAACAAGAAAAGTCCTTGTTTATGCTCTGAAAAGAGAACTTTTGTTTATCACATTCGATTCGGCACTGGATGTATAAATGTTTCATGCTCATGTATTCAACATGGGTTTGACTATCAAAAACGATATTGCATGTAGGATGCGGCGTGATAGTTGACCGTATTCTGGTCATTGATTTAATTGATTTTGAATAATCAATGAAAGTTTTTCTAAGTTTCATCATTTATTTAATAAAAAGGATGTAGTCATAGAAGTACTTAATTACTTTTTATATCCGCTCTTTTATTCACCATTACTTTTAAGGATAATCCATCAGCCAAATTAGATCATAAACAATCCTATCCTTAACTTTGTAAGTGTAAATCTGAAGCCTATAAATGAAACGTTACATAATTTATTATTTACGTTTACTTTATTTCTTTGTTTTTAATCGTTCATAATTGTAATAAAAATAATAAGAAAAACAAGAGCATATAAAATAGACCAAAAGCATTATAATATTTCAATGCGACTTGCTATCTTCTGCAGCACTTAATATTGTAAAATAAAATAAAACATAACGACTCCTGTCATTTGTTGGAAAATCTTCATTTTTATATTTTTATATTCTAATTGTCATATAACGTCATAGGAATCATGGAATTATAGCTTAGTGAATTCAAAAGCTTTTGTTTACGGAAAAAAGAATAAAATATAAGTTATAGACTATCTAAAAGAAATATTATGAGCTAAAAACAAAATAAACTTGTTTTATTTGATGATTTATGATGCAAATATTTTTTTTCAACATGAAAGGAAACATTAAAAGCTATATGTTAAATAGCACTATTAAAAACCTTGTTGTTATAACCATGTGACGTCATGCCATCAGCTGCATTCCCCTTGTCTGTTAAATACACTTGGCCTGACCCTCGGTCAGTCCAAAGTTGTTATCCAGAATGTGAAAGCAAGGAGCAAAGGGGAAACACAATGCTTTATGCTTGAGAGGTTAGATAATTATACAAAGAAGTTATTATGCAGCACAAACAAACAAACGTGGATATTTAGTGGCAATCCTCTAAAATGCTAGGTTGAAAAGTGAAAACAATTCTACAAGAGGGACTTTCAGTCGTGTGATGCGTTTGAAGGTTTGCGGTGGGACTCGTTTACGTTATTGATGTAAGGAAGCATGATTTAATAATGAGTTATTAATGCAACTTTTTTATGCAATTTGTGAGGTCATAAGGAACATTCTGGAATTATTGTTTAATAAAATATTGCATTATCCTCGAAAATACGATTGGACGGAGTATATAAATGTCATATTGATCATTCAAATCCTCACAAATACAATTCCATCAAACCAGTGAGCAAAAAAAATAATATTTTCTGACCTTTTGTTTATTAACAATGAAATAATTTGAATTTGTAACAAAAATAAGCTATACACAGAAGCAATATATAAATGATATATTTAGTTGAATCCAATGTCTATGATTCCTCTTGCAATAATATGATCTAACGAATATATCCTTTAAATTGATAAGAAATAAAATAAAGTTTATACATGTAAAGTAGCTCAATAAAAAGCGTTTGAGAATGAGTTCCTATAAACCACAAATGCAATTTTTTCATGCAACTCACAAATCCTCATAGAGGACATGCACATGAAATAAGAGTTAATATGCAATATATATGTATATATATATATATATAGTATATATATATATTTTCATATATTTTATTGTTGGATGGACAAGCAGTTAAATGTATAGTAATATAGTAAATAGAGTAATAAAGTAAAAATATATGTAGTCTAATAAGGCGCAATTTAGGTTGTTTTGGAAGAAATAAGGTATATTCGTTCCATGAACTATGAATATCCATGTTTCGTTCTCTTTTGAAAGCGAAATATATGTGTAAATATTTCAATAAAATGCAGGCTATTTTATTTTACTGTTATGCTTTGGCAGTCTTCTTAGGTTATTTTTGTCTTTGGGTGTCCTATTCGATTTTGGTTATATATATATATACATATATATAAAGCGTGTTCATTTCAAACATAGCGTCCAGCATTTATCAATCACTCAGCAAAAATGGCTTTCAAAAAGCCTCGTTTCAAACATAACTTGCATGCAAGTCTTTGTTTGTAATAAATAAAATAATTTTCTATTCATGAGCTTTTCAAGAAATTAAATAAATTCTACTGATTGATTAATATAAGGCTTCTCTATTTATATATGCATGACATTAATAGATAGCGATTAAATAGATTTCACAATTGATGAGTATATGTCCATACGAATGGACGAAATAAACAAAATAATTCATAATATATAATGACACTTCTGCCCCAAAAAACTGGTATTCTAATAAATAAAGCATAATATATTTTTATGTTGTATTTATGAGTGATTTAAAATAATGTCCATGATAAAGGATGGGTATTATTTACTCCCAGATCGCAGTTTTAATATTAGCTGGCATTTGCTACGTATACAATTAAGTCTCTTCAATCTCAATTTCTATATAATTATTAAAAGAATCAAACTTTTGGATAGTAATTGTTGTCAGTATTTAAGGGAAATATATATAAATATTGCATTAATAGGGATGATTATGCTTCATTTTGAAACTCATTGAACCTCTTTTGTTCTGCAGGGGTCAAAATCATTCAAATAGATACATTTCTTCGATAAAGGTTATTATATCAAGAATTGATGAAGCTTTATATCATGTTTTAATCAGTTATAAAAATTCTTTTTTGCCTATTTCTTTTGATAGAATTACATTCGTTTGGATATGAATAACAATAAATAACGGATCGTTTCCTCTCGAGGATCAAAACTGTGCCCTCAAGAGTCAAGCATACTTCCATTGAGCTAACGCGTACTAGTGTTGTATAGGTCCCAATTTATTCGGTTCTATCAGTCCTTGGTCCTAAGGACCGTCGCTCCTTTGATTTTCCAATAAATGTCGGAAGAGTATTTTTTTCATAAGTTCTTAACTGCTAATAATATATGTATATATTATATTATAACTTGGCGTTAATACAATAGCAACAAAAGGGGTTAATAATATATATAAATTAGACAATTTAGAAACATTTTCTCTTATAATAACGGCTTTTCAATGTACTCATCGTCGGTCATTAAATGTTTCTGTAAAAATAATTCATTCACAACCCTTTCGTTCCAACCGTTATAGGCTAATTTTTAGGTATTGTCATCAAGTATCGACGATTTATTTTTGTAATAATAACCAATATTTAATATTTTTAGTAACATAAGTAATGTTATATTTGTCATCAGCTCATTGAAGATGTTGGATTTTTCATATAAAGGATATTTCCTTTTCATAGCATTAAGAGATGTTGACAACATGACATAGGTTATGACGTAAAAAAGAAACATTTTCCTTTTTTAAGGATCGACAAAAAGGACTGGACCAAACTGGACTCCAGTCCTCGGTCCTAGATAGGGACTGACACAACACTAACGCGCACCCTTATAAGAATACTTCTTATGGTTATACATATTTGATATAGGAAAATATCACATTTATTTATTGAAACGAGTCATTTTGGCCGAATGGACAAAAAGGGTTATTGCAGAAAATAAACTCAAAAGCGTCATTGTTATCAGAAATAATAATAGATAGTCTAAGCTTATCATTTCGCAACAAAAAAAATCATTAATTATCATTATCATAAAACCACACATGTGTTAAAAGAAAGCAAAAGGAATGGAATTAATGCCGGAATAAAAAAGATCAACCATGACGTCCTGCGTTAAAGAACACAAAGACTTACATCGAAATAAGTATACAGTTCAAATTATTTGCTCAACAACGACTCACTTCCTCGTAGTCGGCTTTTTTACAACTGAGAATACTTTCAAAAGCGGTAATGGAATTTCCCTGTTGCTCTCTTTTTCAGCGTTCTTCCTTGCTTTTCTATCCCTTGTACCTTACCTAACTTTCAACAAGATAATAATAATAATAAGAAAAAGAATAATATCTAATCACGAACTGGCATCCTAGGTGAGGGCAGATAACATATAACATGTATGTAGGTATGGGGAGGCTACGGTGTACATACACTTGAACCCATAAGGGAGTACACAACACACACACGCCTTCTGGAATCTTTTTAATGAATCATATAAAAAAGCTCATTCACGCATGGCTTCTACGTTGTTATTCCTAATCGAATATAGAGAAATCATATATAAATATATATATATTATTTAGAAACAATAACAAAGCTACATGACAAGCTATCACCAAGACACTCCTTGATTCATGTTTCCATTCAGTATGGACAAGTTTCATCAATCATGCAGACCCTTGTTCCTAACCGGACAACGACGTGAATTTAGCACAGGCTGAATAAAATGTCAGCGGTATGGTGGGGGTTTTCTCTTCAAAAGTATGAATTGAAAAAAGTGGATGTAAAATAATTTTATAGCGGCATTCTAGCATGTTACAACATATCTGGCGACAGTTCAGTTTAATTCACTTAACTGTTCACCATCATATATAGAAATATGTTTTATTCATTCTTAGGTTTGGCTTGCTCAAGGATTAAAATTCAATATGCAGTAGAATTGTCCTTGTTAGTTTAATCATATTTCCACAATTTCACTTTCAGGTTACAACATTTCTTTCATTCATTTAGCAGGCTATTACAATAATTACTAATGAATCCTTCTTGAAAGTTTTTGAAACTTATTATTTGTAAAAGTATAAACATACAGATATTTTATTCTGGGAGATCATAAGAACCGAGTGTTGCACACTTTGAAAAGTTGTACTTAAGAGTGTGGATGATTGATGAATTATGTACATATTTGGTTTTGCAACGCAAACAGGTAAATTTGACAATTGAAGCAAATAAAAATACTGTTAATATTAACCATGTTGATATGTGCCATTCTCCAACTGAAAATTAATTTACAGATGACCAAAAATCTACATTGGCATAAGTTGTATTTAAATCTATACTTGGGAGCTAGTTTTATTTGATATTATCATTATTCGAAATTGAAGAAAAGTAGAATAATGTAATATGTCCAATAACACTATGCAACAAAAAATTTGCCAACAGCCAAAACTTTAAAATACATTTTTGCACGTACTCTCCTAAAAAAATTGATCTTTTGATATGAGAATATACAATTACCACTTTGTAACTGCTGTTAGTGTTACCTGGATAGAAAGAAAAAAAGAAGGGAGAGAAGTGAGGCGAAATACTCTCTCCCTTCTCTTTCTATCCAGGTAACACTAACAGCAGTTACCAAGTGGTAATTGTATATTCTCATATCAAAAGATCAATTTTTTTTGGAGAGTACGTGCAAAAATGTATTTGCTTATTTCTCTAAAAGTATAGCGATTTTTAGAACACCAAACATATCAAATGAAAGCTTGGTACACCAGCTTTAATATTTTGGTATACTAAATCATGTCAGTTTAATAAGTAGAGAGTTATATGTACATAAAAAAAGCATATCTCGCGTACAAAATGACGCATATAATGGATTATAAATGCGTCAGAGACAAAGTAAAATTTTGAGAGGATACCTTGACGCAAATCTAAGAAACACATTATTATTGATTTTTTTCATAATCGATTTCTTATAGGTCAATACAGGTTCTGAATCATATGATGTAAACTCAGATTGTACTGAATTCTGAATTGATAGAATGCAACCAAGGTCATTTTTGGATTTATCATCTAAAGGTTTACTAAACTTAAAAGTACTATTTTACTCTGAAGCGAACAAGTCATCTTCTACAGGCGAGTGAAGTTAATTGATACAAAAAAGCTATGAAATATGCTAACATTACACACTCCATTTTTTCTTTGTTTTTACTGAAAACTTTGTTTTATTAAAAAACATCAAACATACGTCTTAAATTAGATTTCCTTTAAATTAATAATTATTATTGAAGTCTGTAACGTCCACCACTTTCAAGAAATTTGCGGAAAACTATATTTTTACTAAATTTTTAAAACTTTGACCTCGTTGCGCGACCTCGTAATGTTGACCGATTTTGTTCAAACTTTGTATGTCGTCTTTTTTTATCACCAAGAAACAGAAAATCCACAATGTTGCTAACATTTCAAACATTTGAAAAATAAGAACAGCCCTAATATATATATATATATATATATATATATAGATATATATATATATATATATATATATATATATATATATATATATATATATATATATATATCTATATATATATATAATTATACATATTTGCATGTATTCAACTCAGTAAGTTACATATCCTTATAAACAATAAATTTTTATTAATGGGAAAATATAAATATTGTTTTAATTTTAAGGACATGTAACTTACTGAGGTAGAATACATGCAAATGTATATATATATTGATATTAATCCTTTTGTTACGGAACGAATAAATTTTAACAATCACGAAACCTTTAGAACGATGAGCATAAATTGAGGAGCATAGGTGCCTAATGATTTTGCTCAATTATTCGATAATAAGTCGTTTTTAATGGTTCTAATGGTCTCGATGGCTATTTAAAGCCTGGAACGTATTTAAATATATCTTTGCAGCTAAAAAAATTGTCCATGAGTGATATATCTATCATAACGTGAAACTGTCTGTTTGTCCCATTCTTACGACTATAATGCAATTATTTCATTACATAATCAGAGTTTGGAAATATTACTTTACCCAACCCCCCGCCATCTCATAATGTATAAACTTAGGTTCCGAAATATTTTTCGTGTGACGTCACGTCTGGCAGAAAACATAAACAAATAACTTTTACTATATATAACATCTCTACTCAAATTATCATTAGTGCATCGTACTCTTAAAAAAATGGCTTCATTTAAAAAAGACAGTGTGCAGTTGCTGTTTGTCCTTCATGGATCCCAATGCTCACAATGTATTGTACCACTCGTTTCCAACCAACATCAAACAGAGAAAAGCTTGGACCATCGCATGCAAAAGAGGAGATTCGACATTTCAGCCTGCATCATCCTATGTGTATAATATTTATATATATATGATTATAAACAGTATTTTATTTTGTAATAATTATAAATTATATATATTTTTCTTAATATGTATTTCTAATAATATTTTTATAATATATGATTATAACCATATTTTGTTTTGTATTATTCATAAATTATATACTTTTTTCTAAATATGTCTTTGTAATAATATATGATTATAAATAGTATTTTGTTATAATTTATTTCGTTGTTTTTTATGTGCTTTAACATATAATGATTGAAGAGTTTGCTTTTTCATGAAATATTTTGGATAATTCGAGCAACTTTAAACCATCAAAAATTTATGATTACTCACAAAATTTAATATTTTTCATTTTCTAATATAATTGTGATAATTAATTCTTCTATGATCTAATTAAAGGCTAAATTCGATTATATTTAACATATTTTACTTATACAATATACCCTCTTTTGCCATATGTGACGTCATGCTCATGAGGTAGGTTGCGTGGCGGTGTATTTTTTTTACTTTCATTGGTTAAAATGGTTCTACCTTACTTTTAACTACCTTGACTTTACCAATAGATTTAATGGATCTTTCTTCAAAATTGTATTGGCAATGCATTAATGTTAATTGCTGCCTTGTCCCTTAAAATCATAGATCCGTATGTACCATTGGCCTAAAACATGAAAATTTTTAAAATTTAAATTGTGGCCCGAAAACATATATCACGACTAAATAGTCATATATCTGTAATCCCCATTCTCTAAATTACTAAATTCATTTGTTTTTTTGCGTTGGAAAGACAAAAGTCATTTTTTGTTGCATAGTGTAATAGGCGTTATTTTGAAAACCGAATATTGTTCCTTGCTAATGAAAAACTGGCTATCGGAATAACTCTTGTATCATACTCGGCAAACAGGCTCAAATAGGTAAAAGTAAGTCGCATACCCGACATTTTTTTGTTCGTATCTACAATGGAATTCGGAGATATCAATATCCACCAATGTCTTTCAAACTTTTTGACTTACACGTATGAGTTACATCTAGACATGGCTATAATAACTTTCACTTCAATAAAATAATATGGGAGTCAATCATGCTATGAAGTGGTCTTGAACTGCAATCGAGTATTTTTGGATTATATAACTAGACAAACTAGAAATCATTATGAATGCAACAGCTTTATATATTACTCAACTGTAAAATAACATTATTATACGCACCCTGTATTATATATACAGGGTGCGTATAAGTCCGGGAAGAGAGAAATGTAGTCTTAAATAGTATATTTCTCACTGGAAATTTGCAGAACTTGGTAGAACTTTCTTAAAGGTCGTACCAACACAACTATCTACAATTTTTCAAAATGTCCGCCATTCTCACGCAGTACAGCTTCAAGACGTCCACGGACTGTTGGCAAGCTGCATGCACCGTTTCTTCTCTGATTTTTCTCCATTCCTTCACGAGAGCCTCTTTTAAGGTGGTCAAATTTCGGTGGGCGAAGCACAAGCCTTGCTCTCAAGTATGAATCACATGGAGAAGTCCATGACGTTGAGATCAGGGCTTGAAGGTGGCCAGGTAAATTGTCCAAAAGGCAGGAAAATTCTGCTTGCACCATTCTTGGACAGGTTTGGACCCATGGCTGGGGCAGAGTCTTGCTGAAAAGTGAAGAAGGTTTCCCCATACTCAGCCTTGATCCATGGCAGTACTTGGTCATTTAACATTGACAGGTAGACCTCCTTGTTAATCTTGACACCCTCGGGACAAATATGAGAGGGCTCTTTTTCCCATCTGACATAATCCTGCCCAGACCATCACAGACTTTGGTTTTTGACATCGGAAGACTCCGCGAACCTTGCAGGAATGTCAGCACTGCTCTTGGCCAAAATCCGATCATTCTGGGAATTGTACACCGCCTGAACTGTGAACAATTTTCGTCCGTGTAAAAAAAAATGGACCCTGCGTGCCAGACTTCAGTTTGTTCAGAAGAATTCGGCCTCGTTCTCTTCGCTTCTCAATTGTGGCCTCAGAAAGAAGTTGAAGCCTTATCTTCTTATATGGAGTTATCCCCAGATCCTTTTTCACTAGATTTCTCATCGACCCCCGCTCATATTTTCCTCTTTGGCCATCTTTCTCAGGCTTCTTGCAGGGTTCCTCCTGATCTTCTCGCGGATCCTCTTCACGCACGCCTGGGTTCTCACAGACATTGGTCGGCCACTCCTGGGCCTGTCGGATGTTTTTCCGGTCTCCTTGTACCGCATGGCCGTGTTGTGCACAAGCTTGTAGGTCACTTTATGTCCTTGAGCTTCTTGACAATATCAGAATTACTCAACTCCGCGCAATGAAAGGCAACTATAGTGTCACGGAAATTGCTCATGATGCTGGAGGAACATTGACAGAAACTTTGTTGTTAACATGAACTTGTTTTGATGAAGCTGAAGAACGTATCTACCGGTTTTAAGCACAAAAACCAAAACCATAGGAACTTAGTGTCGTAAAGTCCCACTTCCAGAATATTATGCACCCTGTATACACACACACCAACATATTTGACGGGATGAAGTGGGATTGGCCCGGATTGATTGAAATGTCTGCACTATATATATACTCTCTTTATTCCATCATTGCTCCGGAGGAAGTCCTCTGATGTGACGTCATCCTTCACGTTCTGACGTCACAACCACTCGCCACACTACTCCCCCCAGACATTTTATACAATACGGCAAATCTCATCTTATTATGGAAGATACAATATGAGTGAAAGACAATCGTCAATAAGTTATTAAAAAAATAAGTAATAAAAAAATAAAAGAAGTAATTAGAAAAATAAAAGAAGTAATTAAAAAATAAAATGAGTCATTTAAAAAAAAATACTACAAATCAAATCTGATTTTTTCTTGGGAATTCGCCCGGACCGTGTTGGTTTTGGTCCATTTAGTCTTTCTTGATGTAGGTGGGGCTCTACCGGGATACATCCCGGGGGTCTACTGTAGGTTGTATGGAAGGAGGAAACGTGCTTTGGGGTTCCCGCCCGATGATTGGGGTATGAGGGCTATTGTTGGGTAAAAACGCCGGTTTTAAACGAGAAATTGCAACTGAATCTGGGCGGCCGTTGATGTCGAGGACAAAATAACTGTCGTGGCGCTCGAGGACTTTACACGGCCCTTTGTATGGGGGTGTTAAGGGTGGCTTGACTTGGTCTTGCCGAATCCATACGTAAGGAGTGTTGAGGAGGTCCTTAGGATTATACGGTTTCGGACTTGTTCCGTGGCGAAGGGGATTTACGAATGGGAGGGCTTGATGTGTCTTCGAAGATCACAAACCCATTGGTTGGATGGGGCTTGAGGTTGTGTTTCGACAAGGTCTCCTGGTAGGCGTAGAGTTTCCCCGTATACTGCTTCAGCGGGTGAAATTCCCAGGTCCTCCCGCGGGGTAGCCCGGAGTCCTAGCATGACGAAAGGAAGATGATGAAGCCATTGTTGGGGATGCTCCTCTAGCCTCGTCATCAAAGCCGCCTTTAGGGAACGATGGAAACGTTCTACCATCCCATTGGCTTGTGGGTGGTAGGCCGTCGTGTGCTTAGCTTTACACCCTAGGAGACGGGTAAGTTGAGTCCAGAGTTCCGACGTGAAGGTGGTTCCTCGATCGGAAGTAATGAATTCCGGTGCTCCAAAACGAGATATCCATCCGTGGAGGAGGGAAGTAGCGCATGTTTTGGAAGACGAGTCCACCATTGGGATAGCCTCCGGCCAGCGAGTCCAGCGATCCACCACTGTGAAGAGAAAACGGAATCCTTCGGAAGGGGGCAATGGGCCGACCACGTCGACGTGGATGTGGCCAAATCTTCCGGATGGTATGTTGAAATCTTCTGGAGGGCGGTAGGTGTGTCGGAGCACTTTACTCCGTTGGCATTGTTTACACTGTCTAACCCATTCGTTGATGGCGGGACGCATTCTATGCCAAACGTAATGCTCTCCGATGAGTTTGTTTGTTGCCTTAGCTCCGGGATGAGAGAGGCCATGGTAATGGTCAAATACCACTCTTTTCCAGGAGCCCGGAACGAGTGGGCGAGGGCGCCTTCTCGACACGTCACAGATGATGGCGTGGTCTTCATGGAGAATTCCCGGATCCGGAGGCCAGTCTCCGAGGATAATGCCTCCGAGATGAAAGAGTCCTTCCTTTGGGCTGCGGAGAACTCGTCCCAATTGATTGTTATGGAGAAAACCGAAAAGGCTCGAGACAGAGTATCCGCCACTACATTATCCTTTCCGCTCACATGGCGGAGATCGGAGGTGAATTGTGATATTTCAGAGAAATGCCGGTATTGACGAGGAGTCCAATTTGGATTCTGGCTCGTTATGGCTGTCGTCAGGGTTTGTGATCCGTATATACCGTAAAGGTCTCTCCTTCCACGAAGCTGCGGAAATGACGGATAGCTAATTTCACTGCGAGTAGTTCTCGGTCAAAGGCACTATATCTTGATTGGGCTGCATCGAGGGCTTTGCTAAAAAATGCAAGAGGTCTCCATGCCTCCCCCACTAGCTGTTCAACGACTGCACCGACTCCCACATCCGACGCATCCACGGAAATTGATATGGGTGCTCCAGGGACGAAATGATGCAGAAGGATTGCCGAACGGAGTGCTTGCTTCACCCCATCAAATGATTCTTGGCACTTAGATGTCCAGTCCAATTTCTTCTTTATAAACCTCTTTTGATGTGTAGTTTTTTTGAATTGCAGGAGCTCGTGAAGAGGGATCATCATTGTTGAAACGTTGGGGATAAATCTTCTATAGTAATTCACCGCTCCTAGGAACCTTTGTAATCCCTTGATGTCCTTAGGTGCGGGAATCTTCAGGATGGCATGTACTCTGTCCGTTATAGGTCGGATTCCCTCCTTTGAAATCTTAAAACCGAGGAAATCCACAGACTTAGCCCCAAAAATACTTTTTTCCAGGCTAATAATAAGTCCGTGACCGTCCAGGCGTTTGAAAAGTCCTAGAAGGTGTTTTTCATGTTCCCTTTCATCCTTACTTGCCACGAGAATGTCATCGATGTACACGAATATCCCGGGGAGGCCTCTCACGACCTCGTCGATGAAACGTTGAAACGTCTGCCCTGCGTTGCGGAGGCCGAACGGCATTCGCTTATATTCGTATAAACCGAAAGGAGTGATTATGGCCGTCTTGGATGCATCCTCTTTTAGCATGGGGATTTGATGGTAGGCCTTTACAAGGTCGACCTTTGAAAAAATCGAAGCACCGTGGAGGTCCCTGGCAAAATCGTTTACGTGAGGGACGGGGTAGCGGTCCGGTTCGGTCTGCCTATTGAGGAGGCGGTAGTCTCCGCATGGGCGCCAAGATCCGTCCTTCTTCGGCGCCATATGAATGGGGGATGCCCACGGACTCTTTGACGGTGTGATGATCCCTAATTCCAATAAACGATTCAATTCCTCCTTGACCACCGATCTCATGGCGTGCGATAGTGGGCGAGCTCTCTGATGGCACGGTTTATCCGTGGTCTTGATGCTGTGTTCCACTGAGTGCTTGATGGAGATTCGCGACAAATCTGGGGCTGTCAAATTTTTAAACTTTCCCAAGAGGCGCTCCCATTTTGTGGCGTCGCGGGCGGGCACGAAGTTAATATGGGGAGTATTTGACGAGACAGCGGTGAGGTGTACGGATCGGAGATCCTGGGCTCGGAATAGCCGCTTCCCGGCAATGTCAACAAGGAGGTAATGAGCCCTAAGGAAATCAGCGCCGATAATAGCCTCTGCTGCATCTGCAATTACGAATCTCCAAGTAATTTTATAGCCCAATCCAATATTTACACTCCTCTTTGTCTCTCCGAAAGTGCGGATAGGAGTGCCGTTCGCTGCCACTAAACGATTACAGGGGTCTGGATAAAGCCTATTTGGGATAAGTCGTAGCGGTAAAATTGACAGCGAAGCACCAGTATCAATCAGGAATTTTATGCCACTGGTCTTATCAATCACGTGGAAGAGGGGGCGGGTACCCGAGGAGAGATTGATGGTTTGGGTCGGTGGTTTAGATTGGGCGGGGCGTACCCAACGCCGACCCTTACTTAGTTTTTTGAAGGCCTGATGGGAGGACAGAGCGAGGGGGTTTCGCATCTCGTGGCCCTAACTCCGAATTTGGCATGATACCAGCATTCTTTCTGTTTCTGTTTGCGGCCTCCCTGGGTATGGGTGTTGGGAGATCTTGATACTGCCCTATTGATTATATCCGGCCTTCTTAGTGAGACAGCCATATCTTGAAATCGTCCTCACCCATATTGCGGTTAGAAAGCAGGAGTTGACGTGAATCCTTGGGGATGGCTTTGGCTATAGTCATCCTAATAATGAGTTCCATAGGGTCCTCCACGCCGTCCAGGAGGGACCTAGCCCTGTCGGCTACATCGTTGGGATGTTCTAAGTTGTCCTCGACATTGAGCATCCCGATGAACTCCTCCATCCTGGATTGATCCGTACGGCGGAACTTACGTAGGAGCACGTTCTTTATGCGGTCGTACGGTTTCTCCGAGGCGGGTGAGTAGTCTGACGTGCGGAGGCGGCGCAAAATATCCCTGTCAAGAGCTTCGAGGACTTTATTAAATTTTGTCCTTTGGTCCGTGATGCGGCTCGACTCAAATATCGATTCTAATTGCATGAACCAGGCCTCCGGGCATTCTGCAAAGAATGGAGGGGCCTTACAGGACAGGGCCTGGATGGTATCGTTCGATGCGGACGTCATTCTTTTTTGTCGGGGTCACCAATTTGACGGGATGAAGTGGGATTGGCCCGGATTGATTGAAATGTCTGCACTATATATATACTCTCTTTATTCCATCATTGCTCCGGAGGAAGTCCTCTGATGTGACGTCATCCTTCACGTTCTGACGTCACATCACTCGCCACATATATATATATATATATAAATATATATATATATATATATACAGAGTGGTACAGCAAAAATTAGAATGGACTTTTAAAGGCCCTAGCTCCATTGTTATTTGTTGTATGATCTTGAGCTTGGTGCCATTCGAAAGAGTAAACAAAATCCTACAAACTGGTATCTGTTGTGTTTTTGTATAACCAAAAATGTCTGAGCAAGAGATGAAAGGCAAAGGGCGATTGATCTCCTCTGCGCCCAAGTCGACCCGAAGGTGATCACGACCCAGATCAAGGTATCCTTGGCCACGGTCTACAACATCAGGAAGGCCATGGAGGGCATGGATCCGATCTCCAGGAAGCCTGGGACTGGGGGACACAACAAAAAACGAAGTGGTGAGTTCCTGAACCTCCTGCAGGAGAACATCAAGAAGGACCCCACCAAGTCCATGAGGAAGATGGCCGCCGAGAGAAACGTTGCTCTCATCACCGTCACCAGGGCCGTCCACGAGGTCTTGGGCCTCAAGAGCTTCGTCAGGACACCAAGGCATCTGTTGGCGGCCACTATGAAGGCCAGAAGGTTAGAGAGAGCCAAAAAAGTCCTCAACTTCTTCAAGCACAACGGCGACACGGTCAAGATCTACTCCGACAAGAAGATCTTCACAGTGGACGCAGTGCTGAACAGAAGAAATGATCGATTCTTGGCAGAAACAAGAGGTCAGGTGGAGGGGTATTACAGGACCAAACATCCAGCCCAAGTCATGGTCCTGGGTATCGTGGCCTCCGACGGCAACAAGATGCCCCCACACTTCTTCAGGCCCAATGAGAAGGTCAACTCTGATGTCTACTACAAGGTCCTTAGGTACAAGGTCTTGCCATAGCTAAAGAGCACATTCCCAATGAACAATTATGTGTTCACCCAGGACGGAGCCCCGGCTCACACGTTCAAGAAGGATCAGGAGTTCTGCAAGGGGAACATGGCCTCCTTCTGGCCGGCGGACTTCTGGCCCTCCTCATCGCCGGATGTGAACCCTCTAAACTTTGCTGTCTGGGGCTTCCTGGAGGGTAAGACCAACAAAACCTCACACACCAGTGTCGAGGCCCTGAAGGCCACCATCACCAAGGAGTGGGACAACATGTAAGAGGACTTCATCAAGACCAGCTGTGCCTCCGTTCGTCCACGTATTGAAGCCATCATCAGGAATAATGGAGGACACATTGAATAAAAATTGTAACTTACTGTATCCTTAACATATTTTGTTTCAGGAATTTACCATTAAAATGGCTCTAAAATAAACTATTCCAGCCTTCAAATTGGCCTTTGTCATTTTCTAATTTTTGCTGTACCACTCTGTATATATATATATATATATATATATATACAGCCCCGTGCAGGTAAATTTGGAACAAGTTTATGGCCTCCAGGATCAATAGGAGAGGTTCTAGAGAAATATTTAATAAACAAAAAATACACATTAGACAATTATGGTCAACTTTTATTTAATGTGTCCTCCTCCAGCTTCCACCACAGTCTCCACACGGGACCTGAATGCCCTCACTGACCTGGACACCTCCGCAGCCTCCAAGGACATGGCCACAGACGTGATGGACGACTTAAGGGCCTCCACAGAGTTGTGGTGGGTCGCACAGGCCTCCCCCTCTAACTTCCCCTATAGGTAGTAGTCACAAGGGTTGAGATCTGGGGAGTTGGAGGGCCAGGTCTGAGGATCCCAGAAGTGAGGCACGTTTTCCTTGAGCCATGCCTGCACAGTCTTGGCCTTGTGGGCGGGGGCAGAGTCCTGCTGAAAGGTGTACTTCCTCCCAGAGGCCACAGTGTCTATCCAAGGCTTGACCACGTTACTGAGGACCTCCAAGTACACCTCCTGGTTGACCTTTTGCTTGGGCTCAAAGAAGTGTGGCGGCATGACGTGGCCCTCACTGCTGATGACACCCAGGACCATCACTGCAGCCGGGTTCTTTGTCCTGAAGACCATGGGGACCTCAGAAGCCTCCCTACAGATCCACCTGTCATTCTGCCTGTTCCTCTTTTTGTTCCACGTCTGTGGCCATGTCCTTGGAGGCTGCGGAGGTGTCCAGGTCAGTGAGGGCATTCAGGTCCCGTGTGGAGACTGTGGTAGAAGCTGGAGGAGAACACATTGAATAAAAGTTGACCATAATTGTCAAATATGTATTTTTTGATTAATAAATATTTCTCTAGAACCTCTCCTTATTAATCTGGATGGCTGTGAACTTATTCCAATTTACCTGCACAGCCCTATATATAATATATATATATATATATATATATATATATATATATATATATATATATATATATATATATATATATATATATATATATATATCACGTTGCTAAATAGTGGATTTCCATTTATAAATGGTGGAATCATAATTTAATTAGAAGCGGCAAAATACTATTTCGAGTCCAGGGAGTCTGGTCATTGCTCCAGATATTTCTTAAGTAGGAAACTCCACTTTATAAAGAGCTGGAGTTCAGTTAGAGAGGGGCAATATGAAAACTTTACGGTTCAATTATATTTGAATCGAAATATATAAGATCCTGCTAGCATTTTTTAGGTTATTCTCCTATCAGAGTACTGGTTTTCCTACGAACATAAATAAAAGTATCAACAACCTTGTTAAAACTTAAAAAATATTTTTATATTCTTAATGCCGTTTATTGTCATATAACATAAATATGAACTCATATTTTTTGTCTTCTATTTTGATCTCCGTTTGTTATTCTAAAAATATTGTCAGGTAAGTTTTTTTCTTTCTAATACGCTTTATAAAATGGGAGTACAAATTATAAAATACTAATTGGACCTATGAAATATACTAATTCAGGATAAACGTATGATATGAAGTAGTCCAATTATACTAATACGGGCAATGCGTTAAATGGGTTATAAGTGGGGTTCCTTAAGAGGAACAAAGGCTCGGTGTTACTTAGTATATATATATATCCTTTAAAAAATAAACCCCAATGCGCATATCCTTGAACCTAAATGAAGGATTTAAAACAAATTGAAGAATGTAAGACTTGTAAAAATTATATATGCATATGTACAAAGATAGAGACAGATTTGACATGGATGATTGACCGTGTCAAGTAGAAAGGCATTCGAACTATGAAATGAATGTCATCTAATGAAGCCTACACAATTTCCTGCAAATCTACCATATAATAAATAGAAACATAAATCAGTGGACAGGTCTATGACGAGCAATATCATCCAGGATGAATGATGAAGGAGGTCAGTTGAAACAGCCGCCAGCCTAAAGCTCTACTCGCGAATAACTACCTTTTGATTTAGACATTCGGAAGCAGACACAATTTTATATGGAATAGTCCTCAAATTACAGCTTTAGCCAGGCAGACATTTAATCCAATATAATTATGTACTTAAGCCTTATGGAAAATGAATTGCTTAGAATAACCATAGATACATAAATATATAGAGAGCTTATTCCCTTCAATAGCAGAGAAACATCGTACAGCTGTCGCCATTGCCCAATATAAACAGAGTAATTTGTACTAATAAGTATCATCGTAAGCTGATCATAGAGATAGAAAGATTTGTTTATATTGAACACAAAAACGAATTCCTCTGAAGAATCTAATAAGCCCTTTATGTCTATATCTCTATGGGAATAACCATATATAGAAACGATTCTGAAGCTGGGCATAAGCATTTCCTACGGAAATCATCCTAATGCTTTGCATGTTAGATCTAATTTAACTGAAAATAAAATATGCATATAGAAATGCCATATGGTAGTTTCAGTTATTATTTAAAAAATGTAAATAATCGTTTAATTTAATTTCCTATCAATTGATGCTTTGCAAATTTATAATTTCTATGTTTTTCTTGTAAAATAAAATAACATTGATTTTTTTACTTCGAAAACTGAAATAAGGAAAACAACTTCTATCTACTCGTTTATGATATCCTAATATATCATTAAAAGATTAGAATTTTTTAGTTTGGACAAACGTATAATTCCACCATGAGTCTTATCCTAAGACACATTTTATCTTTAATGTATAACAACTCTTAAGAGAATACAAAATATATTTAGCATATCATAAGTAGGTAAAAGTTTAAGGCTTAAGAAATAAGCTTAGTGTATGATACATATAAGCTTATAAATTGACCAAATGTTTCAAGAAATTCGGGAAAAAAGTCATATTTAATGAGGAAACAATATAACAGCAAGAAAGTACTGTCACTTTTTTAGAACAAATTAAGGATTCTCACATTTTATATATAGCAGTCCATTTGTAACGGGAAAATTTAACTACATTTTTGTTAATTTTATTTTTACATAACAGATCAAAAAATATATATTATTGTTTCTTTATGTTTTATTGTATTTTATTTTGTATAATATAACATATGGACAACAAAGGCTTTTCTGACTGAAAAGAGCAAAAAGAAGTTAATTAGTATTTTTTAAAGTCATTTGCTACACAAAACACAGGACAATTAATTTTCTTCATATTGTTTTTGGTTATGAAACTATTTCATAAGGAACCCACCTTTATGACCACTTTGTAATTAACGATGGTGTTTAAAGAATACTCTTCATTATAATTTACTATATTATTTGTTAGTTGAATTAAAGAATACAGTAAAAATAATTTAAATCAAATTTTTTGCTTATGTTATTTTGATTATGTAATCTCCACCCTTATAGTATTTTTTTATTGACGTGAGGTCAAAACACTATAAAGAAAGCTCTACCCTTAGCGTAGTAATCTGATGCAATTTGTCAATTGATTAGAAATATGTGATGCTCCTATAGACTGATGATCAAGTCATAGTAGTTAATCATTATATACATTAGGGCTGTTCTTATTTGTCAAATGGCTGAAATATTAGCCACAAAGTTTTTTCCTAGTTCTTTGTGGAAGAAAGGCTGATATTTAAAATTTGACTGCGTAATTTGGCTGCGAAACGAGATCAAAGTTTTTAAAATTTTGTCGTTTTTTCATAATTTTCTTCAAAATCATTGCCGATACAGGATTCAGCATCAACTTAAAGAAATAAAAAATTACTGAGACAAATTAGATGTGTTTTGCAATAAAACAAGATTAAGAAATAGTTTTTTTAAATATACCTTATTTTTCTTTGAAACAAAGAGAAACATTGAGCATATAAATTAAGGAATCTTATAGTTTATTATTATTTTTTAATAGTATTCATTTTATTGTTTTGCATTGCTGATTTCTATATCAAAAATGGTCAAAAAATGAATGGGAATATTAAGCCCAAATGTTATTTTTTGATATCATTGCAAATTTTGTCGTTACCAGTCTTTCCTTATAATGTCAATATGACAAATAATTTTAACCCGATCATTACACTCGACAATTTTCTTCATATTACCACAAATGAAAAGACCATGAATAGAAGCAAATTATTTATTTTAATAGAAAAAATAACTAATATTCTATAGATTAACAATATTTTTCTTCGATATACATCAAGCTTCTTTATAGTGGCCACTTCAGAGAACCCAAAAAAAATTGACCGCAACAGCCAGGAGGCCGGATTATAAATCTTTTTTTTCTGCCACAAAAGTATATGTTTCATATTCGCCACATCTGTGCAGTGTAACTAAAAAATACACTAACAAATAAAAGCTCTTTTTAACAGTTGTGTAAAAAAGAACATTATAATTCAAATTTACTTTTAAAAAAGTGTGACCTAAATATAAAATGACAATTCAATTGTTCCTTTAAAACACCGATATTTTCTTAAGATCCTCTTGACTTATTTATTAATTAAATTATACGTGATAGAACGAATAGAAAGACATTTCGAAACCCATTTTCTTATTTGGAAAAAGGGGTGGCCGTTATTGGCAAGTGTCTGCGATAGACAGGTGACCCCTAATACATATTGAACTGTATTTATATATTTGCCAATAAATAATAGGATAATTTATTGGTAAATTGTCTCAAGCGTGTATCATTTTTGCTTAAATTATAATTTTTCAATAAGTGTAAATATGCATTCTATTTTTAATATAAATCTAGTATTTTGATCCTGCCTCTACATCTTTGCATGGGTGTCCTTAAAATCCCCCCAAATTTTGTGTATCCAAGTAACTTTTCAACATAAGGTTCCATTATCATAATTATATGAACAGATATAAAAATAAGGAAATATAAAGTCTAAACGTTTATTCCTTGCGTTTTCCTAATAATAATACTTCTCTTCTACATTGATTTCAAATGAAGTGTACCTGAAAAAAAAGTCTGCTCATAATGATGGAATAAGATAAGTAAATTTAAGAATGTAAAAGTGGCTTTCATGAGGATTTATACTTTTTATTTATATTAATTCCTTTCAATAAAAAGAATGTCAAATAGATTACAATATTAAAAAATTGTTCAGATTAAAAATACTATTTCACATTTTTTCATATGAAAATATCTACACTTCTTCATATGAAACTATACATAAATCCGGTTTGAAGATAAGTAAAGATGCACTTTCTAAATATCATTCATAATAAAATTAATACTAACAATTATTTTTTCATGGTTTCATGAGTATCTAACGTATGCTAGTAACAATGGAATGAACAATAATAGGTTTAATAACTAAATTTAGTTGTCTGAGCATTATCATTTTTATTCTTTGAACAATAGGTGTAAATATAATCTTAAATAGGTTAGTCTTCATAAAAATAATACTTATAGAGTCCCTCTACATTTTTTCATAGGTATCTTTGTATCCACACTCCGTGCAGGTCTTTGAGTATTCATCTCGTCCTCATGGTAGACCTCTTCCCCAAAGGAATGCGTATGAGGAAGCTCCTCCAGCTTCCGTGAAAACAAGGAGCCCGAACCTTCATTCGAAGCTCCTTAATCTTTTTATCAAATCGCTTCTTCTTCAATGAGTCCCTTCGTCCATCAATCTTGCCAACTCTTCTTCAAGAGCCTTCTCGCTGCCCCAAACATCCAAGGCTCGAGACTCCACCTGATAGCGGAGGTAGAGCTTCATCTCACCCCATCGGGGATTGTGGGGGTTCTCTTAATGATAAATTTAATGGAGGCTCCCGACGATCCAGGTCAACATCCTTGAGGAGAAATGTCTTTTTTGCTTCAGTCTTGGTCATGAGGATATCGGTTCTTAATAGAGCGTAATAAAGGCAAGGAAAAATAGGTATAATGAAGTTGGAACAAAAAGTGCGCACTAATTGGATAAGTACGTAACGTAACACCTACGTTTCAATTTGAGCAACAATGTTTATTTTCTTAGTACAGCCAGAATATATGTATATTTATGATAAGGAATACAAATATATATTCATTGGAATCTCCACAAAGAAAAAAATAAACACTTTTGAAAACCCCTTCATTCAATTCTAACACAAAATAATAATTTAATTTGGATCATTTAATTAAATTCAATCAATTTTATGACTTCAAAAAATACTATACAATTTTCATTTTGTTTTATTAACAGATGGACTCGGAGATCTTCCAGTCAAAAATATCTGAGACTCAAATATAGTGCTTTATCATCACTATTGTTTCAACAAGCAAAACGGTTTGACAAAATAAAATATCCTCAGGCCTTATACCTACTTTATTAAAGATCAAATATATGAAATAACAATCTCATATTGTTGGTTCGCCTTTCGAGAGGAAAAGTCATTCTGACCTAACCTTAATAAAAAGATCCTATGTTTATTTGTTAATTTAATAGTACTTATTCATATAAATACAGATAATAATACCATCGAAGCAACTAGGAACAAAGAAAAATGTAATTGTATTCGTACGTCCAACAAAAAAATTAAAGCCTCTAAATTTATTTGAGTAGCATACAATTATGTTTTTTGACCAACCCAATATATATTTGGCTTGCCTCAACACTATTTGTTCAAATGTAGGCTTTGGTAATTATATTATTTTTTATCAGTTATTTGACAGCTAATTCATTTTTATTTCAAAATATACTGATTGATTTGACAGATAAGTTGAAAAAATAAATAAAAAAATATCAACCATTTTAAATAAAGAGCGGGTGAATAATTGAAGCTAATTTTTAAATGAGTTATATACAGAAGTAACCAAGCGCAAAGACGTATTTATATTTGATAAAGCTATTCAATATAAGTAGACAAGTTTAGAGGGCTATAATTTATTGTCAAAGTCATAAAAGAGATCTTTGTTCACCCTAAACCGTATAAGATAACTCTATATGCATTTTCTTTTAGAAGACTAAGGCTTGATGTTATAGCCTATTTGTCCAACAAAAGGCTAAGTGGAATCAATGGCATGCACCTTCATAGTTATAAATTAATACAATAAAGTATTTAGAATAAAATACAAGATCTTCTTATTTACATGCATAATATTTTGAATTGTTTGTTAAAAATTATTAACATGACGAAAATTCGATTTTTCTAAAGATATATTAAAGGCCACATGCTTCTCGCTCATAATATATTTTGCTCATGTAATTTGTATGTTAATAAAACTTATAACTAGCCACTTTAAGAGTATTGCTTAAGGTAACGTGATAACCCAGTGCGTAAGTGTATAATTTTTTTTATTAATTGAAGCGTAGGTTCGACTCCTACCGAGAGGGGAAGATTTATATTGATCAACCGGTTGAAAAGATCCCAAGTTTAATGGATTAATTGTACACTATAATAATGCTCATTTAAATACACACGGAAACTGCAATTCCAAGGAACAAAAGTGGTAAAAAAGTTTTTTTAAACAACAAATATAATAACTGCGACTTTTGTTCGAGAAAAAAGTACCATTTTCTTTGCATTTATCACAGAGAGCGTGATCAAAAGTAGAGAAGAAATAAGACTCGGAGAAACTTTCGTCACACTCAATACAAGTGGGCATTCCATCTCCGATGAAGGGAGCCTCCCTCCCAGTAGACTCCATGACAGCCCCGGATGATGAACCCTCCCAGCCTCTTCCTCTTCCGGAGGAATAAAGAACCCAGCGCCCGAATCCTTTCCTTAGTCCTCTCATCCTTAATCTTTTCCTTAGCAAACTTTAAAGCAAGAGCCTTCCGACGATTACGCTCAATGCGTTCCTTTTGAACAGAGGAAAGCGCCGAGTCCCCTCCAGAAACATCCTCTGAAGACAAAAGGGACTCGAAATCCTCGCCGTCCTCTTCAAACATCCTTATTTATAACAAACCATTCGAAGGAATACAAAAAGCCGCTTACATAACATTACATTATTATTGTTTGGGAAAGGAGAAGAAAGATCCGTGACGTCATAGATCAAAACAATGAACACAAGCCTATCCCAAATACTCGTTCAATCAGGATCATTAGAAATATGAATAGAGGGGAATATTAACTTACTGATTGGATATTGACTATTCGTCAAGGATACTGATGAAATAATGAAGAGTCGGGATGGCACACACAAATAATATTATTCTGTTATGAAGGACGATGTTTCTTCTCTTAGTAACTGATTTGGAGTGTTAATGATGATGGGAAGGCGGGGTGTGTTTGCTTATCAATGCCTCCGATCACAATCGATAAGAGACTTATTTTGAATGAGATAAAGGGCGGTCAAATAATATTATTTCATGTACAAGAATAATAATAACAAGGTGTCCTCCAATATCATATATATGCCCAAAGACTTGCATGAAATCAGGCCCGGCTCCAAGACGGTGGATGAAACATAGGCATGCCGCATTGCACACCCTCAGTTACTGCGTTTTGAAGTATCAGCAGCAGCAGCATGCTTCAAGCCAAGACTCATGAAGTAATGTTTTTTTCTTCTTTGTTTTACTAAAATATAAATCTACAATTAAGTATATATTTTTTGTGCTAATTCACACTTTAAACATCTTCTTTGTGTTTGCTTTTAGTATCATTGCGTGTAAAATGACGAAAAGCATAATTTCTTGACAGCTTCCTTGAAATAGATGATTTCATAATGACTGGCAGGAAAATGAACCAAATTCGAAAAATTATAGTTATCAAAGCAAATTTTGTATACTAATTAAAATATTGGAAGAAATAATTTTTCATCTTGTAATTGCTTTGGAAAAGCATAAATTAAAATAAACACATTAGATCAATATTCATCATGTTCTAATATTTATTATAATAAATATTCACCGTTCTTTAGAGACATTTCTCCATCATGAATATGACACGAAATAAAATAATCTTGGACAGAATAAACAAATTGAATGAATAAACAATTTAATATATGTAATATTCTTAAATAATTAATAGTATGATGGACTTTGTTTGCATGTAATTTCAAATATAATAAAAACATTTTATGTCTGAAAATCCACCACCAACATTTAGTTATAAAATTTAAGAAATATTAATGAAACACTATATATTTTGACATTAGTGAAACTAGCTTTATTTTCTATTCCTTTATAATCTTATTTATATTTTCAACTTAACTATATTTAGACTTATATATATATATATATATGTTTTCTATTGTAGATCTTATATATTAATGTCTTATAATTTAATTAATATATTTAACCATTTAAAAAACTAGTCAGGTGATATTAAAAAGATATACTTTCAGTAGTTGGCTATATATGAGTAATTAATAAATAAATTATTTTAATTAATAAAAAGTATCATTCATAATAAATGAATAATGTATGAATTAATAGACGATCTAACTTTGGATTCCAATGCTGGCTAAACGCCGTTGCCGCGAGTCGTAGGCTGTCAGGCGTGTGGTTTCCTTCCCCATCCTCTTCGGGATCATTTCTTTGGGTTCCATGTGTAAAAGACGTGGCTCGAATAAGAGTTGAGGGTCTTTTAACGCATCCAAGAGGCTCGCTTCCCCCTCCTCCATTCTCGACATCCTCTTCCGCGGAATGAAATCGATCCCCGTGAATGGATTGGGATGCCATTCTCCTCAAGTTTATTATTATTCACTCACACTACTTGCAGACACTAATATGATGGAGAGGAAGAAAATGAGTACACACAATAAACTCGTCTACAGAAGTGGAAAGCAGGCCTCCAATGATGTGTATGTAGAAAGGTTTCTTCTGTATAACACAAGATTTGGCTTCAACTGAAGTTTGTTTGGAAATCTTCCTTTTTCAGGATTGTTTTTTATTTCGTTTTTAGTAATAAAAAAAGAAAAGAAGAGGAAACAATAATAAATGATACTTCATTACGCAATTTTTATGCGGCAGAAGCAATTTGTAAAGGTGAAGAAGATATTTATCAAATTTAGTGATTTGCCATGATGACAACCCCCAATAGTTCATCTAACAATATCAATTTCATATTTTATTATGAATATTTAGAGTATGAATATACTACAATTCAATACTTTATTTAGCTAATGTCAGTATATAATTTAAAGGTATTAAATGTCAAAATAATTTCTCTAAATGCACTTACTGCATCTTGAGATATTTAATTTCAACGTCGTTTCACGTCATAACTGTGTATACCTACTCATAAAATGCATCAATAAACTCATGAAATGTTTCAAAGAGAACTATTTCAAAAAAGAAAATAATGAAACAATAAGCGTGGCCTTGAAGGTACTCATAATCCAGTTTGAATGAATGCTGAATTCTCTCTTAACAAGTGGTTACTCATAAATTTTTCCTAGTTTATAGATCAAACCTCCTCAAACTCTCTGATCTTATCATCAATATTTGAGCAGTCATATTATACCTATCTATACTTTTCATGTATTTAGTGCTTGTATGTGTTGGAAATCGACTTTATTCCAGAGTAAATATGGTTTTCTAAAAATATTTAATTAGGATCGGAACCTTGGCTAGTCACGCACCCTCATCCATGACGTTATTGTTGTCATGCTGACGTAAGAGACCGACCAAAACAAATATTGATTTCATTCTGTATTTATGTAAATTTATCTTCGAAGACGGAATTCACCATGAAGACCGGGGATTCGAAGAAAAAAACACATGGATCGAGATCAGATATTGTGTATTCTTAGCTTTGCGGGTGTCATGATTCTCATAGGCATCCCGACATGGTGGAAATGTACAAAAGTCTATCGGGTTGATCTTCCCTATGAACAAATTCAAACCGAGCTTCATACTCCGGATGTGCTCCCTGCCAAAATCATCCTGTGTCTGAAGATATACCCTCAGACAAACACACGTTTCCCATTGCCCTAAGAAATGCTCTTATGGAAGACAAAGGTATGGATTCTTTGAAGATGACTAATTCTTGACAGTTTTTTAATACAGATTTGACCAAATCAATGAACTTATATTACTATTACAGTCAAGCCAGCAGCTTTTAAAATCGAATTTTCTGCGAGGGGCCCAAGTTCTTTTGAATCCGAGGTAATGAAGGACTTCAGCATACAGGACTCAGACAACAAGATAGTTTCCCGTCAAAGCAATGTCAATGAGGGAACCATTCTCATCTATAGCGTTCCATCCCTGAGCGGACTGATACTTCTCGGGACGGGTCGGAGCCTCTACGTTGGCCCTGATGTGGAGGCATCCCAAGTTGGACATGTCGTGAGGGAGGTCGTTCTGGGAGATTCCGTTCTGAAGTCTTCTGCAGAATCCATTGAGAGTGATAAGAAGCTCTTGGATAATAAGTTGAACTTGCGTCGCGTTCCGGCATCTGCGGAGGGCTATGATATACTCTTTACTCTCCTCAATCCTGAGCCAGAAAAGCTGAATGCCGAGTGGGACATTCGAGAAGCTGTGGAATCCTATGTTGAACCATTCATCGGGAGCATATCTAACTTGTCGACATTCAAAGTTAAATCCCAGGTCAGTTTAGTGTTGTTATTTTTTTTTGAGGAGCTATTTAAAACAATACTCATGAAAAAAAAAATCTTAGCACTAGCTAATTAAGGCTATTAAATTTAGCAAAGGATCTTTCTATCTTATTTCAGAAATATAATTAGAATAGCATGAAATAAATCAAGGATAAAATCTTCCCCAAACAAAATTTCTTTTTTTAATAATATGCCATATTCACCAATTGCATAATTGTTAAAAATAGTTACATTTTGTAGCTACTACAAAATTGTCAGTTAATCTGATAAAAAATATATGTTCTTTTTTATAAAGAAATTATTTATTCATCTGTAACTGTTGGAGGACACTCAAAGTCACATACGTTATAGTATTCTTTAGACCACCAAACTATAGAAATCCTATAATGCCTTGATGTTGATCTTTTTCAATGTAGCAGCACTAACTTTATCATTATTTGTTTAAATTATCTTCGGCTCATCTACATTTTTTAAATTAAAATGAATATAATAAAATAATTAATTAAACAAAAACCAATTTATGGACGTTCTAAACTATGTTTCATTTAATAGTCAGTTTTGTATTATCTTCTTTTTAGTAAGGACATGTGGAAAACATTTGATTTTTTAATATCAAACAGGAGTCAGATTTAAAAAATCCACTTACACTAATAAGGAAGTTATAATCACTTACGCAAAACAAAGACTTTAAAAAATCAAAAATTTAGAGTATCGAATTTTTACAAAGTGGTGTTGAAACTTATATTTTAGGAGCTATTCAGATAGCAATAATAATGTTTTTCTAACATGTTTCGTCTGTAAATCAATTCCTGAAAGTTCAAAAAAAAATTAAGTCATATTTTGTATTAATTGATAATGTCAATTTGATCTGTAATCCTTTGAATAAAAAATTATAAACTGCAAAAGATTAAAGTATTTGATATGCAATAATTTTTTAATCCCAAAAAAATCCAGATGATTTTTATTTTGTGTATCTGAATCTAAAATTTGATCACTAATTATAATTTATTATAATAAAATATTCCATCTCTCTCTTTGCTGATCTTGTGAGTCATTCATATTGATAAGTACACAGCTATTACTTGAGCGGTTTTTTTGTTTGAGAAAGGTTTAAGCCACCTGTCAATATTAAAAATACTTCGATATCATCAATTCAAAAAATATATTTAATTGAAAAGAAGGCAAATTGTCAAAGATACAGGATTATATATCGGATTTTTAAAGTTAAGAGAACAATATGACAGTTGTTATCTTTGAGTGGTGAGGATCTGTGAAATTCCATGAATAATCCCTTCCGGTCCATTTCCAGGTGTATCTCATAGTACTATTTTCGTTTGCAGTAGTTTTAATATAGATAAAATGCTAAGCTTACCCGCAATCATCCACTTTGAAATGAGAGGAAACGATCATTTTATATCTTAATATCTTAGACATAATATCTTTTATTAATCCTTTCTAAATCGTTTAATAATGATAAGTTTCAGAAAAAGAATCCTTGAGGCATAGAAACTTTAAACTTTATTATTATTGTCAAAATATTATTAGATCTTTTTAATCACTCTCTTTCCTATCGTATATTTTCAGATGTTGTATATGACGGACTTGACTTTCCCATTGAAGTAAGTGGGGTTTATTGTTTTTACCAGAGCGGAGACTACTGATTGATGTTCGGTAAATCAGCTCTACTGGTGCTATGTTTCTTCTTTAAATACCGATCATTTTCAATTTTAAACTACTTTATACTGCTACCGATTGAATGTTTTATCCCAATCAGTAGCGGGATGTTTTCATGAGAGTCTTGATCCATCGAAAATGCCCCCCGCTTTAAGGAGACTTTTTTCGGGAGAGAATCAACCGAATACCGATACCACCAGGAACGGATTAGTCTAAAAAATGATAGAATTTAGCCTAGTGACCCCAATTGTAGTGGGGATTTTGAGTTGGGGGGGGGGGGGGGGGGGGGAAAAACTTAAAAAGCACTGATTGAGAGCGAAATCGGGTCCACATAGAATATAAAGCGCTATAGCAATATATACGCAACATTGGCCTCAATAACGAACATAAAGTTAAGTTGTTGTTGCTGTAACGAATAAACTTCAAAAGCACTGATTGAGAGCGAAATCGGGTCCACATAGAATATAAAGCGCTATAGCAATATATACGCAACATTAGCCTCAATAACGAGCATAAAGTTAAGTTGGGGGACAAATAGAATACAGGTTACTAAAGAGGAAATGAGATTTTATATTTTTATTAAATAAGTAGTGTCATGATTTCATTGGAGTGTTGTAAAAATATAGTTCAAGGATCATCAGGGAACCCCAGGTAAAAAAAAACTGGACTCAAGATTCAATGACTAACATTATTGTCTTCTGGATATCGTCTTTAATCGGTAGATTTGAATAAAAATCGACCAATGTCCCAATCAGACTCTACCAATACCGTCATTAGATTTTTTTATGGAATCCTAGCTCTGATAGTTACCAATTATATCATATATCGATGACATTTGCTATACTAACAGGTCCATAAAGAACGTTGATGGGGATCACATTTTGATGCCAGAGGACTTGGGTCAGGCTATCAACTCCGTGGAGTCCCGCTTGAGCTCTCACGTCTCCTCGAACCCCACCCTTAACTTCATCACTTATCTCCCCAAGTCGACTCTCTCGCCCCTCTACATCGAGCCCAAGTCCTCCTCCCCTTCCTTCATGCTCCCCAAGTGGGGCGGAGTATACATTTACAACAGAGAGTCCCCAAGAACTCATCCAGGCCCCCTCTGCAAATCGACTCACAGGTTATCATGCAAGTCTTTTTATATCAGCTGAAGCTTCTACTGGGGGCACAGGAGGAGTCCAAGTTAAGCTATGTGAAGTACGTCCAGCACGATGGGATCCGCCTATGGGAAAAGGAGTTCCTCTTTCGACTTCGAGGAATGGAAAACCTTCTTCTTTCACGACTCACACTTCAATCCCTGGCTCATTACTATATAAGGTAAATGAAACGCTCATAACTTATGCTTATTAATAATTTGTATACGATTGGGGTCATATTTTTATGTGATCGCATTTGCAGAAATTAAAAAAGATTTTAGAACCATAACTGTTATTTAAAACAATTGAATGTTCCACACAAAAAGTATGTGATTTTGTCGCCATGCGGATTCGAATACTGTATTTATATTTTATTTTTCTATGCTTCATAACTGTATGCCAATATTATCAAAGGGACAATCATGATTATTACATAGTTCGGATCCTTTTATAAATGACAAATCAATATTTTTTGCTCAAATATATGTAGGTTTTTGTACAACAAAAGCTATGCAGATAGGAGATGGCTTAATTCAAGATTGTAGCCAATAGTCCCATTTCAACAAGTCTGCTTTTCATCAAACCTTCAAGATATTATGCACGAAAAGCTTATGGTTTTTAGGTTTTTGATTGGCTGGACTAATATTTATTTCAACCACTTTTTTATATTATGTCAATATATAAAAATATATTTTTGTTAAAAAATGTGCAATAGGATGTTCACTTATTTTAAAAAATACTGTTTTACATAAAATTGAAGCTCCTAAGTAACATTTTGATATAAATTACAGTCTGAACTCGAATAAGATATATTCTACAATTGTAGATCCTATAATACTACTTTTAAATAACTACTGATAATTTGCAGTTTTTATTACTAGGTTATGAAATATTTCAACTGATAATTTATTTTTAATTAAGAAAATTCAATTCAATTACTTTGTTATATATTGTGACTGTATATAATTTCAAATTTTATCAATTCGAATTTCATCAATTGCATTATTCTTACGATTTATATTTTCTTTATCATGATAGAGTCTTTCTGTTTCACTACAAGAGTCGAATCATAGTGCTATTACAGATGTATATTTATTAAATATCTGGAAGTTTTCCTATCTGTAGCTTATTTAATGAATATATAATTTCATAATTGATCATATTTACTGTTTTTCCAATATAAAGGATATAGTTTTATTCATATCATTCGTTATTTATTATGTTCTAGATATCTAACATAGTCATCACGGATGAAATTGGCGAGGAAGTGCTCAAGTCAGTGGACTGCCTAAAGGAAGGCTCCTCTGCGTTTTCCTCCGGCCTTATTCAGCAAGGATTTCAAGCCTCAAAGTGCGCTTTCAAGTCATCTGAGATGGCTTTCTTCGATCCATCTCTTCTTGCACTCCTATACTTCCCAGAAGATCAAAAATACGCAATTTATATTCCTTTGTTTCTCCCTGTGGGATTTCCGGTTCTGCTATCACTTCTTACTATTCTAAGGTTTTGGAAGTCCTCTGCATAATTATTAGCTCTCTTTGAAATATATCCTTTGCTTTAATTTATTAAAATTAATGTTCGTTATTTAGTTTTTCTACTCTATATCATAAGAAAAATGAACCTGGAATTTCTTCTTAGTTTTTTAAATTGATCACTTACATATTTTTTCAATATAAATATTCTATATAAAACAACTCATTGTTCTTTATTTCACAATTCAATCACTTTTGATAAATGGCAGCAAGCTACCAAACCCGATTGATTGGTTTTTACAGAGTTTTACTGCCCGAGTACCATTTGAGCTACGATAGAACAGCAATAGTTTATAAAATGAATTTTATTGTGCCTTATTTTCATTGCAATAAATAAATATAGTGATATTATTTGAAGAAATTTAATCAGTTTCACATAAGTATTGGTCCATCAAATATATTATTTTGAAATCAGGATTTATAAAATTTATCTCTGAGGGTAAACAAGCTGTAGAATCCTTAAAAAAGTTACCAAAGTGTCAAGTTTCATTGAACTATAAAGCAGATCGATATTATGTCAAACCTCCCGTGTCGCAGAATTTTAACTTTGCTAATTCAGAGCATATCATATTGTTATTTTCAGTATTATGTATTAATCTATAATTAATAAATAACCAAAAGGTAATGTTAAAAGCAATTTCTCCAGTATTTTATGCATATTTGTTGCTTTTATTTAGTTTATAACACGATTGAAGCTCCTGAAGTATATTTAAGAATAATAAATGAAGGAATTAGTCATGCTTTTTTATATATTTATCTGTTAATTACACTTAAAACATCAAAAATACAATTGTTACTTTTTTATTAGTTATATACTTGTAGGATTTTATTTTGGAGCTAATATAATTCTAGCCTTCATGGCTACTAAGAATATATAATATATATTAAAAAGTTTATTAAAAACTAAGAAATTTTAAATATGCATATATTTGATGTATTTGTTAGGAATCGTTTAGCCTATATATGAGCAATTAAATATGCCACATAAAGAAACCTATATAGAGTGTTCGTCTAGGTCTGCTTACTATATTATTTGGTCTCTACAAAAAAAAATCTGAGGATATTATAATTATGACGTAAATGCACCGTTGTATCTTTCCCCATAGTTCTGCGTCAAAAATTTAATTTGGCTTGTATCATATATTTTCATATTATCTCAGGGCTGATCAAGGAAAAAATATTGCAAGTCACCAACATATATATGTCACTTTATGACTAACATTTTAACAACATTGAGTACTAAAATCACGCAATCCTCATGAAACAGCCTCACTGTTCACTTCAAGAATGACTTTATTTGTAATCTTTATTTCAGCAATATGCAAATGTGTTTAATACCTCTGCAATATATATTTGTATCAATCAAATCAAGTACCTGTCAAGGTTGCAATTATAGTAATACTCTTGTTTTCATATATGGCTATAAATTATAGATGTATGTAGTAGGTTTAGAGTTCACATGTACCTATGTTTGTAATGTTTCCAATTGATATACAGAGGCAAAAACCCCACTTCCGACCAAAATGAAAACACAGTTTAGACATAAATAATATGTCTGATAGAAGTTTTTTCAATAATTCCCAAGGCTCCAAATACTAAAGTAAAAACATGTGCTGTGTTTACGGACTTGGAAATTTAAACAAGTACCAGAAGACTCTGAAATGTTTTATAATTAAACCGGCAATAAATCACATTTTAAAAATAAGGATTTCTATTGGATAAGGATAAGGTATTGGAATCATCTATTGTCTGAAAACGAGTTTCTTCCGAGGACTAGCACTAAGCTCACTGTTGCATCGGTGTAATATTAATTTAAATCATATTGATTTAATTACTTTTTGATATTAGCCTAACAACT
Source organism: Caligus rogercresseyi (assembly GCA_013387185.1). Taxonomy (NCBI): domain Eukaryota; kingdom Metazoa; phylum Arthropoda; class Copepoda; order Siphonostomatoida; family Caligidae; genus Caligus; species Caligus rogercresseyi. The sequence goes on along the minus strand of CP045891.1, from coordinate 9,796,328 downwards.
ATGTATATACGGTCAAAAACACTTTTTGAAGTTCATTTTTTATAATTTGTGAAATTTAAAAATCTTCATGCTCATAAATAATAATATTATAGTTCGAAAAAATAAAATTCAGGCAATTTAATGGAAATGGTCATAAGGTTTATGATTAATTTGATACTATATAAAGAGATGCCTGAGAGATACAAGAAAGATGTTTTTTCTAATCGACAGCTGCTTTTTTTCTTTCTATGTCAGGTCGGGTATAAAGTAATCCCTAGCCCTCCAAGAAACTGCCAAGGATCTTAAGCCGTTTATTTGGTTTCTTTAAATAAAAAGAGTCACTCAGTGAGCGCTATTTATGTTATACATGCTGTAAAATGATATACTATGTTAATCGTTTGTTTACACGTGTATTTTCTCATTATTGTATATATTTTATTACATATGTAACTGGGAGTAAGGAATGATAACCTATTGTGTAATAATATGTTATTTATACCCTTGCTGTATAAGTAGGAAAATGAAAATTCTTGACGTAATTTGAATATCATAATAATCAAAATAATAAGCTATCTTGAATACTGGGAAAGTAACAATATAAGACCCAAGTACCTCTCTCATGGACGTTTACTGGGATTTTATTAGTAGGTTTATGGAGTTTGTCAATACTTATAGAAGTTTTGAAGCCAACATCATATCGTCACTAAACATATCATCATACCCAAACTTGATACAATATAAAATAACAGTGATCAGATAAAGATTTTAAGAAAGACTTTATTCTTTAAGACTTCTCTCCGACTCTAGTTTCTCAAATAAGAATTGACTGCGACTTTTATAAATAAATAACTATAGTTTGGATCATCTATAAATTCTAGGCTATAACAAATATGAGTAAAACCAGTTATTAAATCGTGGTATTTGATCTGACTCATGCTTCAATCACTGATTCATAACTTCATTCACTATATCCTTTTTAAGGACTGAGTTTAAGTATTTAATTCAATCATTAAGATTAACTTCTTTTTAAGATCCTGAGGTTGCTATATATACAGGGTGATAACTTTTTTACTACCTCATATTCCTGTGTCATCATATGATGAACTTTTATGAAAGATTAAATAAAATCTATTTTTTAAGTTTATTTGATGAAAAAACCTCACGCACAAAATTATTTATAAAATTTAATTAAGAGCTTTTTGACCAGTTCTTGAAGTCAAATGAAACATATTCCAGTTGAAACAAAAACTTTAAAGAATGATAGTTATACTATTGCATAGCAGTATAAAGGGACAGAAAACAATTGGTCAATGTCAATTGGTTACATTAATGTCATTGGAAAGGACGAATCTCAGGGGAGGTTGTCCTTGTTGCGGCAGGACTCGTCCAAGTCCTGCATAACTTTGATCGCTCGCTCGCAGCATTGGTTGCTTCGGGCAATATTGATGGGCGATTCATCTCTTTTCCAGTGGGTTTCTATGCATTTGAGACCTTTTGGGTATCCATCCAGAGCAGATGATAGTTCTTCGAAATCCTCATCGCGGAACAATTGGTTGCTAAACCAATGGCCGGCCCATGGGTAAGAAATAAATGAACAGATTTTACGCAGCCTGGTTCGAGTTTCAGGCATCAGAATGAATGCAAGGAGGGCTAGAATGGCACGAGAGTTTCCAGCGTGCATTGCTGATGTAAGGAATCTGCTGAAAGTTAACAAAAGGGACCTCATCTTTCTGAGTGAAGTGTCGGAAGACACGAGTAAGATGATACAGAAATTTCATGTCGTCTCTCCAACCGCCTGTTTCCTTGATCTCAGTTTTTCCATTGCTGAAAGCTGCCTTCAATTGGTCATACTTGCGCACCAAGTCCTTCACAAAGAAATACTTAATATCTGGGGATTTGGTTGAGTCATGGAGCTCATCGTCCATGACAATACGGAGGATGCGATCGAGCACATGGTACTGACAACTGATAAACTTGGGTCTGGGGCTCCCATTCTTTTCAAACATCTGCTGCAGCCGAATGACAACACCAGACTTCTTCCCGGTGTTGACGCTTGTCGTGTCGGTAATTATCATCAGAGTTGATCCCCACAAGTTGAACTCCTGCAAGACATCCTGGAGCCCTTTTGCAATGGTTTGCAGCTGTACCGTCCTTCAATTGAAACACAGTCAATTTGATTTCCTTTGGTTAATTTTTTAGGACCACTGCTTGGTGTTCAATGCCATTGATTTTTTTACCATCGAAATGCAAGCTCCACTTCTCCTGATGATGTGTGCTAACCAAGTGCCCTCACCTGAAAGCTGACGGCATACCTTTGCAGCTTTGTGGGTCGATAGCTTTGAGCTTGTAACAAGTCGCCTTGCAACACCAGTGGGGTTATACTTCCTTGTGCTTGTTGATGGTGCAGCCTCATCTTCCATAGAACTGTCTTCACTAGTGTTACATGAGTCCGTACCTGTTTCAGAAGAATCTAATGCTACTGAGCTGGACTCAGTTGCTGAATTGGACACATCCACTTCCAATGTATTCCTTCGCTTGGATGGGTGGATGGTCTGGGCACTGGCACGTTTGCCAGTACAATAACCGACCTGGCCTTTGCTCTGCATTTGCAGTTCGTAGAGGTTCTTATCCTCTTTGCAAAGCCATTGGCCTCTCACCTTGCTCACATCGAGCAGTTCATTCAATGAATCAAAGTTTTACTTTTTCCTGCAACGGTCATACTCTTGCAGGAGCTTTTCTAGTTTTGCACGGATGGCTTGATCTAATACAGGTGGGAAGTTCAATGTCGTCCTCCATAAAGCTTTCAGCTCCACAGCAATCAGAACGACCCTCTCTTTCCGTTCTTTGGCGATGGATTCAAGGGATTTGAAACGTCCCATCACGTGGCTTTTCAGGGGCATGCGGCTCCGGTCACTCAGGGTTTAGCCTCATTTACGTTAAGGGTGAATTTTTCAAAGTGCTTTGTGCATGACCTTTTTTGTTAGTTCAATGAAATAAAGGTCATTTTAGGCAATTATAAGCAAAAGTTCATTCATTCGTGCTACAGGTAATCATTTTTGTGAAAAAAGTCAAAAAGTTATCACCCTAATATATGTACATACTCTTTAAACTACGAATAGAACAACTATATATCTGTGAAAGTCGTTTGTCCTTTGATCTGTATTGTGCTTCAAGTAATGATTTATATCTTCAATCGTAGATACCTTTAAAATATATCTTTATACTATTAGATATACTTTCTTTTATACGATCATTTTAATATAATAAAAGTTAAGATTAATAAACTATAATATTCACTTAAACTAGTATCTAATGTATGGAAACTTCATTCTTAATTAATAAGAACACTATACAATACACAATATAATTGATCCATATTTTTAGAAATCTGAAAGATTGATGCTTATAAAGATATAAAATCTTATGTTTGTCATTTTGGTATACGAGGATTTAAAGTAAAACAAGTTGAGGGCTCCCTTTATCGTTCAGGGTTTTAAGAAAAGAAGGGGAGAGAAGGGAGGAGAAAGTCCCTTTCTCAGATTTGAAGGTCTTGTATCAGCTGATCTCTACCCTCCATCATACCTCTTCCATCAAGGACAAAATGAGGATTGCAAAACTACTTCTGACCATCGTCATTGGTAAGTATCTGGATTAATCCAATAGAGGCCATTTATAAAATTTATATTTCTTCTTCTTTTTAGCTATTCAAATCACTCGCTGCTATGGTTCAGAGCTAGCAATCCTCAATTTTATCCCCGGAGAATTGAAGAAGTGGTTTGATGTAAGTAGGAAACTCTAACTTTGACAGAAGTATGAGGATGATTTTTTTTCACGGGATTCTTGTCATGGGTGGTGGAGAACAATTCCCACCCAGGGAGCAGAAGCTCTGCTATTTTCCTCTTGTGAGTCAATAGAGTCCATGAATAGATCCTTAAGTGCCCTTCCTTTTATGGTTACAATGCTAAAGTTAAGTAAATGTATTAAGTTTTATTGAGAAGGATATTACATGTATTTTAAAGGAATCTTATTTTCTTTTGAGAAACGTAGCAGCAAAGTAATTTCAAGAATTGAATTGGAGTTCCAAATATTGCTATTTAAAGGGAGCGTAATAGCTCAGTGTGTTAAGGCGTGTTGAAGGCGCAAGTTCGACTTCCAAGAGGGAAAAGTCATTTTTGGTCAACCTCATTTATAAGATCCTAGGTTCAAGTGACTAATGTTAACGATATAATGCTTGAAATGCTATGTTTGAGTCGGAATTTCACGGAGGAGGTGAAGTCTTAAGTGATAAATTAGTCTCTTGGGTAGCATTTTAAAATGTCGAATTCAAAGGTACATTTTTCGAAAACTTTTTATTTAATCTCATTTGAAAATTAAGTCTGTAATATGTATACTTCAGTCGGAATTTCAATGAGGTAAATTCTTGAGTGAGACTGCATATTCCTATCAAAATATCGAATGCAAATTTATTTGATCTCATTTGAACGATCCAAGGATAGATGTAAATTTTTTACGCTATAATACCTATTTATAGATATATGGACTCTTTTACATAACAAAAAACATTAACATTGATCTGAGCGCGTCAGTTCAGTAGACACGCATTCAAAACTAAATACTTAGGGTAACTTTTCGCCTTCAATCGTATTGAAAAGGTACAAAATTCAATGTACAAATTTCAACATAACTATGGATTATATATTTTTACGTGAACTTTATTCATGTTATTGAATTGTTTATGACTCTATGATGGCTAATTAGTTCCATTTGGATGCATTTTCTAATACTCTAATAGACTCAAATGTATGGTGAATGTTTTATCATTGCAAATTCAATTGTTTTTTTTAAATAGCCTTATAACTACTAACCTCTTTCTATTCATAGCCTTCGGAGTATGAGGAACACGAGCATCGGGGCTGGGTGGAGCGGATCCGCCGTGACTCGGGGGATCCCGAAGCAAACTTTGTTCAATATACAGTCTACGGTGAAGGCTCCGGGAATCCATGTATATTCGCTGAGACGGATTGCACCTTCAGCGTCAAGTACTTGACTCCCCGCCACGGGGCTCAAGTGAAAGTCATCGAAATGCCTGTGAGCCCAAACATCACGGGTTCCTGTATCATGGCGGGGGATTCCTCCATGATCTCCATGCTCTGGTCTGTATTCAACTTCTCTCTTGTCTTCACAAAGAACCCTGAGGGGAACTCCTACTACTTGAATCGGGCCTCCCTTGTCTTCAAGCAGGACCCTGGGATATTCCCTGGCTCGGACTATCATGGTGTTGTGATCCTGGAGACCAAAATGGGGAATAACTTTTATTTCACTCCCCTGGGAAAGTCTTACTTTTGTATCCGTGGACGGGATCAGGGGCCTCTCAAGCTCTACAACACAGATGATGAGCTCATGGGGGACATGACGCTCTATAATTCCAGGTTTCAACCCTTTGTCAAGAGAGCTAAAGGAGTCTGGGGAGAAAGTAAGAATTATTATTTGTATTAGTTTGAATGGGAACTGATTTACATTGATCAATATAAGAATCTAAATAACCTCAACAAACAGTAATATCATAATTAGTTTCAAATTCTTGTGTAATTAAAATTAATACATTTTGAAATTGCAATTTAGATATCAGAACTTTATTTGAAAGTAACATTGAAACAGGTTATCGCCCCCATAGGGTACTAATTATTGACAAATGTTTGACGGAGGTTACAAGATACAGCTAATCAATAAATGTATTGACATTGAATCGATTTTTTAATAATGATTGTTTTGAACCGTTATTTGTCTTCAGCAACTCATCTTATTTTCTTACAGTGAAGCTTTCAAACGACTATAGACAAACAGCTATAAAAAACTTGATAATAACATAATAAATAAAACACTGCTGAGTTTTTTGTAAATAAAGAAGGTATCCAACATTGCTTTTATTTATTGTGAAGTTTTGAACAACTCGCAATATTTGTCATTTCTCTTGAATTATCGATGGTTATTTATATATATATATATATATATATAAATATATATATAATTTAATATTATGTAGAGTTCTAACATATCTACAAAAACAATGACATAAAACTGCCTTACATGATATTGCCAATTTATTGCATTTCAAATACATACATTTAATGAGATTTGAAGTACCTAGTATGATTCATTAACACCGTTTTCCTTTCCCATTCCTAGAAGTGGAATGTTTACCCCGGGAGATTCAAACCCTACGCGAGGATATTGTTCCCTATGCCGTGAGCATGGTATATCTTACCATGTCTGCGGCCTTAGTCGCCGGCTACGGTATCTACCGTTATTTCTTCGTAAAGAAGCAAAGCTATGAGACCTACGGGGCTGAGTTCGAGGAAGTAGAAGCCGGCGGTCGAGGCTCACAAGCCCCCGAGCGTGTGGAAATGAAGCTTAAGGGAGCCAACCGCCTCATCGAGGAGTACGAAGCTCCAACAAAGTTTGAAGGAATCCAAGAGAGTCCTGAACAAGCCTCATCCTTCACCCCGGAGCCCCAAGTCAAGCAACCAGAGAGCAACCCCTTTAAGGCAACCAAGTCTTCCAATCCTTTTAACCAATAATATTTAAGGCAACACATTACTATATTTGAATCAACTGTCTTCCAAGCTCCCATAAAAAGAGCTCAAAATGTTTTAAGCTGTTTGTAACTATGCCATTTTTATGAAGCCACATAATTTAGGTTTTTTTTTCAACTCAATTATCCAGTCTGGATACCAACAAGATTTTTAATTTATTTGACCTTCAAGCTTGAAGGCTTTTCCATAGCATTTTTTTAATTCCATGTCTTCCATGCTCCTATAAAAGAGCTCCAAATAGTGTATTTATGTTTAATTCCCATCTACTAAATTTTAAAGACAAAATAAGTTTTTTTAAAGTCAGACATTTAGTCTAGATACCAATTAAAATAATCACGTAGCCACTTCATACATGTCAATTTTTTTGTTAATTCATTTTTTTTTTCTCTGTCATTATATAAATCCATGTCTTCCAAGTTCCCTTAAAAAGAGCTCAAAGTGTATGTATTGTAACTCATCAACTATAATTAATTTGATCTTTTCTTATCAGAAAAGCAGATTTTGTTCAGTTTCAAGTCATATAATTACTTTGGCCCCCAATCAAATTAACCATAAAAATCCATTCGTGGGCAAGTAATTCTTGGATTCATTTAACAAATATAATCAAAAGCTCTTCACTACAAGTCTTCCAAATCTCTCATAGACGAACTCAATGTTGTCTAATTTTCTCTATTGTTATGGACTCTTTTAACCAATCCCAAAGTTAGAATGATTTTCTCTCCTTAAAGACAACCAAGTCAGTTAGCAAATGAATTTGATAACCCAACAAAAACTTATTCCATCACAAGTCTTTCGAGCTTCTATAAAAAGAGCTCAATGATATTTTTTACATAATTTGAAATTATAAATTTATACTGGTCAACTAATTTAGCATATTTAAAGCTATATATCCTAAATGAGTCCTAAGTACAGCTTATAATATTGAACTCATCGATCTATTTCACAGCTGAATAAAATTATAGAAAGAGGAGGAAAGGAATACATATAAACGTTGGTAGCCATCTTGATGATAGTTTGTATGCGAAAAACGTATTAAAAATACATTTAGCCTTAAAATTAAGATGTTCATCAAGAAAGCATAAAGTAGAGTTAATATCCAATATTTTTAAATCGAACTAAATCATAGCTTCACTTTTCTTAATATTATATAGTTATTATATAGGCTGGGGAAAAATATTTTTCATGGAAGCCAAGTTTCCAACCATTTGTCCCATAAGATTTAAGGCTCTTATATATTATCATTAATTGTTGATTATTCACATGTCTTCCAAACACCCTCAAAATGTGCTCAAAATTGTGTGTTCTCATGTTTTGAGTTCATTAACTCTATTGTGTATACTTGTAAGTAAATCCTTATGGACGAAAGAGTTTACTTAATTCTCATTTTTTTAAAAAGCAATTAACTTATCATTTCGCAAAATAATAGTAAAATAAAATTAGCTAGTAGACCAATATAAGTATTAATATTTTTTCAAATGCATGTTAGCATTTTGTCAGTCATTAAAGATGTTGATGTGGTATTTCTATCAAAATCAACAAAAACATTTTTTTAATGGCAGCTCAATTGGCTTTTCTTTTCTACTTCTGATCGTAAGGATCTATTGTTCGTCAATATGATGATACTAAAAAAAATTGTATTATATCTCTGAGCAAGAGGATTTTTCAATAAAGTTAAAATTAATAGGCAATATCAGAGAGGTCCCTTTAAAGCATTCGTAAATGGCAGTGATCTAAGGCAATGAGAAAAGATGAAATTGTACTTAAAGATGCGTTTCTTCGTTCATAGATGATGTTCATTCATCAATGACCAAGATGAGTTATTTCGGCTTTTTAAATTATTGCCGCTCCTTTTTTCAACCAATCACGTTCAAGAGAAACAAGCTCTATCCTTATTAGTATTATTCAACTCATACTTACTCAAATATATACACAAAAGAGGTAATGGACTCAACCCTGTCATTTGTTATTAGGGTAACTAATTTAGTTCATTTTCAAGTCACGTATCTCATATATAGCTTTTAATTTTACTATTATTATCTTCCATGTCTTCCACAATATCAAGTCTTCCAAAATGTATTAAGTACACAGCCACTCATTCCCCATGCCACTTGTAAAAAGCATTCGTGTATTTGTTAACTTTATGGCCTAACTTGTTAATTTCTCATTACTTATTACATATCATTATTATTATCTGGCTTTCATGATATTGAAAACTATAACCGCATTTAGTATGTATACTCATATAAAATTAATTGTTAATCTAATATCCTATGACACATTACTATTGTAGAATCGAAATTGTATTTGACGACCTCAAAAATTCGCTTTAAAAGTAATAAAAGTTGGGAAAAGTAATTGTTATTTAAAATGAAGTCACGTAATTCCTATATAATGGACCTAATGGTAAGTAACTCCTCATGAGATTGCATGTTGGGCATTCCTTAAAACTACTTTTCTCTCTATATTGAATGTTATTGGCCATTGATCAGTTGATATGCTTTATGATATATTATTATTATTTTAAATATACATACATACTAGGGTTGTTCTTATTTTTCAAATGTTCGAAATGTTAGCAACATTGTGGATTTTCTGTTTCTCGATGATAAAAGAAGACGACGCAAATCTAAAAAAACACATTATTATTTATTTTTCATAATCTATTTCTTATAGGTCAATACAGGCTCTGAATCATATGATGTAAACTCAGATTGTACTAAATTCTGAATTGATAGAATGCAACCAAGGTCATTTTTGGATTTATCATTCAAAGTTTACTAAACTTAAAAATACTATTTTACTCTGAAGCTAACAAGTTATCTTCTACAGGCGAGTGAAGTTAATTGATACAAAAAAGCTATGACATATGCTAACATTACACACTCCATTTTTTCTTTGTTTTTACAGAAAACTTTGTTATAGTAAAAAACGTTAAAAATACGTCTGGTAGTAAATTAGATTTCCTTTAAATTGATAATTATTATTGAAGTCTGTAACGCCCACCATTTTCAAGAAATTGCGGAAAACTATATTTTTACTAAATTTTTAAAACTTTGACCTCGTTGAGCAACCCCGTAATAATGACCGATTTTGTTCAAACTTTGTATGTCGTCTTCTTTTATCACCGAGAAACAGAAAATCCACAATGTTGCTAACATTTCAAACATTTGAAAAATAAGAACAATCCTAATACATATATATATATAATCCGAAGAAAAAGTTTTCTCTGTTGAAAATTATAATGTTGAGTAAAGTTACTTTACATAGTTCGATAAAAAATGAACTGCCCAGTATTTGAATAAGTTCATCATCACAAACATTGGTCAGTAAAATTGGATAGTGGTCTTTTACAATTATTTGGTATTGGTATTTGTAATTGTTTTATCAGAAATCAATTTTATCAACGACTCTCTTGGGCTCTATATTTACATTCTTTGGCCTTTCCGATCATATATCGTATCCTGCCAATGTTGAAATACATATCCTGTCCGTCATTAATAACAAAAATAATAGCGTATTATCTGTTTTAAGATTTGGAACAGCAAATTATAAAAAAATGTATGAGGTATTTTTGATCATCATAATCGCCTTATTATTGTGAGGATATGGTTCAATGCTTATATGAATCTAGATTTCTTTAGTGCAAGTTATGGTTTATCGAAAAGGTATTCTTGTCAGGATTGGTTTTAGTGAAGATAGTACCCGCTCAAAGTTTATTTCTGATTTTTGTCCCGACATATATATGTCAAAGAATTTTAGTTTTCAGAGTTATATAAAATGATAAAGAAACTCACGCTAGAATGAAATAGAATGTTCATCATAGCAAACTTTTATATTATCTACACTAGAACCTTCATTTTCGTGTATCGAAGTTTGGCGTGTTCAATAAATGTTAATATTAAGTGTATATATATCGGAAAACGACCAGGTCCTGGCTGTTTTTTGAACATCCCGTCCTGGCCCGGTGTCTAAAAATCAACGGCCGGGACTTTCGTTCGTCATTCTGAAACTGACGACGTTTTTTAGAAATAATTTTTTTATATTTAAAAAAATATATTTAAAATTCTTCTCTAAAAAAGGTCGTCCCATTCAGAATGAAGAAGGAACGAATATAAACAGGTTTGAAAAATTTAAGTCCCGGCGAAAAAAAAAAATATAGATATGTAAACATTTAATTGAACCAAAACAAAATATCCAAAATCTGCAATTTATGAAGACAAAATGTAAAGTTGACATCAAGATTTTCGTTCTCTTCTTCTTACTACACAATTTGTAGAAAAATGGACTCATTTTAATCTTATATTCATATTTTGCATTGGACAAAGAATTACAAGATGCCCTTTAATCCCCTCAACAGAGTTCCATGCCAGCTCAATAAGCCTCTTATCTTAAACTTTTAATGAATTTCATTTTTTTAAAGTTACATGGAAAAGGATTTTTGAAATGACTTGACGAATAACTTTTAATCAGAGTTTGAAGATGAAAAGATACAAAGAAGCTTTCACTATATACCATAGTATCCCTGCGGCAATTTCTTAATCTCACCTTACTCTTTCTAATCCACGTTATTTAACTTGAAGCATCCAAACCTGAGTGGTTTTAATTAATAATTATAAAAATGACATATTTTTTAACCAAACAGCAAACTTTTAATATGAATTAAGTTTTTTTCTCCTTCTTTTGATAAATATTATTATTCACCTTTTTGTTTTTGACCTATGTCTTATATTCAGTAAGACCTTGAAGAATATTTGTTTTAATTACCTCGCCACTGTATTTGTATAATAGAAGATCTTTATATAAAAACTTACAAGGGATAAAAAAATTAATATAGGTATGCAAATAATAAAATGGGAAAATAGTCAAGCAAAACGGATATGAGAGCTTACCAAATGTTGTCGTCGCTCCGACGTGTACCAAAAAGTCGGGTTTAATTTGGATGCACAAATACCTACTTCTTGCACATACGTACCATTGAATCTATGATGACATTTTTTTATTAAGCTTAAGGAAATACTTTACATTAATTTCTGCATCTGGTCAGTTCATTTTAATGTAGTAAAGTAAACCAGTAGGTATATACAATGTTTATTTCCGTTTTCGGAGAACCAGACATTTTAAGGAACAGGGCTTCAATAAGCAATGATCATTTGCTGATCTCTGCAAAGGATATCTGAATCTCCTGCCCTTAAAAAGGATGGAGATCACTACTGTGGAGTGTCAAAGTTCCATTTGTAATTGCCAATTCTTTCAGTGTTTCTGGTATTCCCAAATTTTTAAAGAAGTGTTTTTATGACAATTATGCCTTATGACATCCACCGTTGAATTGTTGTCATATATCGGAGTGTTTCTCCAAACAATTCTCTGCGCACATCCCCAGACGACCGAAAAATCAGAGGTAATTTTATTTGTTAACTCTGAGCCGAACATGAGCAAGGAGTATAACTTATTATTTGATGAGATACATTTTCTCCATTCAGACGCCGGATATTTTGGAATAGTAGCGAACACTTTTAAATACATTTGGGTATAATAAGAGCTAACTGAGTAAGGCCCCCACCAAGGTGACCTCTCTTCCTTTTCATTGTTGGCAGATACCATTGGTGGAACAAAGAGCATAACCACTTTGTCTCATCCAAATAGCTTTTTCGGCAAGCAAAGGAGAAGAGGCGGCTTTGTATAACACAAATAGGACTATTTTAAAGTTGTAGAGATCGATTCTTTTCTGCAAACGATAGTTCCTCCATTTCCTTATATTCTGCATTACCACAGAAGAGAGCGTAGTCCAGATTTTTTTATCCATCCCATTTCTTCACAAATCTAGACTAGGAACCCAGGAACCAATTGGTGAAATGGAAATTTTCTTTTTGTTTATTGATAATCCAGACGTTTTCTCGAATTTAGAAAATAAATCCAGAATATTTCAATTCTTCTTACAATTTGTGCTTCTGAATTAGCCTGGAGAGTTACCGTCACATCATCTGCGTATAGATCAATTAAATGGGGAGAACCCTCAAAGTCTACTCCGAACCCTCCATATTTGTGAATAATTTTCTGAGCGAACTCTTCAATTGCAGCTATGAACAGCACGGTGCTGAAGGGCATCCTTGTCTACAGCTTTTTCCGAGTGTTATTTTTTGGCTTTCTTGTCCATTTAAGATAATGGAGGACGTCCCATTGAAAGCAAAGAACGAACGGGATTTAAAAAAATCTTTGGCAGTAAGTGTTTAGTAGCTCTGAGAATTTGATTGTGGGATATAGAATCAAATGCCTTTGAAAAGTCAACTGCAATGATAGCTCCATATTTCCCCTTGCTTTGAACCGAATCTATAGCAGCTTGAATATTGAAAGAAATATAAATATTTTAGGGTTTTTTAAGAATCCTTTTGATGTGGTCCCATTTTTTTATTTAAATATTCTCCATAATTGATACATTGCATTAATTTGCGTATCTGATTAGTTCATTTTAATGCAGTAAAGTAACCAGTAGATATATAGAATGACTATTTCCGTTTTCAAGGCAACAAATAAGATTCAGACTTATAATTGAAGAACCAAAACAATGGTCATGCATTTATTATTATATTTTTCTATTATAAAGAAATCTTGCTACTTTCAAGGGTTTTTCTAAATGTTTAATAGAAGTTTTATTGTCACATTAAAGTGTGATAGTAAAATAATTGAAATGTTTTCCTTATTAACAGAAGTCACAGAAAATTCATTGACATCAATACGGAGAAGACTTTCCTACTTTTTGTGTATTTATTTTGTACGCTTTATACCTAAAATTACGTAACTTAGCTTTCAATAATTCCTTTTCCTTTTGGTGACACCTATATACAAAAACGTAATTTGGCGAGGTATCACAGCCATATCAAACCCTAATAATATGTATGAATAAATAAATAAAAGAAGACTTTTTTTATCTCAAAAGATACTATTTTTTTGGTTCCATTATATATATACATATATTATATATAATTAAATATATATTTGTATATATACATATATATTTATAATAATAATATATATATATATATATATAATATCAACCAATAAAAAAACAAGAGCATTAATTTTTTGTATCTATCATTTTTATATGTTTGATGAATAGTTTAAAACCATATATAGTTGAAAGCTAAGTGAGTCTAAAAAAAATTCCCTTACGAAATTTCAAAAGTGATTCTTTCCATTTTTATCTTAAAAAGAAACATAATGAAAGCCTTGGGAAAGACTGTTCCTCACTGACAGTCGTACTGACCCTCAACCATCTTTCTAAATCCTTTTATGACCCAGTACACTACCTTCTCTCCTAAATAATAATAATACGATGTTTATTTCACATATATATATACACACACACACACACGTAGAAAGGGGTCCTGAAAATGGTTACACCGATATCGTCGGCCCTTTAATATGAACTTCTTCTTTTTAGAGTTTTATGGTGTTATTTTTTCCCTCTTGCAAATACCATTAAAATCCCCCTCCCTTCCTTTGCAATCTTCTTCAATTCGTCTTCTGTCCAAGTTTTATAATTCTATTAAAAAGCCGTAAAAAGGATTCAAAGTATCACACATCTAAAAGCATCAGCTGAATGAATAATGGCGGGAAATAAAAGATGGAATGAGGTCTTTTCTTTTAGCCCTTTAAAAAGGTGCATTTAATTATTTTGCCTTAGCATCAAAGAAAAAATACTTTATTTCTTCTTTTGGTCTCCTCCATTTTGTGATATTAATCCTCATTCTTCCTGAGTCTTTTTTTCCTCTCTTTTCTCTATAATAAAGATATATTATGGTGATGAGGCTAATTAACATTCCTCTCGTAGGGATCTCATTTCGCCTTTCCCTGCATATACACACATATATGTTGATACATATGCATATATATACTCTGATGGAATACGAAATAATCCTTTTAGAAAGGTGTGTCAAAAAGGGTTAGCTTTATAATCTAAAGGAAAAAAAAGAACATTCTTAATGATAAAATGATGAAAAGATAATATAAACAGTAAATGAAAATAAATATTCTCTTAAATTTCTTAATTAAATTAAGATGTTAGGATTTGATAGTCCGTGGTTCATTTACTTACATCGTGAAATATTCCAAATCCTTCCTTTTTGTCTTATACGTAAGAGCCAAAAATGGGATACGAGTTTGAAAGATGCATTTTCAAAGCAAGAGAACGTTGCATACAATATACACATTTCATTCCATATACCAGGAGCCCAATTCAATTATTGATTATCTGCTCTTGAGTTTCTCATATTGGTTTCGAATAATAACATGGTCTTCTAGGTAGTAATTATGAACTATAATGCTCATATATGTATTGTTTTACGCAACTACCTAGTTTTATGCTTTTATCTATTATCGTATTGTCTTATGTTTATTTTATCTACACTGTTTGTTGATGATGATAAATAAAAAGTCTTAACCGAAAAAAAAATAACATGGTCTTAACACGTGAAAGCCATACTATTATCCTCGATCTTTCATATATTTTCGCCATACATTATTAATTTATAATAAATAAAATCCTTTCTTGTCCATCATGTCTTCTCCTTGTTTAAATCAAATAGTAATTGGATTGTAGAAATTATCCAAGTCACTCCATAGTTACAGAGCACAAATATAATTTGTCATAACAGAATTGCCATTTGCAAAGCATTATATGGAAACAAGCACTCAAGCAAGTGAATTCGACTTATATTGTCAGGACAATCCTTTCTATACGTAGCTTTAAAATCAAACAGAATAGACCATTATAGTGATAAAATATATGGTGATAGTTATTACCTAAAGACTATATTTATTCGATTTAAATAAGAACGTTATAAATATATGATAAGATTTGAGGTGAAAAGGTTTGGAACTATTATTACGAGACTGACAGCCATTTTACATCTTAAGAACAACATAATGCATTTATGTACATAGGTATTATCTAAATTTATTCGAATTCAGCATACTTTTTTGTCCATAAGGAAGGTAAATTCACATAGCCATTCAGGTATATACTTGAAAGGAAATATAATCTTACATTTTAGTTATTAGTTTACCACAAAATAAGAAATGAAACAACGTTAAACGAACGAAAACAACATACATACACGACAGAAGCATAATGTTGCCAATTATGGATGGGATACTAATAAAAATTCAACATATTTGTTGTTGATAATTGAGTTCTCTAACAGATATATTCAGGCTTGTTGATCGAGTTTTTTCTCGATCGGCGATCTATAGCGATATTTGATCGCTGATCGAGTATCGCAAAAGGTCCTGATCTATATATCTTTTGATCGTAAGAAAATCACTAAAAATAGCGATCCGATCAATTTGTATAAAATAACTAAAAAAGAAAAAATGTTTGTAATAAGATTTTTGAGACAATCCCTACATTTCTTAAAACTTAACTAGCTGTCACATTGACCAAAATCCATTCCAACAACTAATATTTATTTAGAAAACACAAAATACAGACTAATACTAATGGAAAAAGCCAGTTTGTGCTATCCTGATATATTTTGTCCCAAATATACAGACAGGCGACTATGGAAAAGTCATTGTTTTGGAGCTCATAGGCTATGGGAAACATTTATTCTGGCATCTCCTGTCTTAAAATAGGCAGACATAAGTCAATTGTGGAGCCAGAGTGTTGGAGCTCATAGCTATGAGAAACAATAATTCTGATATTATGTCCTAAAATATACAGACAGGCGCCTATGGAGAAGTCGTTATTTTGGAGCTCATAGGCTATGGGAAACAATCACTCCATTGCCATATAATATGAATACTTATAAAGGTTTGACTGTATATACATTTAAATTTTTACTTAGAATTAGTATTACATAGGTAATTTTTTTGTTGATCGCAATTAAATTGATCGGATCGCAGATCGGAAAAACCCTGATCGTTATATCGCTATATCGCAAAGAATTTCTGATCGCTATTTGATCGGATCGCTATTTTTTTCCTGATCGCTCACAAGCCTGGATATTTCATATTTACTGACGAGTTGAAGTCAAATGAGCGGAGCAATAATTCTATTTTTTTGTGTGTGAAAGGGTTTACTTATAAAAATAAAATATAATCCCTACTTTTTTATAGCGGAACTACAAGGTGTTTGAAGTACCTAATCTTATATAAATATATAACGTAAATTATATTTAAGAGCGGCTTTGATCTCATGGTTCCCATGCAGAAAGTCCTCCTCCACCTGTTTAGATAGGAAGGCGTATGCAGATGCGAGACCTAAGATAAATGAATTTCTCTTAAGCATCAAATTCCCTGAGACTCTTTCTACTTTTCATTTCATGATCATGGCACGAATAAAGGGAGTAACTCGTATTTAAAAAATCTACTAACGTGTGATACAAATACTTTAAAGTGCTCAAGGATGATAAGCCTGATTACTGCATCTCGACGATTATATCCATATCGGCCAAGATGTATCAAATATTATAATCATAGAAAAAATGATCAACGTGCAGAGGTCTGTAGGTTGCAAATATTTGTTCGTCAACTATGTACATGTTTGTTCTACTCAAAAATATTCTACAATTTACTCCAAAATATACATAAATCGCATGAAGGAAGTGTAGTATTATTGGAGGCTTCTTTGTTTTTTGGGATTTTTTTTCAGGCATGACATAAAAATGATGCAATTTTTTGAAATAGCAGCTTTTTAACTTTCAACACACAAACACATATAATTATATATATATAAATGTGTATTTATCTACTTCTTATACGAAATGACTTGTTCATAATATTTTATTCATAATAAAAAGGTAATACCTATTATAAAACCCATCCGTTACAACATAAAGTTATATAAGAGAATAATATTTTATGAAACTCTAGATTTGATAGAATGATGACAGTCTTTTTTGACTAGTTGGAAATACATATGCAGGATATGAATAAGAATTATAGCTAATAATTAAATCATCGAACCTAGGAACTGAGGATCAATGAGATCAATCAATTTTTACCTTTCCTTCTCGGTGAAGAATCTGTTCCCTCAGCATAGAGAATTGAATATTCCTTTACGACCTGAGGGAACGCGCTCTCTTTTATCTTTAATACTCATTTAATGGTTTTAAGGTATGATCGTCTTAGTTAAGCAATGCTCAGTTATCAACTCTTAAATTCCTTTTTTTGGTATGTCTTATTGCAAGGATCTGTTTATCGCCTACTATGATAAAAACTGAGTGTACCTCATTACATAGATAATAGTACTTAGATTGGACAAGTCTATTTAATGGAGTTGTTATTGCGAATGACAATGATGGAGGCCCATAAGAAAAAATACTTAGTGTTCTAAATGATGAAATATAATAGTTTTATGTATTATTCACGCTTTTTCTCCAACCAATCACGTTCTATAACAGAGGATAGCTTAGTATCTTTACTAATGATATCAATCTGTAAACGTATAATATCAGCGTTAAACATCAACATTTGCGTTGAATTTCTTCTGGTTGAATGAAGAGTTATAAAAGGACATCAATTTAGGAAATCTTTCTGTTTGAGTCCTTGTTCTATTCAAAGAATGATATAGTTTATTTAAACAACAGCCTTGAATACGAAACTGTGAGCATCATTGCATTTTAATTTGTAAATGAGTTGTTAGAAATAAATTTTAAGGGAAGAAATCAGAAGTTTATTTTATCATAAACTTTTTCCATTGTTCAAAGACAGCCATTTTTGGCTTCAAATAATAATATATCATAGATTGTCTTATATGTATATATTATGACAATATTTTAAAAAAACCTTATTGTGTATGCTTGCTTACTTATTCATTGCATATCTATTGCCTAAATTGTCTAAAATAAACTTTTTTTTTTTGCATCTCAATATATCAATAATGCCAATTATAAAAGCAAAAGTATATAATGTATAAATCAGCGACAGTTGAAGCATTGGAAGTCATTATTGAGCAAGTTAGTTCGTGGTGTTTCTCAAGGCGGCACAACACTCATCACAATTTTTCCAAGATATGAAAGAGATTGTTTTAAGAAATACTGTAAATAATTGCATATCCAGTCCTTCATTTGGACCAGAATATTCTATTTTATTCATTTTATTTCTACAATCTAAAACTACTTTTTTCGAATCACTCTTTATATTACATTTAAGAAAATATTATGGCCCATGATTACACAGGGCAACAAAAAAATATTTTTGAAAATAGTCCAGGGTTTTCCTGCTGAATTAGACTAATTTTGATGCTCTGAGTCCGAAAATGACCTTGGTTTTGCTCAATCAGGTCAGGTTTTTTTTGCTACAGAATTTTTAAAAAAGTCGATTTTTTGTAATAAAAAAATTATGTGGATCATCAGCTGAGAAACCCCTGACGATTTTTTTTCCCATTTCCTCAAGAAATAAAAATCACGTATCCAAATTTATTCAGTTTTTTATTTAGTCCATCAAATTTTATAAGCACAATTATCATAATATTAGTATAATAATGTCGTTACATGACACAGAAGATTCGAATTCAATTGCTGTGTTGTCTCGCTTCAGCGACCAGCAGTAGTCCGCCATCATGACTGCGTCCCACCTCCCCTGGTACCTCTCCTCCATTTGGCGCATGTCCTGATGGAACCTTTCTCCCTGCTCGTCGCTCATCGCCCCGAGATTTTCAGGAAACTTCTCCATGTGTGAGAACAGGAAGTGCATCTTTATACTCATCAAACAACCGAGTTTTTGGAAGGCCTCTATCATGGTGCTAATGAGTCTGGCGTGGTTTGCTGCCTTCGTGTTCCCCAGGAAGTTGTTCACCACCTACACAAACGATTTCCACGCGGCGCACTCTAGCGTGTTCATGGATTTGGAACTCTGTGTCCTTTATAAGCTTCCGTATCTGTGGGCCATCGAAAATGCCGGCCTTCACCTTCTCACTGGTCAGTCGAGGAAAGGCGGCCACAGGTAGTTGAAGCACCTCCCATCCTTGTCGAGAGCGCGCGTGAACTGTTTCATTAACCCAAGCTTCAAGTGTAGCGGTGGGATCAATATCTTCTCCGGTCAACAAAGGTTCGTGTATGATGTTTCTCGCCTCAGGTACTATACTGATCTCGCGCCGGCCACTCTTTCTTTACATAGTGCTGGACTCTGTCTCGACTGTCCCACATACATTAAAGCTGGATACATCGTAACCCGGCCTGCTGCCCAAGTAGAAAGTTCACCATCTTTAAGTCGACGCAGATGATCCATTTGTGCTACTCATATTGGATTTTGTCGAGTACGTACTTCACTGCTTCATATTAATATATAAATATATATATATGCTTCATATAAATTATTTATAATATATTCGTGTCTGTGAATTGTAATTCGATATATTTTTCACGAAATATGATTGAACTCAAAACCGCTGATATTAGAATATGTATAGCTCGTCAGGTAGGCCTATGGCTGTATCTCAAAAGTTGACCTGATGGAGCAAAATCAATGTAATATTCGGACTCAGAACACCAAAATTAGTCTAAATCAGCTGAGAAACCCCTGACTTTTTTTGGCTGTTGACCAGTGTTATAAGTTGTCGTTTTCCATAACGAATGAGCAATAAGTCAAGGGACTAAAAAGTCCCAGAAAGTCAGAGATGCCCTCTAGATGATACTATACATAGCATAATACATATACACTCTCCGTAATCATTGGACATAAAATATATCAAATGGCATTGCATGTTGTCCCCTTGCAAAGAGAGATCACGACAACAAAAGACACAAACTTTTTCTTATTTTTTTATTACTTTTATGTTGATTTGAAAAGAAAGGAAGTTAGGAAACATCTTAGTAGTAGTGAATAGGCATTTGCTCCAGAGGGGACTGCCATACGTATAATTATACATTAAGGAAATAAAAGGTTGAATGTAGGGAAGCTGTATATTATATTTTTTACAAACAGAAGAAAAATCTAAGTCCATGTTACACAATGTAAAATACAGACATATATTACAAAGTATCCATTTCTTGGATAGGTCCTATTGAGGGTAGCAAAGACACACACACCACACAGAGAGACTCTTCAAAGTTAGTGAATTAATAATTTAAAAAACGACATTTGGCAAACAAAAAAAAGAAATAAAAAAGGACACTGACGAAGAAATAGGATTCCCCACCCCCTATAATTAAGCTTCACGAAAGAAATAGTAGGAATGGTATACATACTACGTGTCTTATTTACCTACTGCTTCTATCACATACATACATTATAGCTTCTCCAATCTATCACGGAATACTAAAACACCTGGACGAAAGGATATTATAAGTAAGGGACTCATCAAATATACATATATATTCAAGAGTTTATTAAACGTGACCGTGCAAATATCATCAGAGTGTCTTCATTTAAAAAAATATTAGATGAATGGTATGGTTGTTGATAAATCCTTCTGTAATTTATACAATCTTATGGTCCATTTAGTTGCATATGTTTTTATATGACCCAAGCAATTAGTCATACTAAAATTAATCCATCAACACTAAGAATGTATTTTCGATGAGATAGATCAACAACAGCCTTCCAATTTGGGTTGCCGAACCTGCACCCTCAAGATTGAGAGTTGAACCGGCTAATTTTTAATTTTTTAACGATCCCATCCCTTTTGTTTTATTTGTAATTGTGTATTACAAAAGAATTTTGTCTTATATATTTTACATCATCTTATCATAAGTTATCAACGCATAAATGAAAATGAAATCAATAGAACATCTCGGTGTTAAGCATTTTATGTGAAAACCAAATAGTTCCTTTTTGGATATTGTGTGCAAGTTTTGAACGTCTGTTTGAAAAGTCTTCGTTTTATGGTTATATATATATACAAAAAAAATAAATATATATATATTATAATGTTATGTTAATGAAACATTACGTAATTTAAAAAATATGTATTACAGGATGTCCATGATAAATCAACCCTTTGGATAAAAAATAATTTAGAGTGTATTTGTAAAATCAAAAAGTTTGACCTGAATTAATCAACCTCTTTAGTCAATAAGTCCCCCCCCCCCCCCCCCCCCCCCCTCAACAGCCGACACTTTCACTATCCTTCCCCTATAGGATTTGCTTGTCCTGATGATTTCCGTGGTATCGACAGCTCTATATATATATATATATCCGATATATGATACTATTATTGCTAACGGCACTTGCATAAACTATTAAATTTTACAATATTACTTTTTGAATATTGATTCATGTGTTTTGATTTTTTGTGAAACAGTATATTTTTTTTTTTTTTTTTTTTTATATTTCCACAGTTCATAATATATATACAATAAACAAAGTATAGGTATATAAAAGGATGCTAATGCGTAAAAAAACTAATTATTAAACATTCTAGTTTTAAATTTTTTAGCATCCGAGCTGAACAATCTTAAAAATATTATAGCAACAATGTGCCCGGCGTTGCTCGGGCAAAGGTCGGCACATGCAATTTCAAAGTGTACTTTCAGGAATGGACAGACAGTGAACGGTCAAAGAAAGTCTTTTTAATGGCTGAGCTTTAGAGAAACTTATTTTTAGTTTGCATAGCATCTAACAAAGTGGTTCAAACACATTTCACACTTGCGTGTCCTATGAATACCTCCCATCTATGATATCACACACACAACGTTTAGGGGTCTACCCAGGTCTGGCAGTCAGGGCTGCCAGTGCTAGGCAAACTGTAACGCTACTTTCCTTGGATTGTGCCTTTATCTTATGTCAAGCCCAAATACTGTCGAGTAACAATAACGTTTACGGCGTTACGTTTGATATGTTGGGATTTTACCGGCGTTACGTGATATGTTGGATAACGTTAGCCTCTTGACCTTGGTAGCAGTCGATAGCTAGCTAACGTTAGCTTAGTTAGCCATGTAACCTGGCTAGACAATTACTTCCAGGCGTTAGGGTACTGTGATAGCTTACCGGTAGCTAATATCATTCGGTAAGCTTGCTTAGGGACTGCTGGACATTTGCCGGTGCACGTGACTTAGCTACCGGCTAGTAGCGGTACCGGTACACAAACTGAACTTCATTCTTCCACACTGTCACTGTGCTAAAGGACTGCTTGGCTACCGGCTGCCAAATCCCGAAGTAGACTACGGCGGCTCGGAGGGGACAAAGTATGGCCGGCGAAACTCGGCACACGCAATATTATAGGAGTGTACATGTTCAGGAAAAAAATATATTTCAAGAGTTTGTAGGCGTTTCAAAGCAGCTCATGTCCTTCCCAGATGATAAGCGACGTGCATAGCAAATTTTGAGCTGAATTGGCCCAGGCATGTGGCCGCTACTTGACGGAAAGACAAACATACAGACAACTTCTCCTTTATTATATAGATTAAAAGCACATAAAACCGAAATGACACAAGTAACGAAAAAAAAAACACGGAAAATTATAAAGTCTATTTGTAGTTTCTAAATTTCTTTAAAAGCTTATTTATGGCGTCATTATAAAACAGGGCGGGAAGGGAAGTATCGGATTTCATCGGCGGCTAGTGTCCACGAATCACCAAATACGGAAGGAATTTTGAGGTCCAAAGCGGCGTACCTCGCCGCAGCAGAAAGAATTATTGGCCTCAGCTCTGTAGCTTGCAGAGGATGATATATTGTTAGTCGTTTAGCTATTAAAGCCTTGGCAGAAAGAAGGGCATTGTTAATTGCTTTCAGTCGTGAGGAATTCTCACGACCTCCAACTCCAAATAATATTGAAGCCTTGATGTATTATCTGCATTTTCACCATCCATTCCACGTACATTTAGTTTCAGAAATTGCATTAGAATTTGAACAGCCTGGCACTCAACAAAAGCATGAATTACGGAGTTATATAAAATACCACAGTCCTTACAAGGTAGATAAAACTTAATAAGCTCTGCAGAAATCAACAGCTGAGCTGTGAATTTTTTCCCGTCAGCTATTCCACAGAGAGACCTCATGATCTTCCTTTTCCAACTTTCTGGAAGTTTCAGACTGATCATATATTTGATGCAAAGCTCATCACATTTCCTGCCATCAGACTTCGGAGAACCAGACATTTTAAGGAACCAGGGCTTCAATAAGCAATGATCATTTGCTGATCTTTGCAAAGGATATCTGAATCTCCCGTCCTTAAAATGGATGGAGATCACTACTGTGGAGTGTCAAATTCCATTTGTAATTGCCAATTCTTCCAGTGTTTCTGGTATTCCCAAATTTTTAAAGAAGTGCTTTTTATGACAATTATGCCTTATGACATCCACCGTTGAATTGTTTCATATATCGGAGTGTTTCTCCAAATAATTCTCTGCGCACATCCCCAGACGACCGAAAAATCAGAGGTAATTTTATTAGTTAACTCTGAGCCGAACATGAGCAAGGAGTATAACTTATTATTTGATGAGATACATTTTCTCCATTCAGACGCCGGATATTTTGGAATAGTAGCAAACACTTTTAAATACATTTTGGGGATAATAAGAGCTAACTGAGTAAGGCCCCCACCAAGGTGACCTCTCTTCCTTTTCATTGTTGGCAGATACCATTGGTGGAACAAAGAGCATAACCACTTTGTCTCATCCAAAATAGCTTTTTCGGCAAGCAAAGGAGAAGAGGCGGCTTTGTATAACACAAATGGACTATTTTCAAGTTGTAGAGATCGATTCTTTTCTGCAAACGATAGTTTCTCCATTTCTAATATTCTGCATTACCACAGAAGAGAGGGTAGTCCAGATTTTTTTATCAATCCCATTTCTACACCAAACTATTCCCAAAACTTCAACTGAAGGTTTAATTGGACAGGAACGAATACACGAATCTAGACTAGGAACCCAGGAACCAATTGGTAAAATGGATGTTTTCTTTTTGTTTATTGATAATCCAGACGTTTTCTCGAATTTAGAAAAAAATCCAGAATAATTTCAATTCTTCTTACAATTTGTGCTTCTGAATTAGCCTGGAGAGGTTACCGTCACATCATCTGCGTACAGATCAATTAAATGGGGAGAACCCTCAAAGTCTACTCCGAACCCTCCATATTTGTGAATAATTTTCTGAGCGAACTCTTCAATTGCGGCTATGAACAGCAACGGTGCTGAAGGACACCCTTGTCTACAGCTTTTCCCGAGTGTAATTTTTTTGCTTTCTTGTCCATTTAAGATAATGGAGGACGTCCCATTGAAAAGCAAAGAACGAACGGGATTAAAAAATTTCTTTGGCAGTAAGCGTTTAGTAGCTCTGAGAATTTGATTGTGGGATATAGAATCAAATGCCTTTGAAAAGTCACTGCAATGATAGCTCCATATTTCCCCTTGCTTTGAACCGAATCTATAGCAGCTTGAATATTGAAAGAAATATCATAAATTTTACGGCTTTTTAAGAATCCTTTTTGATGTGGTCCGATTTTTTATTTAAAATATTCTCCATTTGATGAGCAAGGACTCCAGAGAGAATTCGGTATGATTCATTCAAGACAGTTATGGGTCTCCAATGACTGAAGTCAGTGCCATCCCCTTTCTTTGAAATAAGAACGATCCTTCCTTGATTTAGAGAGGTAGGCATCTTACCTTTCTCTCCATCTCTTCTCCCACTTTTCAA
>CP045891.1:9724171-9771083 GCA_013387185.1 Caligus rogercresseyi | reverse complement strand
TCATATTTTATCATCACCAAGAACTGTTCTATTTCTTTGTAATAATATTCATGCAATTATAAAGTTATGTCAAGTGGAGTAGTGCCATGGAATTCCCATATGGATCATCACTTGAAGTTGACCATGAAAAAACTAACCATTTTTATCTTATTCCTGGTTATAAGTGATCAGTTTGTAGAATTAAAAACCAAATGAAGGCAGTTGGTTCTAGTACAATAAGTTACGCATGTAAAAAGACCATACACAATACATATTCTATTATTTGCAACCATGGCAGTTTCTCAAATAGGGTTTTCTAAATCATAAGCAAATACTATATTAAAATATATATAAAAAAACAATATAAAAAGTTGTTTGCGATAAAAATATACATAAACATTCTAATTCCATGTTACATAAAGTTCTTGCTTGTATACGTCCTTATTTATTCATGGTGAATCTGTAATCAACAATCCATTTGAATACTTTATTCACAAACCTTGATTTAGTACAAGTCTGCATTCATTCCCTTTGGTCTTCCAATTTATCCTTATATTCATCCCATATTACAATTATTATTTATATCGATCAAAAATACAATTGTTTTTGCAACGAAGAGCAAGGATGAAAGATTTTCCACTCTTCTCTTTCAATCATGAACACCACTTCATGATATTTTATCGTCGTTATTTGTCTATACTTGTAACGCTAGACTAAATATGCATTCACTAAGAAAAGTGAAGGAGAAAACGAAAACAATAACAAAAGTAAAATATAAGAACGACAATTATGTCAGTTGAAAGAAGGTGAAAAATTAAAAAGAACAAATATAATATATATATATATAGTGTGTGTCTATATATTATTAGTAAAGTCAATTGTGATCCAGTTCATATAAACTGTCTTCTACGCATACAAAAAAAACACATACAGAAGAAAAGGAGAGCGAAGGTGTAAGGTAGAAAACATGACGAAGACATAATAAGTAATGCCTTGGAATGTAATACAGTAACATGTCATCCATATAGGCTCTAAGGAATATTTTGTACATTCATATTCGCTTACGTGTATTAACCATATGCATATTACGGATAAACCCATCACCTAATGAAGAAAGAAATGAAACGTCTTTTATTCAATTGAAGCCTAAAATAAGGCACTCCAAAAAGTCAAAATGATATATATTTCAATATTCATCTACTTTGATAAGCCACTGACGAAAGATAATAGTTGTTTAGTTTGTATTGATATATATTACATCCCCCCCCCCCCCTAAGCAAAATTATAAGATAAAACCTTTTACAAATGATTTTTTATACATTTTCTTTGGATTTTACGTATCTATCTATCTATTCTATTATTTTAGATTTGTATAATAAATGAATAAGAAAAAAAAAGAAATAACAGAGGAACATATGTACATACATAGGGCTGTATTTTAAATACAGAAAAGTCAGAATGATTCACTTTTACATATTTCTTTATTCATAAAGTGTAAACTATTGCCAAAGCACGGATTGCAAACTCTTAACAAAACGGTAGTGTGTGAAGCCAACGAACTAACGAGCAATTTTGTTATCAGCTACAGCCAGATATATTGCATTTTTCTGAAAATTCCGTCTCTTCGCAACGATTCGTGGACCAATGCTTCCGAGGAGGTCAAATATTTGCCATCATTTTACGTCGGATTCAGTAAAAGTCAAAGTGATGTATTTTTCAAATATTAAATAATCTTTTAAAATTACGTTTGGTGGCATTTGAATGTTCTGTTTAGTGTTTGATTACTTTTAGTAAATGTTATAATTGTTGTCGTTCTTCTACGAAATAATAACTTTAGACTAAATGTCTACAATGTTTTGTCTTTAACACAATTACTTTGGAATTTCTATCACTAAAAAAATGTAATTTTACTGGATTTTTCATTGTGAAGTATCTATTGCTCAACAAAACAACTGGTTCAGAAAACAAACCTGTGCCCTTGACATAGAAAAAATAAAACCTAGAAAGTTACTTTACGTCATCAAGTTTTGTGCTCCTATTCAATTATATTCTTGTTATAAAGAGGATTTAAAAAATATATATTATCAAGAAATGTACATTTTGGGTGGAATAATTAAATTGAATAAGTTTTCCCCTCACAAGATTCATTTATAAGCAAAGATACTACAATTATGTGCAAAATAATAGCTCCTATTAAAATTGTTTTATCATAACTAATTGCTTACTTTCAAGAGCCTTCGAGATTTTCCATTTGTTACATATTTTACTAATAAAATCTATATCCTATATAAAACACTTATGCATTAAAAATATGCCGTATTTAAAATATGTACTCTACCATTTTTGTTTCATTTTTTTCTCACATCTGCACATCAGTTTCTTCTGAATACATTCGTTTGCAAAAAAAGGTCAGTGATATGAAGTCCATAAACCCAACCTCAGAAATCAAAGATATTAATCGATGTTAAAATTCTGCTGGTTTCATTTATAGAAGTCAACTAAAGTCCATTCAGGCTTTGCAATTTTGAATTTACTTAAACATAACCTTGATTCGTGTCCTAGTTTCTATATGAAAAAATAAAAACTCAGAAAAAATAAACTCTAATCAGACTTTTGCTACATTCTTCATGAATTTTGGGGATCAAAAGAACAATTTGCCGTAGAACTTCGAATTTAAGGCAAGAACATTTGAATTCAAATAAATAATTAGCCTTTTTTTGCTTGCGTTCGTCATAAAGAAAAATTAGCATTAGAACCCTATGCAATTAAATATTGTGTACAGTAACATGATTTTAATTAAAATTTCATTGTAACTAACTACAGTTTACATATCATTATTATTTGTAGTCCGGCGCTTATACCTTCCTTCAAAACCAACCAGTTGTTGTATAAAAACAAAAACAAATTAAAGAACATAGATCTTTTTTAAACTATTTAAGAAGAATTCATTTAATTTATTTTAAATCCAAGGAATGAAATGGTCCTTATGGATGAAAACCTGTAGAGATAACAGTTATCAAATTCTGACTTTCGAAATCAATCAGTTGTTTTATTACTAAAAAAAGATTTTTTAACAATAATTACTGTATTTTATATACTACTTTATAACACTAATTTCATTCAATTAAGTTTAAACAAGAAAGAATATATATATATATATATTGATTTGTTTTAATGGATAAAAAGCAAGACCTTTCAAATGTATTTTGTGTTTCGTTAACAAAAATAATCCTATTATATGTACACATTTGATCTACCTTGGATTTCTTTAGAATGTGTCTCACAAAATATGATAAAGCTCACTGATCCGTTAATAAAGAAAATAAAAGTAAATAGTCATCATGGTTTGATACAATTACTTGTCTAAGTAGTTTTTCTTTGTCAGATACATAATCACACAAAAAGGAAAGACTTACATATGGTAAAGAAAACATGTTTAACAAACAAAACAAGGAATTTGCCTTCTTTTATGTATTTAGGATATTCTTAAGACCTACGACAACAAGAGCAAACGATGCGAATCGTGTCATGATGCAAGTTTTCACTTTCATTATGTGCTTTATGTAATGATTTCATTAATGAAGCTTTTAAAGTTCCCTCGCCTTCTTGGCCTGAGCAATCATGTGGATCATGGAGTGAGAGGTGAAAGTTCTCAGCTTGGTAGCTTGGTATTATTGGAGTCAAGAAGGTTTCTTTTTGTCAGGAAGTGGAAAGAAGAGAAGGTGAGTAATTAATTAATGATATGCATAGATTCAAAGAATATACGCATATAGTCCAATCATATGGTCACAAAGAAATAATACTTTATATTATATATATATATATATAGATATATATTATATATATATATATATATATATATATATATATATATATATATATATATTATATATATATATTAAAACGCAAAACATTTCCTTTTTATTTCAATTAACAGTTCACAAAATATATTGTTTATTGTTTCATCATTTATACTTTTTTAATCTTTGATATTTTAAAATGTATGGATATTTACTTGTTATAAGAATGTGTGGTCTTTAAAAGGAAAACAATTTAAACTAGAATGTTTATTTATGTTTTTATGAAAAAATATTTTCTTATTTATTTCTGTTATTTATATATATAATTATGTGTTGTATATATTTAAAATAGAATAAAGACCTTGCTGATGAAGAATATATATATATATATAAAAGGATTTCAAATCATACTAACCATTTAAATATATATAATTTCACGTTTGAGGTTTAAATAATAATATCTATTTTTAAATAAAATTGTTAGGAGTATATATACACTAAACACAATAAAGTCATTTTTTAGGGACATTAAATTAGAGCAAATATAAGAGTTTACTTGTAATAAAATATCACCGAACAAAAGAAAACATTTAAGCAATACAGAACATTTAAAAAGTTTTATTTAGAGTATTATAATTTTATTACTGCAATACCATAACATTTTTTTAAATCTGTTAAAGAGGAAACAATTCAAGAAATACTTTAATTCATCGGCGACAAATTTTGCGACCGCCATCACGAGAATAAGTTATTTTAAAGAGTTATAAAGTCATTGACACAACAAACGTTCGTCGATATATACATATATATATATATGATTTAATTAAATATACACATAAACATAAAATATTATACAGTTCAAGACCTCTACTTACATACAAAGGTAAAAGTAGCGGATTTGACTCATTCCACCTGTATTAATATTAATATATGTTATTATTTTTGAATAAATATCACATGCATATATATATATATATATATATATCATATATCTCATTTATTTTTAATAGCCAAAATTCCATTCGACTTCTCTTCCTGACCAATGCATAAGTAATTAAAGCATTGTTTCAATTAACAATAATTTTGTGATGCTGTTGAAAACTAATTCCTTTCTTAAAATATTATTACAATATATATCAGATAAGAAAATATTTATGAATTCCCAACTTCTTACCACTGTAAAGTTACTT
Organism: Caligus rogercresseyi; assembly: GCA_013387185.1. Classification (NCBI taxonomy): domain Eukaryota; kingdom Metazoa; phylum Arthropoda; class Copepoda; order Siphonostomatoida; family Caligidae; genus Caligus; species Caligus rogercresseyi. The sequence continues at coordinate 9,766,114 of CP045891.1, read as the reverse complement.
TTAGTCAGCCAGATTTTCTTTCAAACTAATTCATATAGCTACAAAATTGAACTTCCTTAGGTTTTTTTTTGCTATTGAGCTATACGTTAATATAAGGAAATAACTAACAATAACCAATTAACCAAGCAGCCTGCTTAAAAGACATTTTTTGTATTGCCTCTTCATTTGGTAGCAAGGAATTGAAAAGAAAAGAAACTCCTCCTAACATTTATTATCGCAGAGACTTAAAGCCATAGTCCTATGGGGTTGTGTAGACGCCTTACACCTGTTTTAAACAAATATTTGCAAAGTATCTATGTGTGGATAAGACAAAGGGAGTATTTTTCTTTGTTCGGTAGGGGGTGACAATTTTGACGATCCTGGAGACGAGGATCTAAACAAGGGGGTTAGTTCACGCAAATGCCTGACTAATAATAATAATGATAATTACCTTACTACTAATATAGGGATTTATATGATTGTGTGTTACTTATAAACACCCTTCTCACAATGAATGAAATGATCTCTAAGTCAACCTTGACTCCTTAATAGACAAATAATGCATGCTTCTACAATAATATATAAAGCAATTAGGAGCGTAATTAAAATTTCTTTAGCCGTCTCTTGTCTATAAGGTATTTATGGTAATCGGCTTGAAGTAGGGAATACTATAGGAAAGAGAGAGAGAGAGTGATTAGGATAATATACAATGTATATTCATTTTAGGCATACTGTTGAATGAGCACAATGAGAGCACCAAGTTTATTTGCCAGTGGTGTTGTACATATCTTGACCGAAAAATATATTTGTAGGGGTTTATGTATGAAGTCCCGAATAACTTTAAAAATTTGGTGCAAATATATAATAATAGAATTAATAAAGTCAGTATTACTTTGTTTAGAAAAGTATTGTTTATAAATATTACTTTGATATGAATGAACGCCTCACAAATACTTTATAAAAAAATTTCTCAAACAACTCATTGCTTTGACTAAAAAACAAACAACTTGCCTGGAAATGAGAATTATTTCTTATTGAAATGATGATATATAGATATTGTCTGAAAATAATACTCTCAAGACTGTATTCGATAATATACTTTAAAAATGACTACAAGTGACTTTTTCGAAGAATAAAAATATAATTATATACATCTAGAGGATGTTCTATTGAATTTATCGGAAAAACTACATTTATGTTTTGTTTACTAATTCTACTATTTCACGCAAAAAATCAAACTATAAGACTTTTGACTAATAATGAAATATTAATTTGTTATCTATATTATTTTGTACAACTCACTTGGTAAAATATATATACCGAAGATAATTTTTTAAATTTAGCATTACTGATTTCCTTAAAATAAAAAACTTATTTCATGAATTTGATATCCCTAATAAGTAAATTTGTGTTCTTGAATTTGAAGTATCTGATATTTGAAATAAGTGTTAAATGAAAGGATAGACTTTAATTTAGCAAGTAACGTATATTCTATATTTATTATTAGAATTTGGTGTGCATCGTCAATTTTTGTATGTATATTATTGACAATTTTTACCTATATATATATATATATGTTATATATAAATATCGCGATGGGGAGATGTTAGTTTGGGGGGCAGCATTCAATTGCCCGAATTTTAACAAGAAATGTAAATCGGTGAAAAAATAATCGAATGAAGAATGTTATTTGAATTAATTTTTCTTTATAGTAATTACTTATTTTCATTACATATATTTATTTGGTTATATTCAAAATACGGTTGCTTTCATAATTTCATATTTTTCATCACTTTTTAATGCCCGAATATCTCAACCAATTTGCCCGAATTTCAGAACTCACCCGAATTTCGGGAGGGCAGTTGCCCCTCTGCCCCCTGTCTCTACGCCTATATATATATATAATTAGGTGGATTCTTATTTACATTTTTCGGATTTGAGAGTCGGGCTCCCCTAGGATTTACTTTAGTGTATAGAGATCATCTTGTGAAAGTTTGAACGAAATCGAATAATGGAAGTACATCCTCAATGGGCCCAAAAGTTATGTAGTAAACTTATGTAGTAAATTTTTTTTCGCTATTCGATTGCCCCTAATGTCCGTAATTTTAATGCTTTTCAAACAATTTGCCGCAAAAATGTAGGTATGCTCGCAAGGATTCCAAATCAGTTTTTATTTTTAATGTACATTAAAAATTCAACAAGGAAATTAAGTTTGAAATAGGCATTTTTATGCAAATACCCCAAAAAATGAACATTTTGAAACTTTATTATCTCGTTCGATTTTGAATGTAAATGAAAATAAAAACTGATTGCATCCTTGCGAGCATACCTACATTTTGCGGCAAATTGTTTGAAATAAGAGCTTAAATTAAGGACATTAGGGGCAATCGAATAGCGAAAAAAAAATACTACATAAGTTACTACATAACTTTTGGGCCATTGAGCATGTACTTCCAATTATTTGATTTCGTTCCAACTTTCACAAGATGATCTCTATACCTAAAGTAAAATCCTAGGGGGAGCCCGACTTCAAATCCGAAAAAACGTGAAATAAGAAATCACCCTAATATAATAATAAAGGGGGATATTATAGAAACCTAATATTAAGATATCAAAATTTAACTCCTGCAAAAGTTGCGTATAAGAAACTAAATGATCCTAGAAAATGGATTTTGGTTTGAACCCATCTTACCCCCCCCCCTCCACAATTGCGTTCAAGGTTTCGTTATGAAGCAAAACTTTTTTGTTATACTATTTGAAAAAAAAAGTGATACTAATTTAGGTATGATCAATTTATGACTTTGTTTTATTTGCAAAATTTCGTCAAATAATATTTAGTGCAATAAATGAACATTAATGCTGACACCAACCATTTTTTTAAATAACGGCTCCTACTAAGGTTCTTTTTATAGTTTCAAGAAGGAAAAAAAGAAAAAGAGGAACTCAAGATGATGTTTTTAAGCTTATTTTAAATGCGTTGCTTTTCACATCTTAATTTTCATAGAGTACTCCCTCACATGGGTGAGGAATATAAATCTATGACGTTGATGTATCCATAACTTTTGCAGATACTAATTTAAGACGAATAATGTTTTTTCAACGGATAAAGAGAAGCATCTAGTCATTGTTTAAAGGGGACTTATTTTTTTAAAATTTTAATTTTATTTCGCAAAAATGTTTTTAGAACCCCACATGAATACAGATCACGTATCACTAAAAAGTGGCATAGCGGAAGATAAAGCGAAAGAACTGTTGTGTGTTAAGGCTTCAACAGCAATGTCAGAATATGGTCAGAGGTAATAAAAAGACTGGAGTTATCTCTTAAAAGACCTTGCAGTGGATTATTTGTCTCTACACATGAATGATTGTACCTTTTAGAGAAGTTTAAATATTTAGATGGCGCCAAAAAGAACCGGGACTTATGAAGGTCCCATAGGAAAATTAATGATACAGGCTTACCAAAAATTCAATAAAAAGTTTTTGAAATAGTTGTAGGAAAAAGTAACTTACTTAAATCAAAGTTTACTGGATTCTTTAAGCTCAGATCAAAAATATTTATACGAAATTACATTAGGTATACAAACAGGAAAATTTTCGAATTCAAGCTTTTGCTTCAGGTCTCCAGAGTATTACATGAGGCAAAATGTGTTACCAAAGTCTACAAAATTATAAGATCCTATATTTCACAAAAAAGTCCATTTGAGTCTCACATAAAACTTGTAAACTTTATACTAAATTGTTACGTTCCTATATGGTTTCAAACCAAGTCCTCTTTTCATTGAAGGCTCAAAGCAATTACCAATTCGCCGCACTTATTAGAAGAGATTGATGCAAATTTAGAGAAATTTCAATTATAAAAAAGTACTCATGGATACGCTTTTTTGCCGACCCTGAAAGATAATGCTAGCAGGCCTAACCGATAAATAAATCGAAAACAAGAATATTTGCCCTGGAAAAGTTTGGTTTGTAAAAAAGAATATTAAAAACAAAGAATTTTCAACTACCCAACACTAAGCAACTTATTCTAAGAATTTTTTAAATCTTATCGACTGATCAATATAATTTGTCTGTTCCTCCAATTGGGCCTAAGGAGATTTTATAAAAGCAAAAGAACATCCTTTAAAAAATAATAATTACATCCTACCATTCACAATCAGTGGAAGAGCTGTAAAACTAGTAACGGAGGCATCTGCAAAAGTTTATGGATATAATCAAACGTCATAGATTATACATATATTATCAACCAGGGAGTCAAAAAAACCTTACATTTAAAAAAAAGAAAGAATATACAATTCAATTTTATGTTTAATTTACTGTCTGAAAATTAAGATGATGAAAATAAACGTATTTAAAAATAAATTGAAACATCAACATGAGTACCTCTATCTTTTTCCTTTTGAAACTATAAAGAACCTTTGTAAAATTTAGTAAGGACTAAATTTTTCAAAATAAGCCTAAAAAAAGTTTGTTTCAAACGAAACCTTTGAACGCAATTGGGGGGGGGGAAGAGGGGGTTCAAACCAAAATCCATTTTCTAGGATCAATTAGTTTTTATGACGCAACTTTCGCGGGGGGTAAATTTTGATATCTCAATATTAGGTTTTTATAATACCCCGTATATAGTATACTGTATATTATATATATACTATATATATATATATATACATATCTATATATATATATATATATATATATATATATATATTTATGAATAGTATTTATCAACGATGAAATTATGATTTCAAATAACTCCTTTAGGCCATGAGAATGTTTTTAGTCTTTTTAGAAGACCATGATTTTCTTGGATGAATCTATTTGTTTGTCTTTTTGTTTGTGAAGGAGAGAGTCATGGATATTGAACTCCCTGTAGACGCTTACAAGACGTTTCCAAGACGAAAAAAGAGATTAAAAGGAAATTTACAAGGTTCATGAACAAAGAATGTAATAACCGTTACTCTCAATTCCAATTTTCATTTATTATTTTCTGACAAGGCCATTTACTTGTGTTATGTGTAAACACACTTTTACAGACATATTTGAAAGTGAAGACTTTGTATTTTGCTTGTCAGGGTGTTATCCTTTTCTCTTAAAAAATAAGATTCTTGACACCTGCTTAAACAGTGCATATATACACAACAAATCAATGGTGCAATCGACTATTTAAGATATTACCTCAACTCGTATAAATAAAGAAATAAATGATGTTATAATACCTTTAGTTATATATCTAAGTTTCTTGAGTTTTAATTTCTAAAATTGCATATGAGTTGGATATCTGCCAACACATAAACTAATAATGAATGTACACTTATATATATATATATAATATATATATATATATATATTATATATATATATATATATATAATATATCTATATATATATATATATATAAGTGTTACATCAAAAATATAGTAAAAAAACGAACTAAGAAGGACTTACTATAAATAAAATTGTATTTTGGGTACGCCATTTTGTTCATGAAAAGGGATTTTTCAATATATAAAAAAATTGGCATTAATGTCAATCTTCTTCAACCAGCACAATGATTCTTAATTTGATTAGATGAATTATCCTACAGATTGGCAAAAACCCTTCTTCTTTCATTCAGAAGATGTGCCTCTTACGATATAGGACAATAAATGATAGTCATCATCAAAATCTATTATTTGCCTTTACAATGATTATGAAGAATTTTGTATGCATTTTCAGTACTAAAAACAAAATTTAAGAATTATATTTAATGGAACACAATATATATATCTGTAAACGACCGGGACACCATTTTTCGCCAGGACCCGGCCGGGCCTAAATTTTTCAAGCCGGGGTGGGCCAAAACCGGGCCGGACATAATATATATTTTCGTTCTTTGACAGTCTAAGTCAAGAATTTCCCAAAAAAAAAATTTATAGAAAGAATCTCCAAAAAAGGACGACGATTTTTTTAGAAAATAATCTCCCAAAAGTTTCTGAAGTAATGATTTTTTTAAAAATTTATGGACAAACGAAATATTGAAAAAAATAGTGATGTCTCGCCCGGTGTATAAAAACCGAGCCGAGCCGCTCAAAAACAGCCTGGGCCCGGGCCGGGTACCCGTCGTTTCCTCGATATATATAATATAATTTTCTGTGCATTATACAAAAATTAGATTTAGTCATCAAATATATAAATAATAGAATTGCCTATATATATAGGCAATTCTATTATTTTGATTTTGATGACTAAATCTAATTTTTGTATAAATGCACAGAAAAACGCAATGGTATAATACTAGTAGTCATCGATTAACTAGCTATCGGATCAGTATAAAGATCTTTGTACTTCATTGTTTGTACTTAATAGATAAAGGTAATATAGGGATGACAGGTGGGGGTTAAGTATAGCCTAGTCAATCTATAAGGCTCGAGAAACTATTTTCTTTCAAAATATAACATATTATTCGTGTTTAAATAGTACAACTATTCATAAGTGAACTTTCAAAGGCCTCAAACATCTTTGAATAGTAGTCAAGCATATTATTTTTCTTTAATATAGAAAAAATAGCTCTTATATCGACACTAAAAAATGATCTTTTAAATGTAAAGCATACTTTTTCAATTATATTAAGATATTGATTTATAAAAACTTATTTAAAATACACGACATAACTAGAAAAAATAAAATTCCTTATATTTGCGGTTATTCTTATTTGGACTAAGAAAAATGGATATAACCATTAAAAACGATGAAAATCCGACTTTCATAAAAAGGCCATAAAGGCCGAAAACTTTTTAGGCCGAAATTAAGTGGCATTTTGGATTTCTTAAAAGGGACTCAAATTAGGAATTCCAACCGGGGGTTCAAAGTCCTGTTACATAGTGTAATATTTTTAATAGTTCATATGACTGTTTAGAGCCAATGACAATGATTAAATATTTGAATCCAGGCTCATCATGATATCCGATGTAGAAATTCTAAAAAAAAAGCCCATACATATACATTGTTTAATACTTTTTATATCTGTGCCAAATGTAACACAATACTAAAGAAAAAACATTATTAGCTGCTTCTTAAAAATTTGGAAGAGTATTAGATGGAAGGATATAAGTGACTATTCATTTTCCTTAACAATCCCCACTTTATAGTATTTTAACCTTAGTCTTATTAGGCCCAATAACTACATTTCTGATCTCTTTATTATAAACCATGACAGAATGTCTGAGTTAAACAACGCCAAATAATTTTGAGTTGACATTTTCGTATGTAAAATAGCTAGATTGTCTGACATCCCTTATCAGAGTTCAGTCTTAACAGTGTCAAAAACAAATACTACTTCCCTGGAAACAAGGCCATCTCAGAAAACATCTGTAAGTGATAGAGAAAAAGAGGTAATCCAGCTCAAGGAACAAACTATCACGTCACGTCAATCAAAAGTTAGAACAATCATATATCTTAATGGAGGGACAAAGACCAAACTGTGTTCTATAGTCATAGTGAGTGTTTGATAAATTATGACGATGGTGTGCTATTTGCTCTCCAAATTGATCAAGAGTTCTTTAGAGTATTTATATTTTGGATTTTTGGGTGTTTTAATGTCCGGGACTGAAAATAAAACATAACAATTTCATGTTTTTATAAAAAATTATTATTAATATAGAACTATTTTCTCTATTTCAAAGACAAAATTATATATATTTATAGGCTTGCATTTATGCTTCTAGATCGATATCTAGTTCCATCATTTTTATAAACATGTGATCTTGATTCTATAAGAGTTAGAAAAATCTGACTTTTCCTTATTGAGGAAAGATACAATGTTTTTTAAGCATTCATTGATGAGGAGATCTGTTTCTTGGGGGTTATAAATGCAAAAATATGCGGCATATAGGAGATTGAGACCCAAAATGACTCAAAAAGACATACAATGTGACAATGGTAGGAGGATATCGTGGGAAAATGATTCTTCCATCAGGAAGATTATATTTAAAATATTTCAATGTGGTTTTTGCACTTTTGAATATGCTTTTTATTGATAAAAAACAATCTTTCCAGAATAACCAATATGGGGATAAAGTAATTGACTTCTCGAGGTTGGTTTATTTAGCAGCTAAACAAATTGAATACCGCCTCGCTCGATACGCTGCATTGGACCTCCGGATCCCTTCGGTCACGACAACATAGACGCTAGCTGGCGGTTTGGTCAAATATGTCCCCTTCCGTTCCACGTTTAGAGATGCCTTAAAATCCTTTTAAAATAAACTTTAAAAAATAAATAATCTTTACACCTCGCTTCTAGTGTTTATGTTTAAATAGTTTATTATTACCTTGGGAGAAGTTAGTGCGTATGTTCATGTAAGATGATAAAATTAAGAACTATTATGTTTATATATTGTATTTTTTTAACTTACTAGCATCTTTTTGTATATGTTTTGTATAGATATTTTAGCATTAACTGTTGTTGAATAAAACAAATAGCATATTAAAATTTAGTGTTGCTTACTTCTAATGAGCGAAATCTTACTTGAGAGTTTTGTTTGCTTAAAATAATACTGAGGGCAAATATTCAAATGCTTCCCAGAGTTCACTATGCATATACTTGTATATTCAAATGGACACTTGCAGCATACTTGGAACGCAGACATTGTACTTTCACCAGGTGAACAAAATACGACAAACAATGCAAGACGCAGTGACCTGAGGCTTAAAATAATACTTCACACCTAGGTAGGCTACCCACCCTCTGATTGTCATTGTCCTCTGTATTAATTTTTTTAGCGAACGCAAAAGATATTTTATTCTTGGCATTTTTCAATTTGAGGGAGTCAAGTGCCATATTGAGCTAATGAATTGTCTACAGGTAGATGGCGATAACATCACTAAAAGTGTTCTCCCTTATTCTGAGGAAAGGCCGTTTGTCAAGGGTCATACTTTAAACATTTAGAATAAATAAAAGTAGGAGATTTATAGGTCAGCTTTATGCTTTTCTCCCTTTCCATTGAATCTCTTTGGTTAAAGAAGTCTTCGACTTTGTTATTGATAATTTGGAAAAAAGGAAGTGTTTAAAATATAATGGGCATATTAAAAATTAAATGAATGTTTTATCCTTACCTGTTAAGTTTCGATGATTTGATTCTTGTTTTGAAAGGGTTGATTATTTCAAGTCCTAATATCAACTATATATTATGAGCTTAAATATGCAAATATAGATAGCGAAAGGTATTTTCATTGATATGAAAGAACGTAAAAATAGATTAAAACTCCTGCTACATCATCAAGATGATGTTCCAATCCACAAAACAATTGGTTAAATTTACATGAGAGTGATAAAAAATAAGTTGTTTGTTTTATAAGATATGACATTATAGTAGTTTTGGCTTCTTCGATTCTTTGTCCTGAGAAACTGACAGGCGGATCTGCAAGGACACTGTGGAGGTACCAGTGTTGAAGAAACCCAAGCTTTTGGCGTGATCTCCACTTCTTCCTCATGAGGCTAGAGGTCAATGCTTTTTTTCTAAAAAACTATATTTTAGACTTACTTCGTTTTTGGTATTATTAAGTAAATATATATACAAAATCCCCAGCAACGGTCTTTACTATATATATATATATAAAGTCAACTTCGCCTAAGTCGATTCTCTCGGGACTGTGCAAAGACAATCGACTTAGGCGAAATTCGAGTTACAAATTTTGATTGCTAAGTCGAAGAAAAATTCGATATACAGGTAGGGTGTGTGTGTGCGCTCGCTCACATGCAGTCGCAAATCATGTCAATGGAGAAAAAATGGGACTTTTGATTATATTCGAGTTAGGCGACTTTTCGACTTATCCAATTTCGACTTAGGCGAAGTTGACTGTATATATATAAAACCATTTCAATATTCAAAACAAAAGTAAACAGCCAGTTTTGTCTTATGTACCAATTCAAACGCATAACAGAGTGCTACAAAGCTTATCCAAACATATGCCACTCTATCAAAAAGTATATCTTGTTTAAATAAAAAGCTTTCTCATTTTGAAAAAGCCCTGACGTATATCTAAGAGCCTCCTTTCTTACTTAGATATACTTACCTACAAAGTAAATCATCATAAAAATTAATATTTAATGCTGTCCCTTATTGTAAGTAGTCACAACACACACAGCATATTTTTTTGTTTTTGAAAAGTTTATTATATTGAGCCCTTGAATATACATGGAAAATAGAGAGGGGGGGGGATACAAAAAAACATACAACTATAGATTGCTACTTCCGCTTTCACTGTTTCTTCATTGTTTGACTACTTACAATGTATACATAGATCCATAATAGAACAACATTATGTTTATTGTCTTTAATGTATTATTAAATGGAGCTTCTTCTTGTTGAGGAGGAGGACGTTCTGTGGTCTGGGAGCCTTTGGGGGAACACTCAGAGGAATTATTAATACGGCGATCATTTTTCTTTTGTTTTTAAGGGTGGTTATAAGAATGGCTCCACCCAGGAGCTGTGTGTGTGTGTTTGGCCCAAAGGTGATCCACCCTTAGTCAAGCTTACATATTTTATAGCAAGGGAGATAATTCATTAAGGCTTCTTCTCCGTCTTACTACAGACACACATACACTTCCTCCTTGTAATTACAATCATTATGGAATGAGTGAAGCAATGGCCTTTGCACGGAAATAAGACAACGGCTAATTATACCTTGGAAGAATGCAGGGCAATCGATTAAGGGCAGTGGGTAAAAGAAAGATAGCATGTAGAACATAGGAAATAGTAATCATTTGATAAGCTTCTTCCAGATCAAACTCATCTGTTTCTTTTAGAATATATAGGTACATAAATATATAATATATATATATATATATATATATATATACTTAATAATACCAAAACGTGAGAAAAGGAGTGTCAATAAAAAGCAGATGTCATGATGAATTACAGCATCTTTGCATCAACACGAAATGCCTTTTCTTATGGTCTTTGATTCTTTTACGAAAAATCAGGCAATAATATCATAAAAATCTACCAGTTTCCTTTGCTTAAATTTTAGAATATAAATGGGTTGCAAGTCAGGAGTTCATTACGGCGTAATTTAAAAGGCCCTTTCACGACAAGGACAACGTCTCTTGGTGATAAACAAGAGGCTAAGAGATATCACATAGCTGTGATAAACAAGAGGCATGCAGTTCAATGAACTAAAAAAACTAAAAGCTCAGTTAATTATAAGAGCTCATTAATAGTGCAAGTCAAATGGATGAAGAACATTAAATAAAGCCTTAGATTAATAAGTCATTTAACTCTCTTGCATTATTTGCAATAGTCTTGACTTATTTTCTGTATTTTACCTCTTATTCAATACAATAACAACGTGTTTTTACTAATTCATTTCCAAAAATTTAATTAATTTAAGGTGAACAATAGCTTCAATATCTTTGAATGATGTTAGATCTTCATATGAACAAGAAAAAACCATTTTATATATACATATATATATATATATGATTACTCTCAAGGACCCACAAGAGTTTAAAAAGGAGTCCTTTTTCTTCTTTTGTTGTTTTGATTGCAGGAGCTGAACACATTTAGTTTTATTTTTATTTTTACTCCATTACCGAAGTAGTATTATAAGAAGAAATAACGACCCCTGAGGAGTTACTGAGTGAGTAAAAACAAAACAAAAAATCGTGATGAGAATCCTTCAGCTTTTGAGCATGCTTTTTTCCTTGGTTTATTGTTTTTTATGATGATGTTGTTTGGTCTGATGCTGTTATTTTAACGTTTGTGAGGAGGTTAAAGCTTCCCTCCCCCCTTTATTCATCCTCAACCATTCCGTCCTCATATAACTTTCATCTTTATGAGAAAAAAATAGGAGTTAAGCTCCAAGGTAAACCCTTTGCGCACAATAAAGAAAGTTACTCTGTAAGCCTTATTTACACAAAAAGCAATAATGTGTGAGTTCATTCTGCAAAAACGATATAAACAAAGAAAGAATCTTTATTTTTACTCATAAATAATAAACATTTTAAAATGCTGCTAAATTCTAGAAGAACTTTTTACATATAATAATGATATTCATATTATTAGAAATGTATTGATTCCAGTTTTAAGAATTTCCTGTTTTTTATTAACAGGAATTAAATTATATTTCTTTATAATGTTACTGCACTTACCCGTTTTTATCAATTTATTAATACCCCCATCATTATTTTATTGTCACTTCCTTTCGCACTCGTATCTTACATCATTGTAATTGAATATATTTAGAAGGTTGTCGTGAAGTGCATATATAAAAAATAAGAAAAAAATAATATAAAAACATATATATTTCATATTATAATTAGATTTCATACATATTATCATTCTTAACTGTAGAAAAATGCCATAAATAGGAGTTGAGAGTTTGTTTATGGTTACAGTAAACAGGTATGTCTTAAAAAACTCTGGATTGGATAAGCAATCAGAGAGTCAACTATGTTAAAACATCAATATGTAATGTAGGAGTTTCGCTTTAACAACCGCCATGGCTATTTTTAAAGATCTCCGTGTAACGAGCAAATTACGGAGCTGATTTAAGGCAATGGGTAGTAATCATATTTTTGAGATTAATACTGCAGTTTTTCATAGTTTTTGTACAATGTACGGCTTATGTTTGAAATACATTATTTCACATGATATTTTCACATACAGCCGTTGCATCGAAATGTTTTCTTGGAAATGCCTAGTGATGTGATGAACAAAACATCTCATTTTCCATCTGTTACCATCCATATGGTGAAGGCTCACTCATTTATAAAAGTAGGAATACTCAATCCCTCAAGAGATTTTTTCTTAAACGTCATTCATTTAATTGACGTTACAATTTTTTCCTGAGATAAATTGATATTTTTTACAAAAAAGTTTATCCATTATTACTTAAAGTTTAAGTAAGCCGGTACTTAATATATATCTATATAAAGTTGAAAGCTTTCTTTTAAACAACATGGGTAGTAAATAATTATATAAATCTAGCTTCTATTACGTATTGATTCCGATTAATAATATATTTTAGATCTTTAACTTTTAAATGTGATAAAGAGGTATAATATTGGCTCTAAAATAATTCCCTAAATGTGCATATTTCTATGTTTAAAAACATGTTTAATGGGTCAAATGGATCCTACCCAATAGAGTTGTCAGTTTTCATTATGTAGTTGAGGAAGTCCCATATCTTTTTAAAGGAAAGGGAATGAAAAACGAGAAGGAATGTATGAATTATTTTTTCTACTTAATTTTAATCAAGACGCTCTAAATAGGAACTGATGAGCTCTCCTTTTTCCATTGAATGAGGAGGAGTATCCAGTTACCTCCCCTATAGAAGGAGTTCTTAATTCTTAAACGAGTTGGATTATCACACTACTCTCATCATCACATGTTGGAAGAAATGTGAAAGCCACCATGGAGACTGAATAATTATACTCATTTATTAAATCAAGACCCCTTTTCTCTGTGGATACAACTTAGTTTGCATATGTAGAGAGGAGCCCTTCAATTCATTAAAATAAAGGAATAATTAAGAAGACGAAGTATTGATAATCATCAGCTATCCCTCACTCACTTTATTTTTCTCGTGTTCATCTCTCACTCTCCCCAGCAACGTGACTTTGGTTGGTAAACATATAGTTAATGAAGAAGTACATATAATGAGAGGTTTTTAAACAAACATGTTAGAAAAGAATTACTTTGGACAATTATAAGTAAGATATACGAAGAGGGATAATAGAAATAATATCTCTGTTTGCATAAGGGTGCAATAAAAAGCCCTCCATGACGTCAGAAAATCTTTTGCAGATAGAAAGCCTTTTATGACATTAAAAATGATATGCGTTTATATTCAAAATCTTTTTTATAATCATGAAAAAGCCGGACAAAATTTTCATTTATTTCCGATAAATAAAGTATATATCTAATTATATATAAATACATATAATCTTAAATCCTCTATTTTTATATACTTTTTTATAATATGCCAAACTAACCAATTGGTCATCTTCAGCTTGCATACAAAGTGTAATGAAAAAAATGGTCAATATAACAACTGAAATACATTTATGCTTGTATATTTATTTATGATGAACTCATAATGATAAATGGTACAAACTTAGATAGGTTCAGTCATTCAATAAAGTCACATTTTTTTACGCATAAAGCCCGATTAAAGGGGGTTTGCAGCATAAACAGCTTCATTATTGGAAGAGAGTAATGACCATGAATAATAAAATTCAGTTGATGTTACGAAATAAGGCATCGCTTCACTCATGGTTGTTTAGACAAGAACATCAATTCAGAGATACGAACACTAACTTCTTATTTCAATGACCTATATCCATAGCTTTTACATATCCTATTCAAGTTTGATTTATTATCATATTTATTAATTAAATAAAATCCTCACTCTCAAAGAAATAATCGATGGTACTGATTGATTTAGCATCCTTTACAATGAATACATATATCCTAAATCGTTTGAGAAGCCCTCGAAAACAAAGGAAAACTAAATTGCCAACTGTAAAAGTTTCGAACACAACATCAATTGGTTTGGAAATGAGCAAGAAATATCGTGCGATTCGTGCAATCGATTTCAATTCAATTTTTAAAGTCGACCAAGAGGATTATAAAAGATACTGTAGCGCGAAGGAGGAGGAGAAATGACAACTCATGTAGATGTAGTGAGTGAGTGTGTTTATTAAGCTCTTGCCTGCTACTTTTATAGCCACAGGCAAGAGTACTTGAGATTAAGAGCCTGCTGAAGCGTGAGATAAGAAGTGGTAGGATGACTTGCTGTTACTAAGCAGGTCCATCCGCTACAATACCGTCGTTTTTTAACCCAATAAATCGACATTTGGTATTTAGGTCACTATTGGACAGTAAATTTGAAAATAATGTTTATTTATGTTTGTTATATGCAACTGTTACAGGATTTTTTATTTTGCTTCATATTTGTTATATAAGAGTATTATTTTTGATTTATTACACGGTACTGTTGTAGCTCATATGAAAGCAAAGCTTTTATGGCCGAAACAATACAGTTATTGGTGATATCCCTCACTATTATATTTCGTATGACGTAGTGCACTTTACGGAAGAATTGGTCCTATGTAAGTTCTGACTCCTATAGAAATATATAAGTCCTTATGCTTGTTTGAGCGTCCAAACCTATGGAATTACTCAGCTCTATTCTTTATCTCCTCTTTCTCTTCATCCCTCCTCCCTCCCCCTCCCTCCCTCCCTCCCTTCCTTTCAAATCCCCATTAAGAAAGCAAAGGAGGATCGTAAAAACGTCGTAGATGATGAAGATGATAAGGGATAGTAGTCACAAATAAATATATATACATTTGAAGTGAATATTTGTTTGCATTTCTTTAGTATTGTGCAATTTTTCTTCAGATACTCGCGCTTTGGACTTTCTCCCTTGGGGATGTTGTTATGAAGGCTACTTCTTCTATCCTCTTTCGCATATATACATATATCTGTATATAAATATATTTGTATACTCCTCTTATATAACATACTATTCTGAAATTCTCAGAAGAAATAAACCCACTGCAAACGGAAATAATAAAATAAAGAGTGGGGGTTCCTTTTCATCTTAGCAATCTTCGTTGTTTATGTCTTGTAAAGGGTTCGTTCTTCTTATTCTTATTATATAATGACCAATAAAAACCATCTATGACTCAACAAATGAGGTAGTTGGCTACTAAGTGGGATAGAGCTACTTTTACTCTAAATGCTTCATCAAAGACTACTTTTATTCTTTATTAAGATTCATTACTTTATTTATATAATAAGTATTTAAATATAATAATTAATTGATAAAGAAATGTAAAAAAGTGAATTTTAAAATTTTATTTTAATAAAAAATAATACTTTTATGCTATTATAAAAACCCTAAATGGGGGCATATTAAAGCTAAAATTAATACAATTATGTATTTTTCACAAGTTCAGTAACTGATTAAAATATAGGGCTCCATTTAAAATCAATCGCAGAAAATCAGTTTTGGAACTTCTTAGTGTGTTAGACATCCTAAATAATATTGCTTTTGCACCTAAAATATAGACGCTCGCTTTTAATATCTTAGATGTAAGCTATGAAAAAAAGTTAACCACATCTCTTATTTATTTATATTTTCTGAAGGGTTAGAATATGATTTAACAACTATGTATCTGGATGTTGTTTTATTGAAAAAATACCCTTTTGAACATTAAAATAATAAACTGAATGCATTGACTTATATATCTGATATGTTACTTTAACATTATTCCACCTTAAAAGAATATCTTCTAAGTCAAAGATAATTTATCTCATCTGTACCCAGGTCTTTATATGTATTATTTTGTAAGGCACGTATGTAACATAAAATGTTAAACTGCAATAATTTATTTCGAACTTGCCAGGTCTTTATTTTAAAACGTCTTCAAATATATATAAAATAAGTTTAAAATGATTATCCCTTTTTAAGACATCAAAAACATGCGAAATTATATCATATTAAAATAATAATAAAAATGAAAAAGCATATAACACTTACCAATCAATGAAGATAATTAGTTGTTAGAAATTTTGTATATGGATAAGATTATATCGAAGGGTCTTGAATGACACGCGGCAAATATGAAGGAAAAGACCTCACTAGGTCCGGACAATTTTGGATTTTTTAGAGATAGTTTGATGCATTTTGCTACAGCATAAAAATATCATGATTACTTTCCTTTGAATCCAAACTTAAGCAATTAGTGACTTTCGGTTCTAGTTTGAATTTATTTTTCCATATGTTTCACACTGGTAATAATTCCAAAAATAATATGTTCCTTCAAGCCTCTGTGCGTTAGAATGAAAGGTCATTTTCTTTTACCGCTTTAGACAAGCAAAGACCATCATCAAAGAATTGACTCCACATCAACTTTGTTCTCCACTGTGTAGCTCTCCCTCTCTCTCTGCTCCTATCTATTCCTCTCCATCCTTTTTTATACAAATACATTACCAGATGGGGCAACGGACGTTTCTTTCTTTTTTGTTTTGTTAAAGAGACTATGTATATTATTTTGTAAATAAATAGTTCCCTTTTAATAAAATACATCTTAGTTTAGATCAGATCAATGAAAATGTCACTCATTTTGACCTTTGTTCTTTACGTTGAGCTTCTCAACGAGGAAAATTGTAAATTCACATCTACCACAAGCCTCATATTAATACAACATTAATTTCAAATAGTTTAATATTTTAATATAATAAAAATTATATGTAAACTCCTTGAAATGCATGTAATCCAAGTCAGTGCTCTATTTGTGTACATTCACATTGAGGAGTATTCAAAACAAACTGTTGGGTCAACTTTATCAATATTTTGATGTCCCGACAAGAGTGATTAAAAATGTTACTTAATCCCTCTCCGATTTTCTATTGTTCTTTTCGTCATGGAGGGGAAAAGGAAAGAAAAGAGAACGTGATTATAATCTCTTTCGCCTCATTAAAAAAATAACAATGCTCACTTTAGATCAACAGCTTTAATGAACAAGTGACAAGGGGATTTAAGATTTCCCCTTTCCCCCTCCTCTTAGATAAGTTATTATTGGTAAGCCTGTAATTTTATGTTGTCTTAATTAAACTATGTTATAATTTTTTCGCTTCTTTATGAATAGTTGATGGGTTCCTCATAATATATGATATATTAATATCAATCACAGTTTAGAGGGACGTGATGGTAGCCCTGTGTAACGAGACACAAAGTGAGAAACGTTATTTTGAAGTGAACTGATGTAACTAAATAAATCTAATTATTCAGGTGCTTTGTTAATATGAGTCGATAAATCTCATTAGTGTCTGTTCAAATTCGAGGTTTCGTGATTTGTTGTAGAATTCACTGCTATTGTAATCATTACTCATACAATGAATACTCAATTTTACGACAGTCGATTATACAAATGAAAGCTTTATAAAGCCCAATAACCTTGCTACAGTGCTATCTTATTCCCTATCCTGGCTCGGACGCCTCACTTGACGTTTAGTCTTACTCTCTAAGCATCTTTGAAAATGATTCAAAGGACGAAACATGGATCTGCATTTCCCTTGTCTTTATATTTTCCAATTTTTACAGGTTTCTCGATAAACAATTTGATACATGAAATTTTTTACTTTCGTTATCTGTAGAGTCAGGAACCTTGAATTGCAGACTAAACAGATTGTAGAGGAATGGGTACTTAAATGTATCCATTAACGTCTGGGACTTCGCTTAAGAGATCCCAGAAACCCTAATCGAAAAGCGTTCACATTATTCGAAAAAAGAGTTCTTCGTTATTAATATTAGGCTCAAAGATCACCATGAAACAGGTGTTCTTAACTGGCAAACCATGGCTCAAGTCCGAACCCACACGTTGTCCCACACTGACCCAGCCATATAGCCATTATATCATTAATGAATTAAATTTTGACGGGACACTTTTATTTTAAAATGGTGCATATTTTCGAGTCCTTAGCAATATCATAGTATGTTTTTGAAGCATACTTTATTTGGTTTGACAGTCAGATGTTCATACCTATCAGACACGGAGTCTGGTCGTTTTAATATATTTGACCCTTAAATCTAAAGGCAACTTATACATTAGGATGTTCTGGACATTATTCTTTCAATTTTTCTATAATATTCTGGCTATAGAAGAACAACATCTGGACTGTTTTTCTTTGATACCACAACTTTTAGATTAGTTTTAAACTGAATATAGCTACGTATATATGTGATTATGTATATAAACAACATAAAAGTCTCTTTTGAGTTATATGTGGTATGTTTTGTATATATATATTTCTTTTAGTATAACTTTAACCCGGTTGGGATCTTTTCTATAAATCAGTACTTGGTTCTTTTTTAATTTCCTTTTAAGATATTAATGTTCAGTCTTCTCATGGATCTCAGCCGTTAAATATACTCTCTGATTCTACTCCGTGGTTATGATCATTCCCTTTGGGCGACGAGTGGGGATATAATCTTTATTCATCTCCAGGTAGTAAGACACAACAATATCCAGAATAAAAATGACGAATAGGTTCCACATGAGGCAAAATCATGACACATATTTTATATGTCCTTGGGACTTTACAAGCGAGAAATTTTAATGAATCAACGCATTATTTATGTGTACATTTACTCCTTTGAAAGACAAGTTGTGCCTTCCATTCACAGCTGTACCTCCATTTCATTTAAGCACATATTTCAATAGTGACAATTATGGAAAGACCCCAAGTATGTTGTGCACGTTCTTTATCCCTCGTAAAGAAGTTGCCTTCAGCAAACATCTGTGTTTGACGTTTTGAAAGATAAAAGGAGGTCACTTATACTTACGGAATATTTTTACTTGCTTATATGAGGATACACCTCCAATGATGACGTCACTGGTAACTTCTTCTTCGCCACTGACGTTTCGGGAGCTCTAAGGTATCATCCTTTCTCTCTCTCTCCCGATATATATATATATATATTCTTTTTCATCTGCAGATACTCGTGATAATTAGATAGTCAATTAATATATATCATGTCTTGTGTGCTATTAGGGATCTGGGATCCTTGGAAACCCCCACAGCTGATATGAAAATCATGTTGACGTTAAGGCATTATCATCATATTGCATATCATTTCTAAATATTTATTTGCAAGATATGAACTCCATAAAGAAATTTAAATAAGCTTCAAAAGATGAAGGAATTCAAGTATAAATACACACATTCCAAGTTGTCTCACGCTCTAATCCAAAAAAGCATTTATATAAGTCGTTCTGCATTTTTCTTATTCAGAAGGAAATTAACACCTCATAAATTAATCGATAAATAAATTATACTTGCTTGCAATTAGTGTTTGTTTTTTACTCATTAGAGGCTATCTATATGATGCATTCGATAAGATCATCAAACTTACGGTTGTGGTGTACTTGCTTTGACGTCAGAGATAAACTCAGTTTTTATTTAAACCTTTATATATGTTGTATTAACTAGTTTTATTACATAAAATTAATTATATTTTGGCTTTTAACAAAATAAATATTTCAATAAGGTAACAGTGAAAGAACAATTTCATCTCTGAAGTCATGATATTTAGATGTATTCATTTTATAAATAAGATATTATGAGATGAGGAATGTGTATAGAAAAATACATTTATTATTCATTTTGTTTGTATTTTGATTAATATAACAGCTGAGTCATACAGTAAATTTATTTATATTGACAAGCTTTGGTAAAAAAAAGAAGGACAATTAAAACATGGTTTGTCAGTTGCATTAAAAGGCAGTTTCATGCTGGCTTGTCATGAAGGTTTCATTAGGTAGTGGCGTAACGGGTGGAGCCATTGTCATTTCATGGATGTCATTACTATGATGAGGGCTCTCTTCCCAATTGTGGAGCGATTAGATGCTGATGAAGCCATGCAGCAGGTCATAACAACCCCCAAAAGCTCCATGATGGCCAAAAGCCCGCCCACCACAGCAAAGACAATCAAAATCAGCTGAACGTGTGACTCAAGCCGCGTGAACATCATGGTAAGACATCCATGAATATGGATTTTCCCAATTACTTTTCGGGGATCCGTGATGTCAAAGACATTAGCTCCGCATTGTGGAGACACATTTAAGCAACAGGAGTCTGGAACAGAGTTTTTACGGGCTCCCATCTCGGTTGCCTTCCAGTCCATGTACCCGTGGCTCCATCTATAGCCTCCACAACAAGAATACTCACCTAGAGAAGAGGGTTTTGATTATGATGATGTATGCATCAAGTTGTATGTATGCATGTAATTGAATGTTTTGGTGAATAAAACACGTTAAGAAATAAAAGCCAGTCCGTCATGACGCCTTGGATTCCAAAATAAAACAAAGAAATGACGCTGTTATTCATACATCACGCTCATTTTAAAAGTCAAAATAAAAAATTAATTAATTAACCACTTATGATTTAGAAGTCAAGATTATTATTTCAGACATCACGAGTGCATAAAAACAAGGTTATAACAATTTATTTTCATACAAAATAATATTTTATATTAAGTTTGGAAACAATTGGATACAGTTGTATTAGTTTTGTATTCAGCAGAACGCCAGCATTCTTCTGAAATGCAAACAACTATCTCTTTGTTAGCATTAGGATCCGTATGGTCATAACGAACTGTTGCTTTGATCAATGGTCTCTGTTGTTTTTCTCACTTTGTAGAGTATCCCATTTATAGCGAACCCATGAGTCCGTCTCGTAGTGTCTCAGGTCCGCAATGACGTCAATGTTGTAAAGGCCAGCCTGGATGTCAAAGAGAAGACGGACCGTGGATATGATTCCAATCATGAGTATGAAGAATTGTATGGATAGGAACACGGCATAGGTGAGAAGGAGACAGGGATCACCCTTGACTGCCACATAGAAACCAAAGTTTGACGTGAGCAGAGTAAATATTCCTCCAACAACAAGGACCAGAGGAACAATCAAAAAGTCGATAGAAATCATATCCAGCATGTGAATCCTAAAAAAATGAATCATTATTGAAACCCAATTTATATTTATTACGTATATCCGTAATCCTAAAAACTATGATTGTTTTTTAATGACTCTTATGACAAGGTATTATTGCTTTATGTTTTGATTGGTTAAGAGTTTTTTTTTCAACAGTTCATGCTAAAATTTATATACAAAACAATATATAAAACTGATGTTAATAAGTAAAAAATACAATTTATAAACATTTTAGTGCATAATTTTTGCAACATACATGAACATACTAATTAATATCTCCAAAAGTAAAACTTAAACTATTAAACATAAATACTAAAAAGGTTTTTTGGCATATTAATAAAAAATGTGTAAACACAAAATATTCAATGTTGCTGTATAAACTGAAAAATTCTCTTTTTATTTGATATTATCCAATTTATGTATTAAGTATGAAGAAATAAAGGCATTGCTACAGAAAAAATTAAACTTTATGTTGTAAGATTTTTTAGAATAAATTTTAAGCACAAAATGTAGAATAAAGTGATTTGAATGTTTCATATTTTAATATTGCTAAACTAATTTATTAATCTAATGATGTATTTATAGTCTCAAGAATTGGCTTTATTTTATTGGTGATGCCTCTCTTTTGTTAAACCTAATTATTGTTTGATCATGAGAACTAATAATTTCACAAATTACTTTTATTTATACAGTTCATTTTGACACTTAGGACACCAGTAAATAAGAATTTTAAAATCTCACCGATAGAATCCCATGAGCCCAGCTCCCGTTCCGATAAGGATTAAACTCGCTGTTAGGAGAATAAAGTTCATAATAAATTGTAGGATTGTCAAGTTCCGTGAGCAGTTTCCGCTCATGGTGACGACGGAGGCTGCTCTAGATGGAGGTCGACTATAGAGATTGAGGGGTGACTGAAATGCATTGGAGTGATGATCGAGGGTGTAGTGAGATCCATTGGAGGGGCGACGAATTGAGGATGGGCCAGAGATTCGAGGTGTCCTGTTTGAGAAATCAAATTGGAAAAAATAAAGAAACACAAGAGCAAGCTGCTTCTAAACACTCTTAAATCATTTATTAATTAGCAACAAAAAAGAAAAAGGGAAGCAGGCAGGATCTATACAACGCAATACTTCCTCTTGAATGAAATGTAGAAGGAAGTTTTCTTTCGAAGACAAATATCCATATGTATTTAGGAAAATGGTATCTGCTTTCTACTTGGACAAACGGTAGACTCCATGGATATGTCTGTGGTGCTGTCATTAAAGCTTCGATGCATTACGCTATAATGGTTATTCATATTCCCACGGTTACGATTCCATCGAACCAAATAAGGGGAAAAGTGTTTGTGTGATTTGAAAACGCTAAACATATTATTTTATTTTGCTACTAGACATTCACTTCTTTCACATATTAACTAACTAGTGAGTAAGATAGCCATGAGCGTTAAGGCGTGACCAACTCTCAATGTTGGGAGTGCAGGTTCGAATACTCCCGAGAGGGGATGGTCATTTTTGGTCAACCTCATTGATAAGATCCTAGGTTCGATAGACTAATTTTAACGGATACAATTCTATCAAACCATATAGGCGGAAAAAACTAATGTACTTTCCAATAAAACGTGGCTTATCAACATATTGCAATGGAATACCCAAAGTTTTAAATCAAACTTAGCATCTATTAATCTATATAATAATTCACCAATCTCTGTCCGTCCGTCCGTCTGTATGTCCGCACGCTATCTCCTCCCACATTTATGGTCAGATTTGAACTTTGAAGGTTCCCTAATGTAATCCTTGGGTCAATGTGGACCTAATAAAACTTTTTGCAAAGTGATGGGACCAGAAGGACGAACATATGGGCGCCGTAGGCGGCCAAATATGCGAGTGGATATAATTCACAGCCTTTTCAAGGTCACTGGATTTTTAGCTTATTTGTGTTCCTATCCAACACAGACATGTGAGCTTGAAAAAAATATTATCATATATAAATATCAGGAAAGAATTCAACATAGGCAGTTATTTTGCGTAGACATTACAAGTTTGAAGCGAAATGATGTGTATCACTCAATATATTTATAATAAACTTTCCTTGGAGGTGAGGATGTGTTGTAAGCCATGGCTGAGGCTCGAATCACTTCCTGGAGCTTGTCACTGTCTTCTTCTAAGCATCTACCTTCATCTACGGAAACAGGATGACTTGATGAAGAGGATGGGAAGTGCCCGTCCTCTTCTACAATAGTGTCGAGATTATCCTCATCCTCAGGTCGAAAGTTGGAGCTCCGAATGGTTGTCGTAACGGATCGTCGACTCTGTTCAATGAATTTCCACGGAGTATTCGCCAGGTTGAGGGACTTCAGGGATCTGAGGGACTTCAGGGAGGGAAATGAAGCCTTCTTCCACTACCTCTAAATAGAATCAGGAAATTGAAAAGTAAAACACACACAAGAAAAATAAAGAAATTGCTGTGATATTTGAGACCTCTGTAAAAGGAGTTCCTTAATGCCTCTGATTGAGAAGAAGAAGAAGAAGGTGTTTTAAATGCCTAAGTGTGTCAGTCATCCTTTTTCAAGCTCAGTTATACATTAATTGCCATAACTGCCGAAAAATCATGTCTATAGCTCATAGTAAAGCGTTAAAGTAAAGTAGCCCATGAATAACATAAAATTCTTCCTTTTTTCCCAAAAGGAATTGGCCAAAATTTAGTTCTTCTTTAGTCCGTAAAGGGGCGCTGCTTTCATGCTAGAGCTCTTGGAAAATAATAACAAAGCCCTTTTATTATTTATATTAGGAGACGTTTTTTATCTTGAAAAAGTGATATATTTCAAATCATCAAACATAATCCCTTTAAACCGGTTTTAAATAGGATTGTAACGTAATTTCATGGACAAGCGACATCTAACGTTAAAGAAAATAACCAAAATTTGGCCAATTTTTTTTGTTTACTTTTTCCTTGCATGCGCTACTTTACATTAACGCTTTAGCTCATAGGTGAACAAAAAAAAATCACCGACTGAAGACTTGTATTTCATGACTAAATGAATCGCCTGAGTTACATATGAATAAGCATTTTTACCACAATAATTTATTAATCGAACCTCGATATTCTTTTCAATGAGGCTTATCAATATTGACCTTCCCTCAAGGTAGGATTCGAACCTGGTCCCTCAACATAGAGAATTGAACACGCGGACGCACTGAGCCCTTCCTTGACCTTATTCCGTTATGAGTAACTTCATTAACTCAATAAAGGATACCGTTGCACGAGTGACCATCTTGTTTACGATTCCTATGAGCCCCCCTTGATCAATTAAATATTGTAATTGTGGCGTCATGAGTGTCGTCAGTAGCTACTGACGAATACAACATCTACCTATATGAATGAAACTTTGCCTTGATTTAAATTGGTATGCCAAAGCATTTTCTAACCTTCAACTTGATTCCATTTTGGTCATTTTATCAACATGTAAATTTAATATTGAAAGCATATTAAATATTATCATCTAATATTAAAACTGAATAAATATGGGTCATCATTTATAGATAATCTATTCATCCAATGAACTATAATTGTTTATTTTTCGTTCTGCTATCATAGTTTAATATTGTTTTGCTGGTATGATTCGATTCAAGTGCATCTCTGAGAATAAATGAATAAGCATTATGTAATGCAGCTTACTTAAATCTCATAACTCTTAAAGAATAAATATTTGATATAAATATAATAATAATTGGATTCACAATATAGCAAAAGTATTATTAACGCTCATAATTGTAGAACGTGAAAGTGATAAAGTATTATTTCCATTTGATAAAAAAGGTCAAGCCTCAAATATAATATTGGATATATATCATTTTATTAACATATTTATTAATAAATACAATAATTCATGATATCAAAGGATAATTGATAAAAGTTGATTCTGTGGGAAATCATATATCTTAGCTTCCCTAACCCATCATGATGATAGATGTATTTTAAATTAAAGGTTTACCATCCCAGGCTATCAAAAGTGTTTCACGTGTGCTGACGGCTGGCTTCACTTATCGGTTTTTACAAAAGTCCTTTATTGCTCTGCAATTGTGTACTTGAGGATCCTGTTCATGTTGTTATTTAAATAAACATTATATATATATTTATTTATATATAGTGCATGTGGCTGTTCCATCAATATAAAACCCTACATCATACAAAGGCCTTAGGTTCAATGAACGAGTTATAAAGTACAAAAATGTATACTTCAACACATTCATCAATTGATTTTGTAACTTACCTCTATCACACGACATATTATATGCACGATTCGTGCACTTAAATCATAATTATCATTATAATTCATATACAAAATTTCCCTTAAATTCAATTAATCATCTTGCTATTTTACAAACATACTTTTGTGAACTTATTGTCTTGGATTCACATGTTTTACGCACCAATTCTATTCGGTGTACTTATTATGCTTATCAGTTTTACAAATTAAATATCTGATTATAGATTGAATATATATAAAGTGTGTTAATATATACGGATCACAAATTTAACGTTTAACAAACATAAGGATTTTCGTTAATGAAAGTAACATTATACATTTCAAAATATAACATAACTTTTTTAAACACATATTTAGAATATTTCAAACATAGTTACCATTATAGACCTTCCTTGGAGCCTCTGATTTTGAAGGAGATAAATCCTCAATAATATTAAGATATATATATAATAATACTATATATTATACTAGTTATACTAGATAACTATATATTTTAAAACTTAATTGAATCACTTTTTAAATAAACATTATAAGATATGAAATTATACCCTTCAAAATATTCTAACAAATAATTCAGTATCTTTACACATTAGTATATATTGCTAATAATATTAGATGTTTATAAAAAATACCATAACGGTTTATAACTATACCTATATATTTAATGAAATAACTCAGTATCTTTACAAATTAGTATACATTTAAAAGACGTTTTATTGTTTCGATCAGGAAGGTTATGCTTAAAGCCAAAATGCGGCTTAGATTTGTGTTTTATTGCTCCAATTATGTAATTGATTTCATAGCTTTAAACACTTTTCTCATTGATTTCTTTACTTTCTCAAGTCATTTTCTTCATGTTAAGCTTCTTAAAGACATTTTAATTATGTATGCGTGTTATCTGTCTTTGTTCATTAACTTGCTATAATATTACGTTTTGTTTGTTTTGATGTTTTTAAGGTCTTAAAGAGGAAAATAATTTTAAACTACAAGGTTTATTTATGTTTGTTTCAACACTGCACAATTTTCCTTTTTTAATTTTATTAATATATATATATATATATATGTGTATATTGTGTACGTCGTATATATAAAATAATGAAATAAAGACCTTGCTGAAGAGAAAAAAAAAAGACATATCAGTATTTTTATAAGTAATACCATTTATAATTTTTTTAATAACAAAGAAATAAGCCAACGCATAAGGCACATGAACGCTTTTTATTTGATGTACTATTACTTTTTCATTCTAAAATATATTAGCGTACCATATTTTAATTGTGTACATAGTATAAACATAATTTGTTGGACATATAAATATATATCTCCTTTAGTAGACCCGCAATTAAGATAATGATATGAGAACAACCAAGACTGTCCTCCTCCTTCTTGAGGGAGGGAAGGAGGGACCTGGCTGGAGCTCGTCATTTGATCCTAAGTAAATATCTATGCCCCATCTAGTATGTACTGTTGTTCTCTCCCTCTCTGAAAAAAATATAGAGTCTTTCACATATTATATGGTTACACCTTTCTAAGAAAAGAAGAAGAAAAACAAGTAGGGGGGGAGAACATAACTCACTATTCAAGAATGCTTCGTTTTAGAAAGGACCTTAAGAAAGCATCTCGGAGTTGCTCAGTTAGACACTCTCTCCCTTTAAATATTCAAGGCGCTATGTGTAAAATTAAGAACGGAATTGCCAAGGAAAAAGGTCAAACAAATCGATTGAATTGGAGCATTGAAAGATGTATACAAATAATATTTATATCAAGACGTATTCTATATAAATTCTATTTTAAAATATTTATAATGACTTTGGAATATTAAAGAAACGAATTGCACATAAATATTTCCATGATATCGAACGATTTCGAAGTATTTATTACTTGTACCGTCTGAATGACAAATAAATTATTATGATTTGATTGGATAAATAAGCTAAATATCTAATTAACTTTTGTGAATAAGACTCAAAAATTTCTCGTTATTCTTCAAATTCCACTTTTTATTTTTGATAAGTTTATAGGTCCTTATTTTTTCTGTATATCCTAACTAAAAGATACAGAATTTGTGTTTTAATATATAAAACATTGTTTAAATGGCATACCACAATATCAATACATTTGTATCAATATACAATCAGATTTTTAAAGAGGATTAGGTTATCATTGATTTTTTAAATAACCTACTCACGTTTCTTCTGATCTTTGTATCATTAGAAAAAAATATATATGTACAATTAAATAATCCATCATAGTACCAAACAATCTGACCTTTTCCAAAGAAACAAAGGTCAAAGAAGGGAAAAGTTAAAATCATACATTAAAAATAAGATGTACAATGTAGTACATATTGCATGTCATATAAGTGTTAGCTAAAGTTAGAAAGGCTATGGTGAATACTTTTTCGTTTAAGCTGGAAAATAAGTATCTTTTTGCTTCATTATTGTTTTTTAGTTCTTGTTTAATTCAATAACAATTTCAAAAATGTTTTATATTAATACATAAAATAATTGAGAAGATAAACATTGATTTGGAAAATTGATTAATTCATTGAAATTATCAAAAAGTCATGAGATATAGGATAACGTTATTTTGTCAAATATAAGCTCTGTCTTAAATCATTTATTATTAAAATATTTATTTTTACCTGCGTTCTTATATTGTATTTGAAGAAAGACAAGCAACTTGTCACGTTAGACTTTTGTGAGAGATTTCGGGCGAATATAAAAGGCCTAGGAACGGGAATGAAATGAGTTCGATATCCAAGAATAAAGAACTTGACATAGTACCTTAACTGACTTTTCTTTATGTGAATATATATATATATATATATATATCATTAATACTCTAGTGATAGTACCCCAGCTATTATACTCAAATCACACGTATTTATCCCTTTCCTCAGGTAAAAATGACTGCAAAACACCTTTACTTAATCAAATTCTCCAGAGTTCTTGAGTCTTATAATAAGGTCAAAGTAATAGAAATATGTACTGAGAGAGAGAGAGAAAGAGCTGTTGATGTGTTGTATATTGAAAGAGAGTCTTAAACGGAGTTGATATACGTGTTATAATTACTTATCTTTTTTGTTGAATTTTTTATTATGAATATATATATATACATATAAATATATATATTTATATATATATATATATCGTCTAATTAAACGTCTGCCGGAAGAATCATTAAATATATCCCAAGTCTTTTGTCCAACATCAAACACCTATTTAAGAAGTTATAGTAATGTATAAAATTATTTCTAACATGTGTTTTATAATTTTAGAATATTTATAGTTGTGTAATTGATTGTAATATGATTTTCAAAGAGAGTTTATTGTATTTCATATTTGTGGTATATTTTACTCCTTGTGTTCCTCCCCAGAGCAAAAATTATTAACTATCATATTTATTTTTATTTATAATGTATTTGCTTCTTTGTAAATATCTAACTTTTTAATTTATATAATAAACTATTAGTTTGAAAAGAAGAAATAAATGAATTCCCGCTCAAAAGAAAGGCCATGAAGTTAATAATATAAATTTGCACACAAAAGCAGACTGCATTCATGACAGGGCATTACCCTTTTATCCCCCCGATGCACCCCCATGACAAATAACACAACAACGCTAAGATCCTGTAAGATCCTTATCCACCACTTCAGCTAACATGCAAATTAAGTCCTCCATAGACGCCAAATAATTAGTATTAAATATTTATAATAATAAGGCAAGTGTGTTTTTGTTCAAAAGGTCGTCAGTGTAGGTCTGAGTCATACATTCAAAAAAGGATTTTTTTTCTCTTCTTCTTCACGTAGAATCTTTTATGAGTATGTGACTTATGTTGTATGTGTTGTTGTCGTCGTATATGGTGAGCTTGTCCTGGCGTACGTGTAAAAAGGTCTTAATAGGTCTTAAAGCTTGCAGGATGGATGAACGAGAGAGAGAGAGAGAATAGTGTTGTATTTGTATAGGCAAGCTCTAAATAACTACTTATTTCATTTAAAGAGTAGAGAAAGGGATAATTGTATGCAATATTAAAAAATGTCAGATTCAGTATATATTCAGCTTTTCTTTGCCATAACAACTGACAATCTGAGATCTAAGAGTAATCAAATGATTGCCAAATCTTACAAATAGTTGCATAATATTTGTTAAGCCTGTATCACCTACGATTGGTTTATATTTTTTTGCCTATATGGTTCGATATAATTGCAGTATCCGACTGGATATAAATAAGCATTATAGCATCAAAATTAGTCTATGGAACCTAGGATCTTATTAATGAGGTAGGTCAAAAATGACCATCCCCTCTCGGAAGGATTCGAACCTGCGCTCTCAAAATTGAGAGTTGAACACGCACACGGCTATCGCACTCCCTAGGTTGATTTGAATACTATAGTGAAAGGTCAATTCACATTTTGCCCATATAGTCTAAGAGATTATCAAGGGTATGAAATAGTTTATGATAGAAGCAGCACTACAATATCTAGTAGTAATATATTATATGATAATAAAAAGTTTGGATGCAGTATTTCATATACTTCTTCACGTTCCATAGCTTCATTTTTCGTCATCGTCATTGCCGATGAAGCTGTGTGATGGCGAAGTTTCTTCAATCGAATCTCTCAATTAGATAAACACGTAGACTATTTCTCGATTATCATGTATCATAAGTTTCATTTAAATATATTTTTTTTGCCAGAAGACTATTAAC
Organism: Caligus rogercresseyi; assembly: GCA_013387185.1. Lineage (NCBI taxonomy): Eukaryota > Metazoa > Arthropoda > Copepoda > Siphonostomatoida > Caligidae > Caligus > Caligus rogercresseyi. The sequence goes on along the minus strand of CP045891.1, from coordinate 9,735,678 downwards.
CTTCTTCTTTAAAATTTATAAATATGTTGACGTCACTGAATATTAATAATTGAGTCCGAAGGCAAGCTTCCCTTCATGTGTTTTTTCACTCGTTGAAGGTTCACTTTTTGATACAAATCCCGTGCAATATGATTAGTATGTATGTATAGACATTCAATATGCAGGGATTTATTTAGCTTTTGAAACGAAAGTCATATGAGTAGGTTAGAAAATGATAATGGAACACACTTGTATATAAACATATATATATGTATACATACTCCTAGACACTCATTGATTTATGTCTTTTACAACAAAACAAAGAAAATAAGGATTCCCAAGTCATTGTTACAACCAATTATGTGTATAAACACATAAGGTGATTATTATTTCACATTTGTCGGATTTGAGAGTCGGGACACCAAGGATTTTAACATGGTGCATAGAGATCATCTTATGACAACTTGAATGGAATCAAATACCTTTTTTTTATTGGGTCATTTATTTAAAATCATTTTCAAATTCTCTCGAATACATCAAACTCATCAAATCGACAATAAGACGACATCAACGTTTTTATTGAATAAGAAATAATTATAATATGTCATTTTATATTATGGTTTTATCTTTAGACAGTAATTTTGAATTATAATGTTCATTTATGTTTTGTTTTTTACGTAACTGTCTTAAGATTGTGTTTTTTCTCCTATTTTCTAGTGTATTCTTATATTTTACACTGTATGAATTTTAGCTAATAAATAAACATTTAACCATTAAAAAAATCATACATACAATATATATACAATAATAAATAAAAGAGCAAGAGGGTTGTGATAATAAAAATCATTCATAAACATTGTACTTTAAAATTAACCCTCTTAAGTAAGACCCATGACATCATTAAAAATCATAATCTAAATTATATATAGTGGAAGTGAGTAACACGAAATAGAGAAAACATATGAATAACCTTAAGTTTCTCCTCAACAGACCCAAAAAGTTATGCAGTAAACTTATTTACTTTTTTGTCATTCAATCGCCTCTTATTTTTTGGTCCGTTGAGAAGGCAATTAATACTCTTCGATTTCGTTCAAATTTTCACAAGATGATCTCTATGCACTATGGTAAAGTCCTAGGGGGAGCTCGACTCTCAAATCCGAAAAACGCTAAATAGAAATCACCCTACACAACTGTCTAAAATATTATTCATTTATTTATTTTATTGTTATCTGTTGTTGTATTTTATTTATTCTTTTTTTAGATAACATAATAAAGAATTTTATAACCGATAAAAAAATCACCCTCATACATGTTAAGACAACATCTGTGTATGAAGATAAAATAATTTTAAATTATCAAGATTGTCGTGTGGGGAATTATGACAATGTATGTACATATCTTGAAAAACCTTACTTTGAAGGATATTTACCCATGCTTCCTTGATATGTATTTAGGCAATTTAAATATAAGTTCCTTCTCAAACATATTAAAGAATTTGGTTTGTGAATTGCATCTTCAGCTGTCCGAGAAACCAGAAGTTTTAATATTCTTCAAACACTACATTCTTCAATAATTTAATATAATACTCAACTGCACTCAAAGAGATACTCATCGCTAAGTTATATATATATATATATATATATATATATATATATATATATATATATATATATATATATATATATATATAGCATTTGTGAACCTACCAAAACGGCTCCCAATCTTTGAAAATTGATTTTATATGAACGATTATATATACCTTTAGATGCTAAAAGATGAAATACTTTAAATAAAAACATTGATTTTTTCCTGTTTAAAAATTATATCTTAATATATTGTTCATTTTTGCACAATGACCAAAAAAGCTTATTGCATATTCAATATTCAAATGTTTAATATAAGGTCTAAAATAGATTATTTATATAATACTATATGGAATGAACAAAATATATATTATTCAAACTGTAATGAAAAATGAGAATTCATAGTTTGTATTCAAAGTATTTTACTTGTTTAACTGTTACACCCCTATATTTCAACGAGATTTGACTTGATAGTTTTTAAATCATGAGCAAATGAAACTACAAGAACACAATATTTTCTTTTAATAAAGGTTTATACAACACTTTATTACCATATAAAAACTTTCTTACCGCTAATGTCCCATCAATTTGACAAGAAAGACGTACACCCTTCTTATTTCACTTTAAGTGTATTGCGACACGCAAGAAATTGTCTCAGTTCAATGCATTTTTAAGAGTATTTGCAGCAAATTCATTTTTCTTCTAATAAGAGCCATTTCTACGCCTTTTTCATATTTTCAAAGTTTTCCCTTCGCATGTAATAATTTTTTTTCTCTCCTTCTTTCTCTCAAGACAAAAGTCTTGGAACCTCCCAAGACGAAGACGAAAAAAAAGAAAGCTCAGCCAACCAGAGAATTTATATTTGCCCAGCCCAGCTTCTTATCTTTACGGAGGTGCTATAAACTTATGTGTGTGTGTCTTATCTTCTTCTTAGATAAAGCTTAGATCACAACTGGTGCTTGACAAACAAGGTGAGGGGGATTCAATTAGATTAATGAGGGAAGGCTATGACATTGGCTTTCTCTAAGAAAGAAGAATTCTTATCATCATTGAATAATATAAGCATGTAAGAAATACTATTGTTAGTGGGAAGGACAGGAGGCTTTGCAAGATAAGACAAGGCTTAAAGCATATAAAAGTATTGAGTTCAAAAGGATACAAATATCATTATTTATTGTTTTTCGGCTTTATCACTCCATCCCTATCATTATTTATGCAGCTATTTTAATTAGGATTAGTGTTTTTATTGTGGAAAACAGTTTTTGAAAGAGTTTTTTACCTAAAGTTTGACAAATAATATTTTCTTTACCTCAGACAGGTTTTATGTATATATATATATATATATTTATATATTTATTTATATATAATATATATACATACATATATACCGGGTGTAGGTGCAAAAAGGGCCGCGACGGTTATTTTGGGCTTAAAAATTTGTTTTTTGTCATATGGATAAGTGTTCAGCACCCCTAGAATGTACTTGTTATGTTATGTGATTAAACCAGTTTTGCACTATCTTAAAAACAACCAAAATTAAATCAAGCGCATTTAAAAAACAATGGCGCCGCATCGGAGTTTGGACCTAAAAAATGCTTGTCAAAGAGAGTCGAGGATGATGAGGTGAGGTGCAGAAGCTGCTTACCTTCTCCAAGGTCGCCAATGAGATGCCCCACAACGCCCTGGACTTATTGAAGGCCTCAATAAGCCGTGCCTGGGACGCCAGGGAATACATTATTAACAGCTGTAAGGCATTCAGGTCCAAATTAGAGAGGATCCTAGCAAATGGAGACAGACCTCTTAAAAATTGAGAGGGAGTTGCAGCAGATGATGGCCTGGCTCAGTAGCATCAAGTGAAAATGGTTCAAGCTTATTGAGCAAATGTTTAATATGGATTGAAGTTTTGATTTATAAAAAATGGCAATAAAATTCTTTGTTTCCTCCACCATGATCATTCGGATTCAGATGTGCGTCGCCTGAGAGTCGCTCGAAATTGGGCCTTTGTTCTTATATTTGTATCTGTTTGAGGATATTTATATCAATAATTTAATCATGTCTATAGTAGATCTCGAACCTCCCAAAGAATCAACTTAATTGATTAATTCTATCCAGTGATATAGGTGAACTAAGATGCTCATAAAATACGGCCTATTTTATATATATATATATATATATATATATATATATATATATATATATATATGTGTGTGTGTGTGTGTGTGTTTCTACAGGGTCCCGACGGTAAATCGGGAATTATTTCAAATGCCGATTGTGATTGTTTGAAATATTGCATTGGAAAAAATTAAAAACTTGCGTTAAGCTGCATTCAACAGCTGACGTTTTATTTTATGAGATTTTCAGTAGCACGTGGCCTAAGAATGGAACAAGTCCGGAGAGTTGATATATGCGAAGCTCGTCGTGCGGGCCGGACGCCTCAAGAGATTATTGAGTTTTTCATTACCCAAAATCTACTGTGTATAAGGTTGTCAAGGCATTTGACAATGAGGGGAAGGACAGGAGAGCTGACCACAGCTCAAGAGCAGACAAAATCCGGACTCCAAGGTTCTTGGCAAGTCTCAAGAGGTCCATTGATGCTCATCCAGACACCCCTATCTCCAAGCTAGCCAAGGACCGAAATGTGCACAGGAGCACAATTGAAAAGGCTATCAAGATCGACCTAGATACAGGAGCAGGGCCAGGGCTACAAAGCACCTGCTCACGGAGCAAAACATGGCTGATAGAGTCTCCAAAGGCAAGATCCTGATCAACCAGATGAAGAGCAAAAGTGGTTTTCTTCGATTCTTTTCTGATTAAAAAATATTCACTATTGATGCCAGCCACAATCGGAGAAACGAAATATATACGATATAAAAACACTACGTCAGGTAGTAAATTAGATTTCCTTTCAATAATAATCCTTATTGAAGTCGGTAACAATCATTTATAATTTTTTTAAAACTTTGACCTCGTTGCGCAACCCCATAATGTTGACCGATTTTGTTCAAACTTTGTATTCGTCATCTTTTATCACCATCTAATATAGGTGTATATATATATTATATTTATATATATACATATATGTTATAGTATATATATATATGTTTGTTTATTTATACATTAACATCAGAACCTTAAAATTTACTTTAAAATAACTTTGCAAAAGGTTGTCGTCCTCGAAGAGTGAAATTAACAATATATTGAGTTTCAATCTTTTGTTACAGTGAAAGGGATAAAAGTGGTACAAAAAATAATCACTTAGGTAAGTATATTCAACCTAAGCAAACATACTTTATGTAAAATGTAATAATTGAAAGTTATCGCCATTAGGTTACATATCGTTAATAGCTTTATTAATGTAATACTGACTTGTTGAAGAGACAAAATGCAATTTTCGGTTTATTTTTCCATGTATTCAAAGAACCATTTGCAAATGTTGTGATTAATAATTTTCGGGAGAAAATTATTTTGTTCATAGCATGAACATAAAATATGTAGAACTATATATTAATGATCATAATGAAGTTATACTGTTGAAGCATAACTTTTTGTTAATTGAAAATCAATCATTTTAAATACTTTTTCCATGTTCATTATTTTAAACTCAACAGCACTTTCTTATAATTCCATACCAATTATATAGAAAATATTATGCTGTTACATATTTCACAATATTTTATAGTCCCTTTAATTCCCTGGCTCACAAATTTAAACTTTTTGCAAAGAAATAATTTATTCTATATAATTTGAGGTCATTTTATCCTAATCTAATATTATTTTTCCTTCATTACATCAAGCTTTCCTTCTACTTCATGCGTTATATTTGGCCAAAATCTGTCTAATTTAAATCATTTGCCATCATAAACCAATAAATGCAATGCTGCTCTTTCAATTAAAGTAACTAGAAGTGAATAAAAATTTCGAATTATTAGGAATAGAGTAGTAAGACCTATAAGGAGATGCCGTAACGGTATAGTAATACCTTAATTTTGTAGTGCCTTAGATATAGAAGCAGACTTGATGTTTTGTATTAAAAAATATCTACCATTTGGAGCATAACTGTTACCGCAAGATGGGTCTTGCATGGTTAGCAAATGATACGTTGTAATGGTGCTCAATAAGTATCACTAAGTAGACAAAAGACTGTAACATTTGAATTTTTACTTTTTAACAAGTTGTCAGTACATATATATTAACAATACATCATTGTATTTGAAAAACTTGTCTTTTGTGGTAATAATGTGTATAATATCCGTACTTCCCAATGCATTCGCCATTATCCCCATGTCATTATTACCTCACTAAGAAATGTCTGACTGATGAAAAGCCTTAGACACATGTGTAAGTTCGTTGTTCGGCAACGAGTAATAGTTGAAGCAGCTATTTTGTTGTTGTAGAGGTAGACGTTGTTTCTATCATTTTTTTGTCGGTTTACGGAAACAATCTAAGCATTTGGTGACTTTTTGTACTATCATCTATTTTAGTAAGCATATTGCATTTCGTAGCATAAAATAGATCTTTGTAGTGTTTCCTAAGTACAAGTAATAAAATGTTTTTCATTGAAACTATTGTTATTGCCTTGTATCGCTAGTTGTATTTGAGTAAAGTTTGTTGAGCATGGGTGGCAACTTTGCTGATCGAAAGGACAAAAATGTCAAACGAAATTTGAAATCTCAATGATCTGCCGTGGACCAAAAGACCATCTTGCTCATTGACTCTTTTTGTATGGTTAACAATAAAATTCTTAATTCTAAAACCAAATATGTTGTAATCTACACAGATATTCAATGATCTCGAAAACCACTTTATCATTTTGCAAAAGGTAACGATTCCTTTGTTTTCTGGCTTGCCTAGCTTGTAGAGTGAAGACTCCAACAGTTCATTAGGTGAAAACGACATGGCAATGGATCTTGACTTTCATATTTCAACCTCAATGGAATCGTCACCATTTAAAGATGAAGAGTTAAGTGATCTTGTTAGAGATCTTTTTTATCCAACAGAAATCATAGTAAAAGGCTCCTGTGTTTGATGGTCCACAAATTAGAAAACTCTTGCGTGGTGCAAGTTTTACTTCTTCAACGAGTCCTGTTGAAGAAAAAGCGTGGAGGAGGTTTTCAACTGTGTCAAATATTTTCTTTGTAAAAAGGCGGATAACTACAAAAAGTTTGTGTCCAAAATGCTATCAAGTTTTCAGGACGCAATATGAGCATTAACTAGAATTCACTTGGATTATTTTCCAGAAAAATTTGGTTCTTTGAGCAAGGAAAGCGCTTCCAAGGAATATGGGACACACACTAATGATAGACTACTGCTGTAGCCTTTTCAGGCACATGCCCCAAGCTCTTTATAAACGAGAGACTCTGAAACGATAAGTTTTGCCCCCAATTAGCTGATTCAATGATCATACATTTCGTCTAATTTCGATTGGCAATGTTTTATTCATGAACAAATTAGTGTACTTTGGATTTCAGTGCATTCAGCAAATAATTTGCTCTTTGTTTTATTTTGTTTGCTTATTGACAGACCTATACTATATATTTATTGAATTATAGTTATTTATCTTATATGCAACGACAAAAAATTGTTACTCAACAGATTTTCAGGAAAATGTAAAATTACATTTTGTAAAAAAATACTAAGACCAGATTTGGAATCAGTGGCCTCAAGTTAGCCAAAAGTTAGCTTTATTGTAAAAAGCAATGTTCATTTTATCATATTATCTGTGACAATAGTACTCGAAATTTAACAAAGTTACCATTGATATACATTTTTTTAAATCCCAGTGCTTTACTATCATATCATATAAATACCATATTTGAACAATTAGAAAGAAGAAGTATCAATTAAAAGTAATTAAAGTATGCTTTTACATTGCTTCATCATTTTGAAAATTGTTATTAAAGGTAATAGGTCAGTCACGGAGCTTTCAAAGGTATCAAAAGGATTATATTATGATTGACAAGCCTTCAATTCAATTTTCACCCCAGAGTTCATGCAAAAGAATAATATGATAATTTATTTTTGCATGGATGACATTTAGTATGGAAAGCAGATAAATTAAGTTATTCTTATGGGATTTTTATGACCGCTTGATTGGACTCGTATTGTAACGGGTGATTTTTGAAAATGAAGACAGTCGAAATGGTTTAAGTAATAGTAATTGATTATATATAGAGAAAGCTATAATGCTTATTTAGATCCAGACGGATGCAATTCTGTCGAACCATAAAGGCAAAAAAAGGGAGTGCGATAGCCGTGTGCGTTAAGGCGTGTTCAACTCTCAATGTTGGGGGCGCCGGTTTCGAATACTCCCGAGAGGGGATGGTCATTTTTTTGACTACCTCATTGATAAGATCCTAGATTCGATAGACTAATTTTAATGCTATAATGCTTATTGATATCCATTAGGATTCTACTATTCTATCGGACTATATAGGCACAAAAAAGATGTGAGACGTTGAGTTATTGAATAGAGGAATCTAAAGCATGTTTTTTGCACCGTCTGTCTGGCTTTATGTGTGATCGCTCTCAAAAACACTCTCATACACACACTCTCTTAGAAGCAATCTTGATAACCTTATTTTCTTCCACTTGTGTAGTTACTTAGTTAGATGGAAGTATGAAAATAAGTAAGCCTTGCAAATTCTCTCTTAATTATTTGCAGGGAAAAACAGAGGGGGGGAGAGAGAGAAATAGCAAGCAAGAGAGGCAGGAGAAGGGAGAAAAAGCTTCTCGCATTTTAAGAATACTTACTTAATTACAAAGTACTTTTAGCTAATTGCTTTTTAACTTGGGAAACAACCTCCTTGATAAATGTAATACAATGAAGTAAAACACGAAGAAAACATGTAGTTGCTCAACACTTACGATTATTTTAATATTTATAGCATTGCAAGGAGCCCCTCTGTCTCAGAGTCAAGGGTCCGTAAAATGCAATCACAATAAAGTCTCTTCCTTAGCCTTAGTACGGGCGTTTTCTTTATGAGAGTTTAATTGAAGATAAAAAGCGAAGGAGATGCGATGGGGCTTATGATAATTAACCTATCAATTAGATGAGGGTGTGATGCGATGAAGGAAATGAATGTTGAGTTGATTCCAACATATAATCTTTGACGGGAGGGATATTTTTGAATAGAGTTCCTCAGGATCAAGGGTGCGTATGATACGTTCGAATTAGTAAGGAGTAACTATCAAATATTCAAAAGGTCAAGCCAAGTCTTATATCGGTAAATATATTTTCCTTAAATACATCTTGCAGTTAATTAAACAAGGAAGATGCACAACTTCCTTCTTGTTTTGCAAACAGTTTTGATTAAATAAGTCATCGCAATCGAATAATTTACAGATATATACCAATAGAATTCCAACTATTAAAAAAAAGGTATCCTGTTTTTTATTCAGTAGATCCATTCTTTAACATAATTACATGGCCAACAAATTACTTTTTTTGTGTCTAATTGGTTCGATAGAATTGCATCCAACTGAATATAAATAAGAAATATGGTATTAAAGGAGTCTATCGAACCTAGGATCAGTTGATCCATTCTTTTTACATAATTATATGGCCAAATAATTACTTTTTTGTGTCTAATTGGTTCAATAGAAATGCATCCGACTGGATATAAATAAGCAATATAGCATTAAAGGAGTCTATCGAACCTAGAATCAGTGGATCCATTAATTTTTTCATAATTTCATTGCCAACAAGTTACTTGTGGGTTATGTATTTACATGGTTGGATACGGGGATAGATTGGTGTCGGGCATAGTCGGCAGTTGAAATTACAGTTCAGTGTGTAAGTGGATTCTTCATAGTAGGTCCGAATCTTTAGAAAGCTCTAAAGTTTATTTTTGGTTCTTAGCCATTCATTTATTATATAAGACTAAAATTATCAATATCTGACTTATAATGTAGTGAAAAAGAAATAAATAAATTTAAGGAAATAAAATAAAGAAATGTTGTGACGTCAAAAACTAGGACTGTTACATTTACCATTCCCGAATGAAACGTTCCTACATATAGTTATCATGAAATATGTCAATTCATAGAAGGAATCTGGGAGCTCCAATAACATTTAAATCACAATGACTTCTTAAAACACAAAACCCCGCATCGATATAATATGTCTTACTAGCCTTGGTGTCCCTCTGTTGAGCAAATAATCTACTATAGATATTATGTCAAGCATTAATATAATTATCATTACAAAATTGTCAAAATATTTGATCTGAAAGTAAATCCGCTCTTCAGCATCATATTTTTGGACTCTTGTTTGAACACATCCTGTTTCCCCCTCTAAATACATCAATTTGAACTGATGAATTCTCAGGGGCTCACATAGTCAAATTAATTAGAATATTAGTATTTATTATTATTATTACTTATGCAAATCGAAATTTGTACTTTTTTTGCTAATGGAATCACCCCATCCTTAGACAGCTTTTTCGGTTAAAACATTTTATTCGGTTAACTGTGAAAATTTAAACAGTGTATAAAAAAATACACTAAAATATATACAGAAACAGAGTAAAACTATTCAGGGTAGTTGCGAAAATACATAAATGAACATTTTAGTTCATATTTACAGCCCTGAAGTTACCTTACCTTAAATAAAGGATACCTCATTATGCACGATGTCTTCTTAAATCCTTTTGATAGTTTTTATGTAGAGCTTCGATCTTGCTGGCACATATCTAATTATATCGCTAGCCCATTTCCACGTTGGCGCTTCTAAATCTAGCTATTTGTACTTTATACCAATATTTTATGAAATATATTAAAATAATTTAGTGAATGGTCAGAGTGTAAATATATAAACAATTTTGTTACGAAGTATTTTTTATAATTTCTCTAATTCAAATGAGTTTGCCAATGTTTTTTAGAGTAAAAATAATATTACATACTAGTTATTTTTCCTAGCTTTACTTCAATGAACACAAGATGACTGAAATAAGCCAAAATAGTATGCATTTACTAATTAAAAAATATACTTGTCTTATAATCAAAACTAATAATATACATTTTTATGCTGTCAATGGAGAGAAATCTGTTTAATTATTCAACTGTTTCAAACACAGTTTGTAAACTCTGAGAAATTTTTAATTAATAATAACTCCATTTCTAAACACAACAGAGTATTCTAGCAAAGGCTCTTAATACGAAAAAACATATTAAAACATTTATATCAATGAGAACACAGTTATTTTCCCTACAAAAAAAAAATATATTGAGGAGGCGTTTTGAAACAAAAAGATATTATCAGTTCAAGGATGCGCAGATGTGGTTTGCTGCAGAGGACGACGACTAACTTTATTGTCTGCATGTTTCATCTCTGAAATAAACAGGTCCATTATTAGTGTTCTTACCCCATACAACTCGTCAGTTTTTGTTCATTGAGGAAACCTTTTTTATTGTTTGTAGCTTTACGTGAGGAGACTCAATGATACTCTCTTTTTTCATAGGGTAATCTTTGTTTCCTTGAATCTTCGCGCCATAAAAAAGAGGATGCAGATAAATGTTTGTTGTTCCTTTTATGTATGTGTATATGTGTGTGGACAAGTATGTGAGAAATGCGTGAGAGCGTCGATTGCAGACAAATGTTATTTTGGTTCCTATTCATATTAACTATTTAAATTTATTAACATATATTAACTTTATACATAACAAATACATAATATAATTATTAACATACTAAAACAATATTGATCCTTTTTCCCCTCTCCTCTACCACTGCACTCCCCCCCCCCCCCCTCTTGCCATGGCGTCCCTACTAAGGCCAACCAACCCTAAAGTACAACGCAGAACAAATAACTTCGAAGGAAGTTCATTTTTGTTTTGGAAGATATGAATTAAAATTATCTTTAAATAGAAGGTAAGAGTCTTATCATGGTGGACCTCCAAGTGGTACGCGTTGAGTTAAAAGTAGCTATCTCTATAGAGGCAAGGAAT
>CP045891.1:9708693-9724071 GCA_013387185.1 Caligus rogercresseyi | reverse complement strand
CTGTTATTCTTAATTATGAATTTGAAGTACATAAAATGCGTAAAATTCCTCATACATACATCATTTTGAAGGAAATAATGGATTTTTATTATTATTAATAATAATTTATTGTCCTATATCGTAAGAGGCACATCTTCTGAAGTGGAGGAGAAGGGTTTGCCAATATTCAACGTAATCCATTTCTTATCAAATTCAGAAATCATTTGGCAGGGTTGAAGATGATGCCAATTAATGCAATTTTTATATATTGAAAAAATCCCTCATTCATGACCAAAATGACGTTATCAAATACATTTTATTTATGGTAAGTATTCTTATTCGCTGTTTAAAATTATATTTCTGATGGAACAAATACAATTTATATATATATATTATATGAGTGTACATTCATTATTAATTTATGTGTGTTGCAGATATCCAAGCTTATGGATGCAATTTTTTAAATTAAAACTCAGAAACTTAGGATTATATTAATAAATATTTTAACATCAATTTATTTCTTTTATTTATACAAAGGTGAGGTAATACTTAAATAGTCGATTGCACCAATTGATTTGTTGTGTATATATGATCACTGTTTGAAGCAGGTGTCAAAGAATCTTATATTTTTTTAAGAGAAAAGACTGATAACCCTGACAAGCAAAAAACAAAGTCTTCACTTTCAATATATGTCTGTGTGTGTGTGTGTTACACATAACACAAGTAAATGGCCTTGTCAGATAATAAATGAAAAGTGGAATTGTAGAGTAACGGTATTACTTTCTTTGTTCATGAACCTTGTAAATTTCCTTTTAATTTTTTTTTCGTCTTGGAAACGTCTTGTAAAGCGTCTACAAGGAGTTCAATAGCCATTGACTCTCTCCTACACAAACAAAAGACAACAAATAGATTCATCCAAGGAAATCATGGTCTTCTAAAAAGGACTAAAAACATTCTCATGGCCTTAAAGGATTTGTTTCAAATCATATTTTCATTCGTTATTAATATACAAAACATACATGCGAATATATATTATATATATATAATTGTAAAAATCATAGTTAAACGTTTTACTTAAATATATAGTTCTTTAGAAGATTATAGAATTAAAATCGGCATTTATGTTTAATTATGTTTTTACGCATTAACATCTTTTTATATAGATTCTGTTTTTTATGTTTGTATATATTTATGAACTGTGGAATAAAAAAAAATAAAAAAAATCGGTAATAGTATAACAAACATAAGTTGACGAATGCACTAAATTCAAATAAGTAGATATAATTTTCTTAGTAAATTTTATTTACTAAAATAATGTTTATCCTCTCATTGAATAATTATTTAACATTGTGAGTCAGTTCAAATTAAAAAAACACATAATTTACATATATAGGGAAGATAACAAATTGATGAAAAAAGGTTTTATTTTTATTTTAAGGAATCAGTTAAGTTCTAGATTAACTAGAGGCATATATACACTCAGAGAGTGCAAACCTCCGCCGTGACGGGGTCCTTATGAGCCTTCCGAGGCGAATTTTTCACGACTGGGGCGGTGTAGAGGGACGGGGGAGGGTTCCCCTCGATGGAAATTCCGAGAGGAAGACGCTCCAGGCACCCGATTTCACAGCACAGCCGACATCTATGGTAGAGAAGGCTAACTTGAAATATTTATTAGTATTTAGCTCGTTTTGCATCTTAATCTGCTCTCAGAGATGCCAAAATTTAATCACTTGTTCCTTTTGGCATTTCCAAACAACTCCACAAAGTTTCATCCAAACCTCCGTTCAAACTGACAAACCAACAAACAACGCCAGTGTGAAAACAATACCTCCTTCGGCGGAGGTAATAAAACTTAATTCAGTTTGATATGTAACGAATGAGATTTGTAAAAATAAACATAGATAATGGCACTAATATTATCAATTATTTGTCAAAATTTATGTTGTTGGTTTTTGCATGAAATTGTAGAAATACTGAGACAAAAATAAATAATTTTTCCGATATATATTTATAATGGAAACATTCTCGTAGATGTAAAAAGTATATTTTTATTCTTCGAAAAAGTCACTTGGAGTCATTTTTAAAATATATTATCGAAATACAGTCTTGAGAGTATTATTTTCAGACAATATCTATGTATATATCATCATTCCAATAAGAAATAATTCTATTTCCAGGCAGGTTGTTGTTTTTAGTCAAAGCAATGAGTTGTTTGAGAAATCATTTTTTATAAAGTATTTGTGAGGCGTTCATTCATATCAAAAGTAATATTTATAAACAATACTTTTCTAAACAAAGTAATACTGACTTTATTAATTCTATTATATTTATATATTTGCCCCAAATTTTAAAGTTATTCGGGACTTCATACATACAACCCCTACAAATATATTTTTTCGGTCAAGATATGTACAACCACTGGCAAATAAACTTGGTGCTCTCATTGTGCTCATTCAACAGTATGCCTAAAATGAATATACATTGTATATATCCTAATCACTCTCTCTCTCTCTCTTTCCTATAGTATTCCCTTACTTCAAGCCGATTACCATAAATACCTTATAACAAGAGACGGCTAAGAAATTTTAATTACGCTCCTAATTGCTTTATATATTATTGTAGAAGCATGCATTATTGTCTATTAAGGAGTCAAGGTTGACTTAGAGATCATTTCATTCATTGTGAGAAGGGTGTTTATAAGTAACACACAATCATATAAATCCCTATATTTAGTAGTAAGGTAATTATCATTATTATTATTAGTCAGGCATTTGCGTGAACTAACCCCCTTGTTTAGATCCTCGTCTCCAGGATCGTCAAAATTGTCACCCCCTTACCGAACAAAGAAAAATACTCCCTTTGTCTTATCCACACATAGATACTTTGCAAATATTTGTTTAAAACAGGTGTAAGGCGTCTACACAACACCCATAGGACTATGGCTTTAAGTCTCTGCGATAATAAATGTTAGGAGGAGTTTCTTTTCTTTTCAATTCCTTGCTACCAAATGAAGAGGCAATACAAAAAATGTCTTTTAAGCAGGCTGCTTGGTTAATTGGTTATTGTTAGTTTATTTCCTTATATTAACGTATAGCTCAATAGGAAAAAAAACCTAAGGAAGTTCAATTTTGTAGCTATATGAATTAGTTTGAAAGAAAATCTGGCTGACTAAAAGTAACTTTACAGTGGTAAGAAGTTGGGAATTCATAAATATTTTCTTATCTGATATTGTAATACATATTTTAAGAAAGGAATTATATTTCAACAGCATCACAAAATTATTGCTAATTGAAACAATTGCTTTAATTACTTATGCATTGGTCAGGAAGAGAAATCAATGGAATTTTGGCTATTAAAAATAAAATGAGATAATATATATATATATTATGCATGTAATATTTATTCAAAAATAATAACATATATTAATATTAATACAGGGTGGAATGAGTCAAATCCGCTACTTTTACTTTTGTATGTAAGTAGAGGTCTTGAACTGTATAATATTTTGTTTAATGTGTATATTTAATTAAATCATATATGTATATATACGACGAACGTTTGTTGTGTCAATGACTTTAATAACTCTTTAAAATAACTTATTCTCGTGATGGCGGTCGCAAAATTTGTCGCCGATGAATTAAAGTATTTCTTGAATTGTTTCCTCTTTAACAGATTTAAAAAAATGTTATGGTATTGCAGTAATAAAATTATAATACTCTAAATAAAACTTTTTAAATGTTCTGTATTGCTTAAATGTTTCTTTTGTTCGGTGATATTTTATTACAAGTAAACTCTTATATTTGCTCTAATTTAATGTCCCTAAAAAATGACTTATTGTGTTTAGTGCAAATACAAAGAAAATATATACTCCTAACAATGTTATTTAAAAAATAGATATTATTATTTAAACCTCAAACGTAAAATTATATATATTTAAATGGTTAGTATGATTTGAATCCTTTAAAATTTAATATATAAATATCTATATCTTCATCAGCAAGGTCTTTATTCTATTTTAAATATATACAACACATAATTATATATATAAATAACAGATAATAAATAAGAAAATTATTTTCATAAAACATAAATAAACATTCTTGTATAAATTATTTTCCTTTTAAAGACCACACATTCTTATAACAAGTAAATATCCATACATTTTAAAATATCAAAGATTAAACAAGTATAAATGATGAAACATTAAACAATATATTTTGTGAACTGTTAATTGAAATAAAAAGGAAATGTTTTGCATTTTAAATATATATATATAAATATATATAAGTATTATTTCTTTGTGACCATATGATTGGACTATATGCGTATATTCTTTGAATCTATGCATATCATTAATTAATTACTCACCTTCTTCTTCTTTCCACTTCCTGACAAAAGAAACCTTCTTGACTCCAATAATACCAAGCTACCAAGCTGAGAACTTTCACCTCTCACTCCATGATCCACATGATTGCTCAGGCCAAGAAGGCGAGGGAACTTTAAAAGCTTCATTAATGAAATAATTACATAAAGCACATAATGAAAGTGAAAACTTGCATCATGACACGATTCGCATCGTTTGCTCTGTTGTCGTAGGTCTTAAGAATATCCTAAATACATAAAAGAAGGCAAATTCCTTGTTTTTGTTTGTTAAACATGTTTTCTTTACCATATGTAAGTCTTTCCTTTTTGTGTGATTATGTATCTGACAAAGAAAAACTACTTAGACAAGTAATTGTATCAAACCATGATGACTATTTACTTTTATTTTCTTTATTAACGGATCAGTGAGCTTTATCATATTTTGTGAGACACAGTCTAAAGAAATCCAAGGTAGATCAAATGTGTACATATAATAGGATTATTTTTGTTAACGAAACACAAAATACATTTGAAAGGTCTTGCTTTTTATCCATTAAAACAAATCAATATATATATATATATATTATTTCTTGTTTTAAACTTAATTGAATGAAATTAGTGTTATAAAGTAGTATATAAAATACAGTAATTATTGTTAAAAAATCTTTTTTTAGTAATAAAACAACTGATTGATTTCGAAAGTCAGAATTTGATAACTGTTATCTCTACAGGTTTTCATCCTTAAGGACCATTTCATTCCTTGGATTTAAAATAAATTAAATGAATTCTTCTTAAATAGTTTAAAAAAAGATCTATGTCTTTAATTTGTTTTTGTTTTTATACAACAACTGGTTGGTTTTGAAGGAAGGTATAAGCGCAGGACTACAAATAATAATGATATGTAAACTGTAGTTAGTTACAATGAAATTTTAATTAAAATCATGTTACTGTACACAATATTTAATTGCATAGGGTTCTAATGCTAATTTTTCTTTATGACGAACGCAAGCAAACAAAGGCTGAATTATTATTTGAATTCAAATGTTCTTGCCTTAAATTCGAAGTTCTACGGCAAATTGTTCTTTTGATCCCCAAAATTCATGAAAAATGTAGCAAAAGTCTGATTAGAGTTTATTTTTTCTGAGTTTTTATTTTTTCATATAGAAACTAGGACACGAATCAAGGTTATATGTTAAGTAATTCAAAATTGCAAAGCCTGAATGGACTTTAGTTGAACTTCTATAAATTGAACCAGTAGAATTTTAACATCGATTAATATCTTTTTTTTTTTTCGGTTTAAAAAATTTTATTCGGTTGACTGCAAAATTTATACAGTATAAATAAAAACACTAAAATTATATACAGAAACAGAGTAAAACTATTCAGGGCAGTTGCGAAAATACATAAATGAACATTGTAGTTCATATTTACTGCCTTGAAGAATAACCTTATATAACAGGACAAATCATTTATTGGTGGTTTAAAAAGCACGATGTCTTCTTAAAATCCTTAATATCTTTGATTTCTGAGGTTGGGGTTATGGACTTCATATCACTGACCTTTTTTTGCAAACGAATGTATTCAGAAGAAACTGATGTGTAGATGTGAGAAAAAAATGAAACAAAAATGGTAGAGTACATATTTTAAATACGGCATATTTAATGCATAAGTGTTTTATATAGGATATATATTTATTAGTAAAATATGTAACAAATGGAAAATCTCGAATGCTCTTGAAAAGTAAGCAATTAGTTATGATAAAACAATTTTAATAGGAGCTATTATTTTGCACATAATTGTAGTATCTTTGCTTATAAATGAATCTTGTGGGGGGAAAACTTAATTCAATTTTAATTAATTCCACCCAAAAATGTACATTTCTTGATAATATATATTTTTTAAATCCTCTTTATAACAAGAATATAATGAATAGGAGCACAAAACTTGATGACGTAAAGTAACTTTCTAGGTTTTTATTTTTTCTATGTCAAGGGCACAGGTTTGTTTTCTGAACCAGTTGTTTTGTTGAGCAATAGATACTTCACAATGAAAAATCCAGTAAAATTACATTTTTTTAGTGATAGAAATTCCAAAGTAATTGTGTTAAAGACAAAACATTGTTAGACATTTAGTCTAAAGTTATTATTTCGTAGAAGAACGACAACAATTATAACATTTACTAAAAGTAATCAAACACTAAACAGAACATTCAAATGCCACCAAACGTAATTTTAAAAGAGATTATTTAATATTTGAAAAATACATCACTTTGACTTTTACTGAATCCGACGTAAAATGATGGCAAATATTTGACCTCCTCGGAAGCATTGGTCCACGAATCGTTGCGAAGAGACGGAATTTTCAGAAAAATGCAATATATCTGGCTGTAGCTGATAACAAAATTGCTCGTTAGTTCGTTGGCTTCACACACTACCGTTTTGTTAAGAGTTTGCAATCCGTGCTTTGGCAATAGTTTACACTTTATGAATTGTAAAGAAATATGTAAAAGTGAATCATTCTGACTTTTCTGTATTTAAAATACAGCCCTATGTAGGTACATATGTTCTATGTTTTTTTATTTATTATTCAATTTATTATACAAATCTAAAGATAGATAGATAGATAGATACGTAAAATCCAAAGAAAAATGTAAAAAAAATCATTTGTAAAAGGTTTTATCTTATAACTTTTGCTTAGGGGGGGGATGTCCAATATCAAATCAACATATATATAAAATACGTTCATTTTAAAAGTAATATTTCATGAAGCTAAACAACTATTATCTTTCGTCAGTGGCTTATCAAAGTAGATGAATATTGAAATATATACCATTTTGACTTTTTGGAGTGCCTTATTTTAGGCTTCAATTGAATAAAAGACGTTTCATTTCTTTCTTCATTAGGTGATGGGTTTATCCGTAATATGCATATGGTTAATACACGTAAGCGAATATGAATGTACAAAATATTCCTTAGAGCCTATATGGATGACATGTTACTGTATTACATTCCAAGGCATTAACTTATTATGTCTTCGTCATGTTTTCTACCTTACACCTTCGCTCTCCTTTTCTTCTGTATGTGTTTTTTTTGTATGCGTAGAAGACAGTTTATATGAACTGGATCACATTGACTTTACTAATAATATATAGACACACACTATATATATATATATATTTTGTTCTTTTTAAATTTTCACCTTCTTTCAACTGACATAATTGTCGTTCTTATATTTTACTTTTGTTATTGTTTTCGTTTTCTCCTTCACTTTCTTAGTGAATGCATATTTAGTCTAGCGTTACAAGTATAGACAAATAACGACGATAAAATATCATGAAGTGGTGTTCATGATTGAAAGAGAAGAGTGGAAAATCTTTCATCCTTGCTCTTCGTTGCAAAAACAATTTGTATTTTGATCGATATAAATAATAATTGTAATATGGGATGAATATAAGGATAAATGGAAGACCAAAGAGGAATGAATGCAGACTTGTACTAAATCAAGGTTTGTGAATAAAGTATTCAAATGGATTGTTGATTACAGATTCACCATGAATAATAAGGACGTATACAAGCAAGAACTTTATGTAACATGGAATTAGAATGTTTATGTATTTTTTTATCGCAAACAACTTTTTATATTGTTTATATATATTTTTTAATATAGTATTTGCTTATGATTTAGAAAACCCTATTTGAGAAACTGCCATGGTTGCAAATAATAGAATATGTATTGTGTATGGTCTTTTTACATGCGTAACTTATTGTATAGAACCAACTTGCCTTCATTGGTTTTTAATTCTACAAACTGATCACTTATAACCAGGAATATAGATAAAAATGTTAGTTTTTTCATGGTCAACTCCAAGTGATGACCCATATGGGAATTCCATGGCACTACTCCACTTGACATAACTTTATAATTGCATGAATATTATTACAAAGAAATAGAACAGTTCTTGGTGATGATAAAATATGATATAACAATTCGAAGAAGTGAACCTAACTAAGCATTTTATCGACAAAATTTGATATAAGCTTTCCACAACTTTATATATATATATATAATATATATATATATATATATATATTATATATATATATATATATATATATATATATATATATAGATATTATATATATTATATTGTATATTTGAAGCATTGGATCTAAAGATTGTTAAATATATCCCCAGAACTATTGAAAACCAGAGCTTAGTTCTTAATTTTTATTGATAAGTGTGTTCAACTGGTTCTCCTTTGGATGTCAAGGGAGAAGACGTGTGTTGTTGTCTCAAGTATTTTTGATGTCTGACTTAGTGAATCTATGCACTTAAAATGGAGCTCAGTGTTGCTTCTCAGAAAAATTCGGATAAATTATCTAATATTATAGCTAAAAGCAGGTCGAGGGCGTCGCAAAGGAAGTAGAAGAAGAGTTTATTGGACTGAGAGGATTCGAAGAGAAGAAGGGCTGATGGAAGGAGGAGAATCCGGAGAAGAAACTGACAATAATAAGTCAAAAACTCTTAAAAAAAGGAATTTAAAACATGGCACCTCAACTTTGTATATTACAAATTAATCTTCACTATTCCAAAGCTGCCGAAGCTGAACAGCGTCTGCGTGATCTTGACTATGATTTTGCTCTAATCCAGGAGCCATTACTTAGCCAGAATTCAAATTACCTCTTTTCGAATAGGCCGACTAAAGCCGTTGTTGGACAGTTTCATTCAACATACATGTGTCACACAATACGGCCAAAATACCAATATTTAGAATATAAATGTAATCTACTGCTCAGCGTATTTTGATATCAACGTTGAAATTTCTCGCTCCAATGAAATTCCTTGATTTGCTGGTTCTTGTATGAGTGAAAACAAACCATGGATGTGATTCAAAAGCAAATAATCCACTCTGGAGATCACCTAACTCAAATGATCGGGTGGAGTTCTTCAAGAGATAATTGAGCAGTTTGATATTAGTGTTCTAAAAAGATTGGAAACATACCAACATTCCATACCCAACGAGGTTTGAGCCATATTGATATAACGTTGACTAACCGCTTTTTTAATCAGCGTTTGTATTTTTGTTCGGCAAGTCATATAGTGATCTTCTTATACTAAATACTCCATTGGTTATTACGAGTCGTTATAAAACAATATCGTAATCTTATAAAAGCTGACTGGCCAAAATTAACTTTCGAGTTGAAACAAGAGTTTAAAAACCTGCCTTGTCCATTAATTAGTAACCTTGAAGTTTCTTCTCAGGCTTGGACAACAACTGTTCAGAAAATAATAGATTTTCTAGCTCATCTAAAAACCAGCACGAAGAACATTTCTGGTTCCTTGGTGGACTGAGAAACTGAGTTACTTAGAGGGCACGTACAAATTAATTTACGCCGTGTTCGCCGAGGCAAAGGAGGTCAACGCTTTCGAGACGCATTTGGTAAGAAGACTCGTGAGTATAATATACTTCTCAATAAGGCCAAAATAATTACTTGGTGATAATATTTTAGAAGATACAGCACCTCTGGAGACGTGTCAAAGATTGTTCGATCACTTAAAACAAGATACAACTGAATTAATCGGCCTTCTCTGCGATGCTAATGGAAAATCAGCTGATACCCTGAAGCTTCTATAGAAAACCTTCTAGCAAACCATTTTTCCTGGAGGAAACTGGATCCCAATACTGATGTAATTCGTGATGCATGTCTACCGCTCCTATTGATAAGTACATAGGAGGATTGGGAGGAATAATAGCTATTGAAAAGTTGAAGCTTTCAATTCATCTTTTTAACGTTAAAAATCTGCGGGTCTAGATGATATATCCCCATGTGTTCTGAAGTTTTTGCTAATCGAAATGTTGGAATATCAACGTATTCTTTTTGTCAGACGTTTACGCTTTTAGGAAATTCCTCTCATTTGGCAAGAAATGAAAGCGAGTTTTGTTTTTAAGCTAGGGAAAGAATCATATGAAAGTTAGAAATCTTTACGACCAATTACTCTTTGAAATGTAGGGTTGACGCAAATGAAAATTCGAGGTTGCGTGATTTTTTTTAAACACTCCATTCGATTTTCTAAACGCTCCGTACGCAAATGTCTTACGTCATTTTGTTATACTTTACGACTGTTGATGGTGTATGAAAAAGAGAAAGAGCGAGAAAAGAAGAAAGAAGGAAGGAATGAAAAAATAATCATCATTTATTCCCCACAATGGAAGCAATATTCAACGAAACTAAGGATGTTGAATCGTCCAGGCAATTCCTCCAAATGAGGGGTTGTCTACGGTCCGATCCTCCATTGTGCCCAGAGTGTCACCATCCATCCATCCATGTCTTTCGTGGTTTACAGCCGGAATATGAAACGTTGGAAATGTCGCCTTCATGGGAATAGGTTCGTCTCCGAGAGGAAGGGCTCCTTGTGGGAAAACTCCAAGCTTCCTTTCAGCCAACTCACCAGATTGGTTTGGTGTTGGGCCCACAAAATGCCCATCTCAATGGCTACGAATGTCTTGGAGGTGAGCCCAAGATCAGCCAGCCGTGAGCTGGTACTCAATTTACGAGGCATATGCTCGCTCACGTAAATTGAGTTTGTGCCCACGAAAAATTGGAGGCCCAGGAATTGTGGATTGTCCAGATTGACGAATCCCTCATGGCCAAAAGAAAGTATAATCGAGGCCATATCGTCCCTCTCTTTGGGGATATTGTCTGTCCTTCCACTAAAGAGGGATTCCTCATGATGCTGAAGGTGAGAATAACTTATTATTGTTATATTTGCTATGAATAATCAAATTTATTTTTATATTAGGATCGAAGTGCGGTTACTCTCCTCCCTCTAGTGATGGAGAACATAGAGTCGGGTTCCATCATATACAGCGATGGATAGGCTGCATATGATGGAATCCGACAATTGCCAGTCAATCCCCATTATCTTCACGAAGTCGTGAACCATTCACGAAACTTTGTGAATCCAAGGACAGGCGCTCACACAAACAATGTGGAGTGCTTTTGGAAGAACGCCAAAAGGAGATTTAAAGGAATGGCAGGCGTTCAAGACTCCACGCTCCCTGGCCACTTGGACGAATTTCTTTGGCGAGAGAGATGGGGGAATAGTGATAAGGAGGCCTTCAATAATATTTTAAACAATATTTGTGAATTTTATAAATACTAATCAATTTCATATGTATATATTAGTATAATAAAAAAATTATGTTACCCTATTTATTTTAGAACATTAAAAAAAAAATAAGGGCAACTTTGACATATAAAAACGAGGAAGGAAAATACAGATGCTTCATCAGTTGTCATATTAATAATGTTTTTATCTATTTTTATTTTTCATACTATTTTATTGTATGAATTGAATAAGGTCTATCGCCATTAAATAAGGCAAGAATTGTAATATTTTTTTAATTTTCAAATCTAGGGAACCCGAATATTAAATATTGATATTTTTAGAGTGGTTAAAAATGTATCCTATTTTTTATTTGTTTTTATATTTTGGTATGATATAAGAAACCTTCTATTAGTCGGACAAATATATATTTTCTTTGGTCGGACTCCATTCCTCTTTTTTAGTTAATAGATACTACATACATACAGTCAAACTTATATTAGTGATCTCTTCTCTATAGCGGTCACACATCCAGAGTGGCCACCAAATTAATCCTGCACAAAAAATATTACTAGTAAAACTTTCTGTGTATAACGGCCACCTATCTCTACAGTCCACTTTTTCGGGTTCGCTTGAGTGGCGCTATAGAACAGGTTTGGCATTACTTAAATCTCTATAAAATTAATCCTTCAATATTTTTTAACAGAGTATTTGCAAGCCTATTTTTTAAAAATCACTCTTCCTAAATTAAGTCATTATTTATTTATCTTGAATTTAAAGAAACAACTAATTGAATATTATCTAGGGTATAGTCAAGGGCCCTTTAAAGTTCATTCTTGACTCATGGGATACTGACACCAGGAGGTAAAGCCATGGGCTGACCCTTGATGATCTTCATAAGCTCAACTGTAAAGTGTAGAACGGCGTTGTGAGGGATCCCTGCGGAAGGAACTCCGGTTTGTACATATAACTAGATGATGTTCCAGGCACTGGTCTATGTATCCTTGGTGTCAAAAGGAATCATAAATGTCAGTACGGTTTATTGGGCGGCTGATGAAAGTATTACGAAGGCTTTTCGACTTGATGATTTCTTTTTCTGGTGAAGCAACTGTTTTTAATATGTACATATATTATTTAATTTATGACGCATCTATAAAACTGAAAATAATGAGTTCAAGGATCCTTTAAATGAATGAAGGGTACAAAACCAACCCAGAAAACATAACAGAATGAGCCCTCTGTAGTTTATCTCATAGTCTCAAGGATGAAGAGAGGAGACTTTTCATGTCTTTATAATAATAAAAATGCATCAGCCTTCAAGATAAATTTATTAAAGTATCTTCAAGTTGAAACAAAAGACATGTACCATCTTCAGAAGAAGGTATATTTTGAAACGCGAAAAGCCGTTATATTTAACCCCCTCAGTATGATTATGTATCGGTTTTCTTAACCAATATAACATCTCTTCTACGAAATACTTGTTTTTCACATATTTGATTGGATGTAATTGCGTCTATATGGAAATATAGTACAGTAATTAATCTTCATCTAACCTAAGATCCTTTCATCGTAGTCAATAATAATTTTGAATACAATCGCCACCCTTTCACTCTAATTATTGAAAACACTTCCACTAGCAACTTCAACTTCTTTACCTTGGCTAGCTGAGCAAGCCATAGTAGAAGAAGAAATATGGCTTACTAATTTGTTCCATCAGAGGTACCTAAAGGCCCTCAAAAGACCGAGATCACACCTAGGAGGAGGTCTAAGCTTATTGTATATTATTTTACCCAAGATTTTTCAAAAGGTTTTAATAGATATGTCGTCGCACCACACGATGAATGGCGTTCAGTTTTTACACAAAATTTACAAAAATCGAATGGGGTAGTTTAAAAAAATAACGCAACCTCGAACTTTCTTTTGCGTCAACCCTACATATTCAAAGACGTGCCAAGTTTCTTGCTTAAACCCCTGGAAAAGCTTTTTGGTACTTTAAGAAACACTACCTCCTCACCCTATCAAAAACATGCTTTTACTATCTGTCTATCCACAGATACGGCTTTAGTTGTGATGGCCAATCTTCCAGAGAAGGCTGTGTTTAATATATATAAAATATGCTCTTGCTGTCAGTCTTGACTGTAGTGGAGCTTTTTTAACATTTCCTTCGAAGGAACCCAAACAGGACTCCAGGCTATGGGAGCAAACCCTCGAATCACTTCTGGTATGATAATATACAAGTGAAAACGACCATACAATCTATCTCAGGATAGTTCGACCAACTAGGGAAAGTTCGGAGGGTGGAGTACTTTTCGCCAATAATATGAAATGTAAACATGAACGAATTCTTGATAAAGTCAGTAATAGTGAAATAAAGATTATTTGCTATACTGATAACATTTTTCTAATTTTAAATGGTGTATCCCACCCATGATATTGGAGCCCCTTACAACGTTTTCAAGAGGGTATGTTTCCAACTTTTATTACGGAAAGTATATCTTACACATTATCGCCAAAGTCGTGCATGATGCCATAGCTCAAAATCAACCGATGTCGAAATCTTTTAGACTACTCTAAAGAAGGTTAAATAGACTAGTTCAATTCATGACTGAACATGCTCTCCGAAAGCACTACAAAGTCATGAACCATTCTATCAGTTCACTTTGCCATGGTTGTGGCAAGGCAGACGAGGATCCTTTACATTTATCTCGTGACCGTTCTAAGTTTAAGCTTTCTGGATTCGTATGAATAATTTAGAATAAATGATATGTCAAAAGTCCATAAGTTTATGGCAAATTCAGCTATCGGAAAATTGCTCGACTCTTCACCATGCTCGGATGACGATCAGGACGGAATACAATAGATGACCTCGGAAAAATTGTTGCGAAGGCACCATAATTGATTTCAAGTATTTTTTGGTATGTGACTGTTCTGAAAATCATATTTTGGATGATTAGCAATAAAAGCTTATCTTTTAAAAGTGTGTATAACTTTAAAAGCAGAGGACACATATTTTTCTGCTAAGAGGATAAAAAGGTCCTAGGAAATGAATTAATGAAATTTTATCTGATAATATCCATGTATAGATAAATGGATGCAATGCCACTGAGTCATATAATCATTTAAAAAAATAAATATCTCGGTTCACTTGTTATTGAAGGGTAATGAGTATAACTCCTTCACAAACCATTTGATTTTGAACATGTGAGAGAAGGATGTCAATAAGGGATGTACAATTCCTTCCATTTAAGTTAACATTCTTAAAAATCGTATGACTTTTTACAGCTCAAACTTAACGTATACGACATTCTCTAAACGAATGTATCAATATATAGTTGGATCTCATTCTTGAAGGGTTCCTTATTTCCTGTCGACATTAAGTTTTCTATTCATATGTATGTACACATATATGGCCCTAACCTATATTTAAATGGAATTGTACGCCTGTCATCAAGGTGATTGTATCATTTCCTTCTCTTGAATATACATCGATAGAAGGCCCTCAGTTTAACACAAGATATTACTTGAGCCTCATGTTCTCCACCATTCTTCACAGTGTTATACTATTCTGCTTCCTTATGGGACTGAAGGCCTATGAAGTGGAGCCTTCTTTCCAGGACTTTTATTCAAGGCTCCCTACGTCTAGGGACTCTATACTAGGAAAAAGTAAGCATAACAACCAGGAAACGACCAGGAAACGTTTTTTCGCCGGGACCTGGGTCGGGTCGGGACTTATATAAATTTCGTTCCTTCGACATTCTGAAGTGGCGACGTTCGTTTTTTAGAAAATAATTTCCAAAAAAAGTGATGACGTTTCTGAAGTGATAATGATCCTTTCTAAAAAAAATTTTTAATGACAAACGAAATACTGAAAAAATATTGACGCCCGGCCCGGTGTATAAAAAACCGGGACACCGGCCCGGGCCGGGACGC
>CP045891.1:9677421-9699229 GCA_013387185.1 Caligus rogercresseyi | reverse complement strand
CCAGTCTGGGGTGGTGCTGAAAGATGAAAATAAATATTATTATTATTATTTAGTATTAATTATTGTGTACATAATAAATATTAAATAATTAAAATATTTAAAAGTATGTGTCATGTGACTGAATCAACAAGACTAAGTAAATTATTTACATTTATTATTTAATATTTATTTTACTTACACTCTTGTAGTGCCTCTTCAAGTTATACACAGAGTGCTGCTGCATCTTGAGGACATTGCTACAGGTCCGCTGGGTGCACTTGGCCTCCACCCTATCCTTGGCATCCACAGAAAATATGAAGTACCTGAAATTTTGAAACTTTAACAAACTGGATACAATTTTTTATTTTACAAATTAGTGAACTCACAATTGATTATTTATTCTATACTATTCATATTATTTTTAAATGTTTTATTATGCAAAGATGGCTAGACGCCGTCTACTAGAATGTTAAATTTGAGAGGTTTTGCCACTTTTTGGAATTACTTTTTCAAATGAGCGAATTCCCTCTGCACTTCCATTGTGCGCGCATCCTGAGATCCCTGGGTGTCCTGGCTCTGGCTCAAGACCACAGTGTCTGCCTGGCTGCGCCCACCTCCTCCACACTGCCAGTGGCCACAGGGCTGCTGAAGACATCCTGGGAGATGGGGTCGTCCACCTCCAGGTCCATGCTGCTCCTTTTCAATAACAAATTATTAATTGACAAATTAACATTAACTTTTTATGTTACTTGTCACACTGCTCACGCATTATTCAGATGAATTAAGAATAAGATTAATTTATAAAATTTTAAAATTGTACTTAAATAAATGAATAGCTCAATTAAATTAATCAATTTACTAACCTGTAGCTTCTCTCTCCGCTCAGAGGTCGGGTTCGGGTCACAAACTTATCCATGACTCGTGATTCGTAAAAAAACGAAAAAGTAAAGTATACTGACTCAGAGTGACCGTCAGACAATGAACACACACGAACACAAACGTATACACAGAGAGAATAAGAGAGTGCCAGAGAGAGACAAAACTTGTACGCCGAGTAAGTACTAAGCTGGTACTAAGTAGGGTCCCATATAGCCATTTAATGACATCATCAACATATGTGTTATGACGTCATTTTTTCAGATGGATTTCTAATCATACTACATGTAATAATTATTTAATAATTATAACAAAGATAATTTTATCTCTTTTATATTTAGAGAAGAAAGAGAAAAGTTATATTATAATAATGTAACTTTTCTCTCTCTTCTCTGAATATAAAATGAAATTCTATATGGGACCATGAACGCAACCTCTTTGTTATGACGGGGGTACACATTTTATATATTAAGAAAGGACTGATTGTCACTTATTCTCTCTGCGTATACACAATAACTGCACGACGTGAACTGAGTGGCTACGCGTGGCAACACTGCTGCCACGTGTCTAGACAAGAATAAACAATTTCTGGCGCACCTTTTTAGTCCATGCCACGTTAGCGGCATTACATTTAGAGCAAAAAGCGAGAAAAAGTAGTCTTTTTTCTATGAGTAATCCTTTGTAATAACGGAAACTTTTTTATGTGAGCGGATGAGCGGAAGTTAATTTTAGAGGGTCCGCTCACCACATTCCGCTCATTTCTCACAAAGATGATCCGCTCTTTGCATTCCGCTCACCAATTCTCCTCCGCTCAGAGCGGAAGAGCGGACGAGCGGAATAATGAGCGGAAGTGCCCACCACTGGATTTTACCTTAGTGCATAGAGATCATCTTGTGGAAGTTTTAATGATATTGAATAACGTTAATTGTTCCTCAACAGATTCAAAAGTTTTTTTGTGTAAATTTATATAGTATTTTTCCCCGCTATTCAATCGCCTCTCATGTCCTCATAAATAAAATTTAAAATATCAAGTGCAAAATGTAAGTGATCTCAGGATTCTGAATTAGTTTTTGTTTTCCATTTGGTACAAAAATAAACGAGGAATTAAAGTTTTCAAATCGTCATTTTGGGATATTTTCTATAAAAATGATTATTTCAATACATTAATTTGTCGTTTAATTTTGTATGTAGATAAAAAACAAAATTAATTTGGAATCTTTGAGTTCATACGTATATTTGGAACCAAATTATTTTAAAATAGCATTTATATTTATGACATGATAGGTGATCAAATGGCTATAAAAATACTAGATAAGTGTACTCCATAACTTTTGGCCCATATATATATATATATATAATAAGAGAGAGAGAGAAGTACTTGTATATTTTTAAGTGATAAGAATACAAAGTTGATACAGTTTTGAATATATATATATATAACGAGGGATTACGTGTAAGCATTTGGGTCATCTGGATCCCAATGGTACAATTATGATTTGTATATGATCCGAACACACACTGTCAATAACTCCTTATGGTTCCACAGCCTCAACTACCAGAATAAAAATATTGCCTTCAACTCAACCTCCTCTTTTGTATTTGGCAAGTACTATTTATATATGTAGATATAAAACAAATTCTACATTACAGAGGACTTGTACCCTCAATATATTCTTTCATTAAATCTACAAGGCCCAATGTTTATTATTATTATATAATATAGCGGACGAGCGGAATAATGAGCGGAAGTGCCCACCACTGTCTGTTACACACTTACAGAAGGAGGCATAAAACCCGACCATCGTATGAAGTTTGCTGGCTCTTTCCCGACGGTCAAACATACCTTCGCATATATGTACACTATATTGGGTCTTTTTACCAGGTGTAAGTTAATGCCTTTTTTTCTTTTATCGAGTAAAACATACAACAGAACATGAAATAAAATGGTATGTGCTAAAGATCAAACAGATTGCCCTCAAATTTCCGAGTTGTAACAGCTTATCTAGACGTTGATACTCTTTTAGCAACAACAAAATGATGAAACATATACAGATCAGCATATTCGACCACTTGTAATATTGGAACTATTTGTGCTCAGGATAAATATATTTACATTATTCTTTATTTATGTGTTGTTATTATAATATTGCAGCCTTCACTATGAAAAAGGATACCACTGATATTACAAGAAAAACCTACGACGATAAATGACAATGTTCAAAGCCATCATTTCTGGGGGCTTAGCCAATCTTATACTGAGATTGATCAAGACCAGCTAATTAATGTGCTGTTGTAGATTGAAGAATGCCATTAACTGATTTAGGTGATTATATGGGACAATATTTTAAGAACTAAGAAAGAAAAGGATAAATATAAAGTGGTATATTTTTATAATGGTAATATGTTTATATTTTCGAGTTTTTTGTGTTATCTAGAGATCGATCAATAATTGACTTTATGGGAGGATATATTACAGATGGTGTCCAGAAGAAATGGCTCAAGAAATAATGGACTTTGGCCATTTTTTCATACGTCATCATTTTCCTCTTCTATCTGGGGTCATTTCTTCCTGGTTCATTTTCCTTGGGCCATTTCTTCCTAGACCGTATTTTCGTTGGCTATTCTTCCAAATATTATGGATCGTTTTTAGAAAATAGCCGATAGCTGATTAATCAGCCGATTGTTTTTTCTTAAAGGTATATTTATTTTGTTTGTTTGAGGGAAGAATCCAAAAGAGTACGAATTGAAGTCGAGTCTTAAATCCAAGGTGGAATCGAATACACGATCTGTGCCCATTCCCTAAAACACACAATCACTTTAACCATGTTGTTTACTCATTCTACCGTGGGAAGCCAAACAGGTAAATAATTTTACAATTCTTAAGAATAGCTGGGATTTAGTTCTGGAGGACGTCGATGAAATCATTTTTGAGCTATCACTCTCTTAAGACAAAAGAAAATCCCTCTCAGCCAACATGTGATAAGACGTCTCATCACTCTGCTGATAAAAACGACACTCTCGAGTGAGAAATTTGTTCAACAATGATTGATGATATCTAAAAAAGTTATGACCAGTTTTATCTGTATTTGAATAAACAGAGATTCAAGTGTAAGATGAATCAATCGTCTATTTGATTGAATGAATGTATTATTTTTTAATATAATAATATATATTAGAAAACTCCGAATCGTAATAAAATATTTTATGAATATTGGCAACAATCGGAGCCAACCATTTACCGATACCGATAGCTTGAAAAAATCACGATTGGTACCGATAAATCGGTCGGCCTCTAGTATTAACTACTTAATCTTTTTTTTTTTTTTTTTTTCGGTTAAAAACATTTTATTCGGTTGACTGCAAAATTTTATACAGTGTAAAATATAATACACTAAAATTATATACAGAAACAGAGTAAACTATTCAGGGCATTTGCGAAAATACATAACTACTTAATCTTATATTTATATCTGCTTGATTTCTTGAGTTAGAACGAACTTCAAGTGTTTAAATAGTTATTTTTTGGCTTAGACTTAGATCGTTGATTCGACAACGTCTGTAATCGAACTTACACTCTGGGATCCCATCTTCAAATAAAACTTCAATCTCTTAGATTTTACCTTAAAGGAATATTATTTGTAGAAACTTTTATCTGTCCTTAAATATATGTATAAATATCAATCATTATAAATTAAAATGATATTGAAACTACATTTGCCTAAGAACTTACATAATAATTTGTTCGAAATATTACCATTAAGTAGCCGATTTTATATTAGGCCTCTATAAATTGCATGGTTTACTTGTTTTCACCTTAAGAGTTACGATGCCTACCACGCAAAAAAAAACCTACAGGTCCTTAATCATTTCACAAGGAGTCTCTTCCTCTTTCTTTGTAAGCATTGCATGCTTCAAGGTCATAGCCCATCAAACCTACTTGTATTCGCATTTGTAAATATAACTATAAGAGACGCCATTTCGCGCTTAAGAGCCTAATAACAAAAGACTATTGAACTTTGCGTCATGAGCATGCTAAATTCTTCCTTTTAGTCAGAAGGACATTCTGAGCGTTAAGTGTGTCAATTAAAAAAAGAGCAAGTTATTTCCCAAACCAAATAGTGATTAAAACCCTCGCAAATGGGGGCATACATATTTAAATGTCAGATGTATTCCTAGGAAATGCTTTTCTGCCTAGAGGTCTACGAATAAAGTTCGAGTTATCTAGAGGTTTTATATCTTACTGTCTTTACGTCCTTCCTATTAATGAAAATACAAGGAATATTTTATTAGATTATAAGAGGGGGTAACAGAAGAGATATCACTTCAAAAGAAATTACCTATAAGCTTAAGGTTAAATTCTTTGATATCTATTTTGAATTCTTATCACAATTCCTTATTCAATATTAATATATATTTTATTATTTTATATATTTATCAATTATACATTACAATATTTATTTTCATTTTGCAAATCATAATAATAAGGTTTACTGTAATTTCATCGCGCTTAAATTCCTCGTGGACCTTTTTATAGCCTGCTTTTTTATTATTTACCTATTTACCCCGTGTACTCTTTTTAAGTCAGTCAATTTCTTTGTTCTCCTTTTTCTCGTAGACATTTTTGTCGTGAATCATATTCTCCTTCTACTTTTTGTAGTCAACATTCTTTTGTCACGAAGCTTTTTGGTCGTGAGATATTTTCCTCCTTGTTTATTATTTAATTTTGTAGACCCTAATCTCGCTTGCTAGTCGGGGGTTCCATGGGGATGAAATCCACAGCTGATAATTTTTGGGGGTAAAAGACACCCGGCCCAAGAGTTTTGCACACCTTAGGAAAATGCAAAAAGCTTTGCGACAAAAATACCCACAAGAAAAAAGATTAAGCGAGGTAAATACCCACGACAAAAAGAAGAGCTATAAAAAGGTCCACGAAGAATTTACGCACGATGAAATTACGCACGATTTAATAGAAATAATAATACGGCCTTTTTATTAATATATTATAAACATAATTTTTTATCTCTTCTGTAATATAATAAAACATGACTATAGCATTGGGGCTGACTAATTGTTTATATCTGTTTTGAAACATGCACAACTCATAAAGTTTGCTCGTATCAGTAATTTAAATTAGTAATGAATTTCTTAAGGTGTTACATATATGCTTGTTTAGGACTGCATTTGCACTTTATCTTAATGTTATGATAATCTTAAACAAATAGTCTTGGAATAATTTAAATTTTTATAATGTAATCAAAGGACTAAAAAATCGAATATTAACAAGAAAAACGTTGATTATGAAAACATTTCATTTTACAATTCATTCATAATATATATGTAATCATGATGGAGATTTATTTTGTATGTTGAAAGTTATACAAATAAATTGAGTCCTTGCAGTAATATAATTTAAATCTTCATGGTGAGGCATCCTTTCAAGTATATTTGTCTTTTCATCGCAATTATCCATCAAAAAGCAACGTTTCAAAATTAAATAATAACTAGAGGCTTATAAACACTCAGAGAGTGCAAACCTCCACCGTCACGGGGTCCTTATGAGCCTTCCGAGGCGGATTTTTCACGACTGGGGCGGCGTAGAGGGACGGGGAGGGTTCCCCTCGACGGAAATTCCGAGAGGAAGACGCTCCCGGCACCCGATTTTACAGCACAGCGACATCTATTGGCAGAGTAGGCTACTTGAAATATTTATTAGTATTTAGCTCGTTTTGCATCTTATTTCTGCACTTAGAGATGCCAAAATTTAATCACTTGTTTCTTTTTGGCATTTCCAACAACTCCACAAAGTTTCATCCGAATCCATTCCGTACTTTTTGAGTTATCCTGCTGACAAACAAACCAACCAACAAACCAACGCCAGTGAAAACAATACTCCTTCGGCGGAGGTAATGAGATACTATCATGTATATATTCTTACACATTAGCCCTGTTATTTTTGTTATGTATAAATATAAACTATACATAGAGGTCTCTGGCAGGGGCGGATTAAGGCAATCATTGGCCCCTCGGATATTATTTCTTTCGGACCCCTTATGCATCATTGGCCGTTTTACAATTTTGTAGGGATGTTATGGCACCACTTATTTTATCGAAAATATAGAAAATCTCACTCTCAATGTTGTTTTTTCTAGCCTGTCTTGTTACTTATCGTGGAACATGAAATTAAGACTGTGTTATTCACACCATACTTAGTCTATGTTACGTTTCGTCACTCCCAAATTGGCTCAATCTGTGTTTTTTTAATACCCCACCAATTCAATAAAGATCCTTTTTGTACCATGCTAGCGAATTTTCATTTACAAAAAAGTCTTACTAACTCCAGAGTCTCTTCACACATTGATACCTAGGCTTCAATCTATACTTGTGTCCCACCCAAATCTCTCTTAATCATCTATACTTTTTTAAAGCCTCTTATGATTACAATTGAACACATTCATCCCCGTTTAATATTATCAATAAAAATAAAACACCTTTTTATCTAACTTATTTCGTGACTTTTTTTTACCACCAATTGTGTTTATAT
This sequence comes from Caligus rogercresseyi, assembly GCA_013387185.1. Classification (NCBI taxonomy): domain Eukaryota; kingdom Metazoa; phylum Arthropoda; class Copepoda; order Siphonostomatoida; family Caligidae; genus Caligus; species Caligus rogercresseyi. Next base: position 9,691,833 of record CP045891.1, on the reverse strand, counting down.
TATTTACCTATGTTCAAGAATCCACACAACCTCTGGCTTGTAATCTAAGTTTGTCCTTGTTAAGATTTCTCTCTCCCCCTCTTAAGAGTTTTTTCTTTCACTCTTCTTCTTCCCTTTGACTTTCTAAAAAGGCCTCGGGGATTCTCGGCAAGGCCTAACCAATGAATAAAGCATCATCCTTCATGTCGTGCGCTACGAAGGATTCTTCTTTTTTCTTTCTTTATTATGTGTGTATGCCTCTGTGTGTTTTTATGTCTTCTCTTCAATGATCAATTCTTTTTTTCAGCAACCTTCATTTTTTCCTCCCTTCCTTACTTCAGTTTGCATGAGGCTTCTTCTTCTTCTTCCAAGGAAGAATCAACATGCAGCTTACTCTAGGCGTTTGGGTTGACTGAATAATCACAATGGAGGCAATGAGTCCGTGGCCTTCATCAAAAAGGAATCCACTATGGAATATGTAAAGAGAGAGAGAGAAAGAGAGAGAAACCATAATCACCATTAAAAGCTGGGAAATAAAGTTTATACTATGGAATGCATACCACCAATAGACAATAATGCGAGCTCTAAATAGACCTCTTTCTATGAGTGTGTCTAACAATGAAAGCCTCTTTAGTGGCATGGGTTAATGAGGGCCCATTCAAACACTTGAGTACTTGTTTCTATTAGCAGACAGATAATGGATATTGTTACTAGGCAGCTTAGTCTCTTATATTACAGCCACGATAATATTTTAGTTACAACCAATATTATAACTATAAAAACATCGGCATTGTTTTTAAACATTAAGAACTGGAGTACATATTCCATTCCTTTATATAAGTGAGTTTAATGTGACGTCAAATGTATTGTGGATTATTGTTCATTCCTTAACTAATATAAATAAATAATGACTAAAAATAAAACAGTTTATTATTTAATATATATATATATATGAAGAGTATGAGTGATTCTTCGTTAACTCGCAGAATGACTAGGGCGATCCTTGATATACAAGGATATATTAAGTCAAAGAATTAGTGAACAAGGAGTCGCACAGTCATATAAAAATATGGCATTGATCAATGTAAAAACACATATATATATATATATTCCAGTATTTTACATTTTTTTCTATGATCTAAGTTATTATTGGAAACTTATAATTATATTACGGCATGACTAACTCAAAATTCATCTTGAATTGAAATCGAAGAATGATATTAAAGTGCCGGTACGGTAATAATAGACTAAGCTGCCTAGTAACAATTCTATTGATTTATGTCGACTGAAGGCCGAACAGCCTTATTTTCGTTATAAATAGACACAAGTTAAACATTGGATGAAATATAACCCAATGACAAATTGGTTCGGAATATGCAATTAAACAACATTATAATTAAAGATTAATCAGGAAAAGGGTCATCAAGACAGAATATACATTTGAGAAGTTTTAATATTCCCAAATGAGAGCAATAAGATATTGCTAATATAAATGATATTAACCTCATCAATGATATAATTATATGTCTTTTTATTTGATATACAGCTATGTATGTGAGTTTAATATTAATGTAAAACATAATTAACTTTTCCTTGTCCACCATCGAGGGGCTCAAAACAAGTTATTAGAATTGATAGCTAGAACAACAGAACGTTGTATGGGAGTAACATTGGTTCGTTTATGAGGTATCAATTTTCCTCTTTACTTTGTTTTTTTAACTACCAATGATTTGCGGATTCTAATTTAAAATTATATGTGTACCACATATAATGAGCCAAACATAAAAAACCCTCTAAATTTTGATCAAAAGTATGATCCCCTCTGGCTGTGATTACGTCATTGGATTGCTCTCAATGTTCGGCCGTAGTGTCTTACTCATGCCCCTTCTTAACCCCATCTGTATAAAGTAGATATATAGAAATGGTGCGATTGTTATATTTTATTTACAACTTGTGTAACTTCTCCACAAACATATTTCATAGGGACGATGTTGTTTCAATTTTTGAGTTATCTTATTATCACCTATTTGGTTTTACTGGATATGAATGAGCAGAATAGTGTTAATTAGTTTATCGAACCTAGAACCTATCTTATCAATGAGAACCTTCCCCTCTCGGGAGTATTCGAACCTGCGCCATCAACATTGAGAGTTGAACACGCCTTAACATACTGAGCTATTAAGAAAAAGAAGCTTCTCTATGATAATTTATTTTACAGCCTAATAATATGTTTAGCTGACATAACATCTTATATGGATACTCTAATTATGACGTCTTTGTTTACATTTTAAAAATTCATACTATTTTTTATTCAAAAACAAATTTTATAAATATATTTGCCATCAACGTCACTGAGACATAAAACTTTTTTTTACAATCAAAACCTAAGCTTTAAAAATCCTATGTAAAATCCAGAAACTATTAATACACATGAAAAGTATAGAATTGCAAAGTCGCAAACAAAAGTATTAATTAGTCTACGCATACATAACTTGTAATTTCAAATAACCCATTTAAAAGCAGAGCCAACTGCGATCTAACACAATTAGCCTCTGTTGCAAAGCCCTGCCTTACCCAAACAACCTTTTTATGGCTACTATCAATTACCATCTCCAGTATGCAACATTAATATATATACTTTTAAAGCCTGCCTTACTGCCTACTAAAAAGACCCTGTTGTTTTGAACTACCCTTTTCTCTTAATGAGGAGAGCCCAGTAGTGTAGAAATTATATCTAAGATAAGTCACATTCCCCCCCCTGAGCTTCGCCTCTCAAAACAATATGTTTGTTTCAAAGGGCATTGAATAAGAGGTAAGTATACTTACCAGGAAGACCATGGTATTCAATTGAGCCCTCTGTTTCCGTTGACATAGCAATTAGAAACATTTGTTATTGAGGTATGAGCTTATATGTAGAGTAGTGCCTTCAGTAGTGGAGGCCCGTTTCTTTTTCTTTTTATACTTCTACTCGTCTTTAACCATGCTGTTGTTTAATGAGCTTATGAATTTTTAATTTGTTAATTAAAGGGTATTAATATTTAAAGAGAAATTTGCATACATGAGGTTTTGCCTTTTACACATATATATGTATACACCACACAAACATAAGAGTTGGGCATTCCCTGTGCACTTAAGAGGTTATTATACCAAACTTGGGTGGTAGGAATAATAAAAACAGATTATATTCTTGTGAAAAAAAGACTGTTTAGTCGAATTCCTAAGGGATATATAATTGACTTATGGAAACTGGGCTTCTCGTAATGAACATTGTATGGATTAACATGAAAATGGTGGTGGGAGCATTATTTTATATTCTGGAGGGTTTCTGGATGGTCTTAGTTGTTTGTTGTATCAGTTAAATAACATATACCTATTATTTGCTAAGAAAATTACTATTTAGTATCCATGATAAATTAAAATACGGTAAATGATAATTGTTATATGAGAGGTCAATTTTGTTTCATTCTTTTTACTGCATTAACTTGATAGTAGTTTCACATCTGTCATATCTTTCTTCTAAAATACTTCCAATTTTTATGAATTTGAATAGCATAAACGAAAAAGATACTATGATGAGTAGGCAACTCAAAATATCCTTGCTTGAGATTCGAAATACTATATTCTTAGATCTATAATGACAGGTAAATGAATGATGGGACCATAGTCAAGACTCATTTTTTGATATATCTTTTTCGTATCAACCCCCGATCCATGTGAATGTGATATCATCATATCTTTAATTAAGTTTTTTAGTGAACTCTGTTATCACACCCTGTGTATTCAATCCCTGCATGCTCTATGTATATATTTTTTAAGGATAGGAAGCTTTTGGTGAAGAAAATGTTTATCAAAGAAGCTAAATATTTCCCACCATACTAAATAGCTAATATTAACATAATAAATTTCATGAAAGTTTGTCAAACATAGCGACTACTTTAAAAATATATGAGCAACAAAACAAGGGGTTGCTTTTTTTGCCATGAACATATTTTGTAATTTGTTATTATTTATATACCTATAAGGTTTGAGGATCAGCTATATATATAATATTATGATAAAATATATAATTAAAAACTGTGTCACAAGAAGATTATATATTTATATAATTTTTGTCATGTATTCAAATTGTGCAGTGCATTATTGCTTTAATAAAGAAACCATCTATGATCATCATTCATGGAGCTTGTTGCATTACTACCTTATTTGTAACTCGGACCATGTTTGTGTGTGGATAAAGTAATATTTAACTGAAACATCTTAGGGCTACATTACTATCCTCAAGAATGCATATCCATTAAACCATTTATCTAAATAATATAGAGATAGGTTTTATCCATTGGCCTACATAATAACTGCATACATAATATGCTCATAAAAGAAGAGAAGAAAAATACTCCATACAGCCAGCAACAGGTAGGATCCAACCTATGTCGCTTTTATGACGAAATATTCTGAGAGTCGATGAAACAAAGAAAATATTGTTATCCCTTGAGCAGTCAAAGTCAAAATACTCTGTCTTAAGGAATAGAAAAAAGGAGAAAGGACAAAAGTAATAATACCCTGTGACTTCGTTTTAAGACACTACTTCTTATGAAACATAATATAGGATGAGGTCACTGGACATTTATTGCTGGATTTCCCTTTTTCTATTTCTAAATTGTTTCACCAAACGCGGCAGCCATCTTAGATCCATATACCTCATCAAAGACCTCTTGAAGTTGAGTAAGTTTTTCTGTTTCTAAATTGTTTCACAGAATGGGGCAGCATCTTAGGCCAATATACGTCATCAAAGACGTCTTGAAGTCCAGTAAGTTTTCTATTTCTAAATTAATTCACCAAACGGGGCAGCCATCATAGGTCCATCAAAGACCTCTTGAAGTCGAGTAAGTTTTATTCTTGTTGAGTGGTAAGTTATTATTTAAGTCAGTGATTTATTATTTATTTTACCTCCGCCGAAGGAGGTATTGTTTTCACTGGCGTTGGTTTGTTGGTGGTTGGTTTGTTTGTCAGCAGGATAACTCAAAAAGTACGGAACGGATTCGGATGAAACTTTGTGGAGTTTTTGGAAATGACAAAAGAAACAAGTGATTAAATTTTGGCATCTCTGAGTGCAGAATTAAGATGCAAAACGATCTAAATACTAATAAATATTTCAAGTTAGCCTACTCTGCCAATATATGTCGCTGTCCTCTGTAAAATCGGGTGCCGGGAGCGTCTTCCTCTCGGAATTTCCGTCGAGGGGAACCCTCCCCCGTCCCTCTACGCCGCCCCAGTCGTGAAAAATCCGCCTCGGAAGGCTCATAAGGACCCCGTGACGGCGGAGGTTTGCACTCTCTGAGTGTTTATATGCCTCTAGTTCCACTTTCAATCACTTTATTTATCCTGAGAATAAGAGGATTGAAGGAAACAAATGTTTTATTCAAATACACCTTCCCCAAACCACCTATAGGATCCAATGAATCCTCCCAAACCAACATGGATGGTTAAGTCTCCCTTTTTGTTAGCCATTTTTGACACACCCATATGAGGATGGGACCCAATAATAATGAATGGAGAAGCCAAGCGTGGACTTACATAGATAGGTAGGTAACTCAATAATTGCTCCAGTAATGACACTCAGTCTTATAATCAGTGCTTGATACATTTATGTATGTGTGTGTCTTATGTTATAATGCTGTCCTAATTATTATAATCAAGTCAGGAGAAGAGAAAAAGAGAGAAGATGAGGAGGACAGACCTACTACTACGCACGTACAAGACGAAAAGTTATTATGTGTTTTTATATTATTAATAACGATATTTTCTTTAAGCCAGCAGCTGTTCCGGCATGGAAGATAGGACCCCCTAAGTAAAAAAGAATGAACTAACGCTTTTTGTCGTCTTTCTTGTCTACTGGTAATGATAATAATAACAGTACCACGAAGGAGATGTTTTCAGCATCCCTAAACCAGTATATCAAACGGTGATCTAAGATAATAATAATAAACATTGGGCCTTGTAGATTTAATGAAAGAATATATTGAGGGTACAAGTCCTCTGTAATGTAGAATTTGTTTATATCTACATATATAATAGTACTGCCAAATACAAAAGAGGAGGTTGAGTTGAAGGCAATATTTTTATTCTGGTAGTTGAGGCTGTGGAACCATAAGGAGTTATTGACAGTGTGTGTTTCGGATCATATACAAATCATAATTGTACCATTGGGATCAGATGACCCAAATGCTTACACGTAATCCCTCGTTATATATATATATATATATATCAAAGCTGTATCAACTTTGTATTCTTATCACTTAAAATATTACAATGCTCTCTCTCTCTTCTCTTATATATATATATAAAATAATATGGGCTTAAAAGTTTTGGAGTACACTTATCTAGTATTTTTATAACCATTTGATCACCTATCATGTCATAAATATAAATGCTATTTTAAAATAATTTGTTCCAAATATAGGTATGAACTCAAAGATTCCAAATTAATTTTTGTTTTTTATACATACAAAATTGAACGACAAATTAATGTATTGAAATAATCATTTTTATAGAAAATATCCCAAAATGAAAACGAAAAATTCCTCGTTTTTGTTTTTGTACTGAAACAAAAACTAATTCAGAATCCTTGAGATCATACTTACATTGCATTTGATATTTTAAATTTTATTATATGAGGACATGGAGGCGATGTGATGGAAAAAAATATATACATTTACACAAAAAAACTTTTTTGAATCCGTTGAGGAGACAATTAACGTTATTCAATTTCGTTAAAACATCCACAAGATGATTTCTATGCACTAAGGTAAAAACCTGGGGATAGTATGCAGATTTGTTGGCGAATTGAGAGAAAAGATACGACCCCTTAGAGATTACATTGTTTTACAAATTTGAACTTTTTTGCTTTAGCATTGAAATAACTGATTCTACCTCTTTGAGGTCGCTGTATCCAAAGAATATGTTATTAGTTGCTCTTCTCTCTCTACGTCATATTGGTTCACAATCTTTTATTATACTCTTCCTTCATAAACCAAATAATTTAACACTGTTATTCATGTAACAACAACGAAGTAAAAGCTTTGAACTAGTATGGATTGGAGTAGGTAGATACCTAAGCATATACCGTAAGGGTGTTGTAGTACCGTATTAGTACAGAGTTTTTAATGTAAAACCAGAGTTGTTGTGCCAGGAAACACTACTGTCAGATTGGATTTAGTGGCCTCAAATTATCCAATTATCCAAAAATTCGTCTTTGTTTAAAAAAAAAAGAAAATGGTGTGTTCACCAATGTTTGATTAAATATTCATTAACCTTGTACTATTAAAAGGGGAAGATGAAAAAATCATTTAAAATTAATCGAATTACAATTTATATCTTAACTTTTGCTGCTGTCAATATTTAAAAAGAAGGACTTTTTGAATGAACAATAAACTATAAGTAGAAATATAATTATAATGAACATCTTCTAAAAGTTTGATGGAATTAATGATGGATGAAAAGTTTAAATGGAATATTTAGCCGAATCTCAGGGTAGGAAACTGAATCCAATTCACTTATAAATTATTGTGAAAGACCATATCTAATTTTGATCTGACATAATGCTTGTTATTAATTTAAGAGTGGTTGAGTTATCGAATATAAAATAGTAAATATTATTTAATTCAACATAGTACATACATATATAATTTTATATAATTTTACCAATTAACATCAATAAAACCTATTTAACAAATTCCAAATCATTATTACCAGGGATGTTATAAAACATAACATCACTGCTTTTTTATCGAGGATAATATTTTGTATTTCCTAATTTCTATTTTTTACCTGATCTCTGAGATCCCAGTATCTTCATCATATTATTTTTCCCTCAACTCAGTACACATCGAAGCAAAATTTAGGACTTTCAAATAATTGTTTACTTCATATTTATTCTGTGTCCTTTTCCAATAACTAAAACCAATTTTCAAGGTTCCCTTGATCTATTATTCCACTTGATACTGCGTTTCAATGTAAAGAGTTGACAAGTCATCGGAATAAGCCTCTACTTTATTCTCTAGCTATCGATTCTGATTACTTTTATTTCACTAGAATCATTATTTTCCTCATAAATCCTTAGTTTAAGGGGCTTAAGGGTGTTAATCTATCGCGGATCTTTACCATCCTTGGAATCAGGACAAGTTCAATAGTATTCAGTGGAAATATGTGGGGATCTGGTACGATTTTATCCGTCTACCTCCGCTGGACATCCTCTATTTATACAACGGATATGAGGCAATACAGGAAATTGGCAAAAGACAAACAAAATAATTGTATTCAATTTTGTTATTTTATTTATTATTTGCGAAAATTATTTGTCATGTCTGTATTTTTGATTACAATCTCGTTTACTTAAAGTTTTTCTTTATATTTAATTTTTGTTGATAGTGCTACTAGATTTTAGATTAGAGATTTAACTTTAAACTACAGGGCGTATACGTATAATCCGAACTAATTAAAACAAATTTTTGAAATTTTGATAACTTATTTATTTATCAATATTTTTCAACAATTTTTGAGAAATGAAAGGCACACATATATAGATATTAATTTTTCAATATAGCCCCCATCAGCGTCGACGACCATCTCGAGGCGGTGCCTGAAGCGGCTGAGGCCTTGGCGACGACGTCCTTCTTCATATTGGCGAACTCCTCCACGATGGCGGCTCTGAGGGAGTCGAGAGTGTTGTGAGCGTGCTTGTTGGTCTTGTTCTCGACCATGCCCCAGAAGAAATAGTCGAGGGGTTGCAGTCAGGGGAGCTTGGGGGCCACAAGTCCAGTGGTAAGGGAGGTTCTCCAACAGCCACGCCTGGGTCTCCCTCGACTTGTGGGTGGGAGCCTCTTCTTGTACGAACTATAGCCCAGTCCTTGTTGATGGTGTTGGCGATGGTCTTCTTGGAGCAGCTCATCTCGGCGGCCAACTTGGCGTAGGAATTGTTGCCGTCCTCGTTGACCTTCCTCTTCACCTCGGCGACAACTCGTCGGTCCTGGTGGCCCCCAGGGACCGAGAACGCTTTTTGCGATGAGCATCATTCTTTTTTGAAAGAGTTCAAAAAACAGCAAAGGAAGCGAACATCGCACATGGCCTGATCAGACAGATAAGATGCAAGCGCAGTAACGTACATATGTGCGTTGCAATATCTCATAACCGGATAATGTGTTCTTTATATTTTTATATTTTTATATTAATATCTCTAAATCAATAAAGTCTCTTAAAAAAGTTCATCAAAATATCCTTTTAAATAGGCTTACGTATAAACTTTTTCTAGTATTGAAAATATACATTTTTTAAATTTGATTATCCACCTTTTCGCTATGAACATCAAAGAGCAAATATGCTAACGTATTTTGGGATTCAAATATTGGGAACCAGGATTTTCTGATTCTCTGTTATTTTTAATAATGAACACAATAATAAGACAAAAAAATATGTATTTGGCTTTTGACGATTTACGGAAATTCTTTTTAAAATTCACTTAAAATTAATTACATTCAATCAATTATATATATATATATAGTGTTATATTGTAACCATTACTATAAGTATACTGCAGAAGCCTGTTATAACTTTATGTATTTTTATTCCATTAGACATATTTAAAACTTACACGACGTCTTAAATATCACATAGTAGATTCAACATTTCATCAATATCTTTTACTCCTACGAAATACTAACAATGCAAATATAAAGAGAATTACAATCGCATTGACACATTGTCAATTCAATGCAAACAAAGTCCTGACCAATGAGCGTTCAACGACTCTGTCGTACAATTCTACTTGTATTAAAGCATACATTCAAATATTTTGATTGAAAACACTTGGAAGCAGGTGGATCATTATTATTATTTATTATTGAAGATCTAGGGTAGTGAAGGCGTCTCTCTTGATTGTACATACACGGCTTTAAATCTACTAAAAAAAGAAAGGTATACGAGTCCCATCATTGAGGCAATCATAGAATGACAAGTGTGACTTAATAATCAAAAGTTTTTTTTCTTCCTTCATAGCGAAGAGATACTTTGTTTTTAAAGATTATAATCATCGTCCATAGTTGCTATTCTTACACATATATTATAATGATAAAGAATAAATCACATAGAGGATGACTGTATATATAAAGAATAAGTGTATATTTCATGAAAATAAAGCCCAAAATTTGTGTTGCTATTGTTTCTTAATAGCAGGAGATCGACGTTCACTGTATTTCAGTTATAGTTTTGCACACATTGAGAAGTTACGTGATTTTTTTAATGCACCGATAACGCTATAGATATAATTTAAAACATACATCATCAACAATAGGCATAAACGCATCATGAACTGTTTAAATGAATAATAAGAAAACGTTCCGACAACAAGATGCTGCCTTAATCGAAACGCGGTTGGAAATTCAGGATGAAATTGAGGGATTGTGCCCAATTGAAATACGAGGGTAGTTCATCCTCAACAAGGGACTCCCTATCATATCAACCAAGGAACGTAGGACTTCCTCAGGGACAGGTTTGGTCACAAGGGCTTCCTGTCAAAATCTTTCTAGCCCCACACCAGAACTAAACCCTCAGTACCTTTTCGTCTAGAGGTACAGCGAGTCCGTCCATAAAATGAAAATGACGGCGAACGTCGATAGCAAAGATAACTTTGATAGCTACAACTCCGAGGGACATCTGGCCATACATTACCCACACCTTGTCAGAACTGAATCCTCTGTTCTACTTCATCTAGAGCAATCTTACCATCAAGAAGAGATTGGAAACATGTCAACATCCTAGACTTCTTTGCAGCCGAGTTAACGGTCGAGAAAGTCATGAGCCTTACGAGTGGGCCCTCTAATATTCATCGTATAATAACAACACATTCCATAGAGATATAGAGAGCTTATTGGACTCGTCAGAGAAATACGTCATTGTGTCAAGAATGTAGCTGAACGATGTTTCTCTACTATTGAAGGGAAGAATGTTATGTTTATATCTCTAAGATTATATCTCTATGATCAGCTTACGACGACGTAGTATCAATTACTTTGTTTATAGTGGACACACATAAACAATAGAACGTTGTTTCTCTGCTATTGAAGGGAATCAGCTCTCTATATCTTTATATCTATGTTACATTCTAGATATTATAATACATAACTATGGAACTCTCGAAACCTTCTCAAGGACTTTTTAACATTGTTTTACAACAGACCACAAATATAAATATATACACACAGTGTAGTAAGCAGTAAGAGAAAGACTCACAGATGTTGTTGAAATTTATGAGTTTGTTGTCCTAGAAAATGTACATATTTTATATAGATCTCGTAAGGGGTTGCATAAGCTTCCTTCCTTCCTTCCATCCATCCACTCCAGGTGATTCATAGATGAATAATCTGAGAGAAGTTACGCAAGGAACTCTTCGAGGAGGAAAAAAAATGAAGTGATTCATCATTTCTGAATATGATGCCTAATTGACTTGTATCATTTTCTCTCGCCAATATTTATTTAAGAAGGTAATTTAAAAAGGGCGCCAAAGTAATCATTAATTTACATATCCAAAGAATATTTCAAGAGTGACTCTCACTATAAATTGGATTAATGTACAAAGAATGTTTAAATAGAAGTAGGAAAAAAAACACCTCCACGGTGACCTTGTGGAAAGAAGGCCCCTGCTTTAAGAGTGACTTCTTAGACCTTGAATGGTTATATACAAGAGGAACTCTTATTAAGAAGAACTGAATGTACATATCATCATCCTAAATGGATAACAATAAATGTATTTAGAGGAGGAGGGCATTGATTATCTTATAGTCAATTAAACATGTCTGTGTGTGTGTGATTAGTCATATGGAAGTGTGTCTGGAGCTAATTAATCAAAAAAGGCAAATGTTATTGAAGATGTATATTGCATCTTATAGCACATAGTATATATGAATCTTTCAAGGCAGATATAAAGGATGTATAATAAATACTGTGATTGGAAAATTATTATTCTATATTTTAGTATCGTCATATCCAATACGTAAAGTAAATATTAGTCCCACGTATTTCCCGATCAAAGGAGGTCTTGATGGAACTACGCTTTCGACTTGGTGATTTTTAATTGTTTGAACTCCTACAGCTATTTAGCCTTCTAAAGAAAATTGTGTAACAGTATTTTTACTATTACAACCAAAACTTTTAAAATTATTATTATTTTGTTAAGTACTATGTTTTGTTTTATAACTTGTCAACATTATTTAGTATTTATTTTATGAAACTTGTTTATCACTTTGTTATGTCCTCATTGCACCTAGGTCTTTTGGCAGGTAATCTAATTTTAAACTGTAATGTTTATTTATGTATTATTTTTACACAATTCTACCGCCTATATTGCTTTGTATCCACAGTTACAATTGAAATAAAGACCGTTTATATATATATATATATATTGTCATATCCAATCAGTAAAGTAAATATTAGTCCCACGTATTTCTGTAAAGTGACACAGTTTTTTTCTTTTTCTGGTTGTTCATATTGCCCATGATATAGATTTTATTTTGTAAGCTGCAATTATTTTCTTTAAAGTTTAGAATTGTCGGTCTGATTGGGAATGGCTGAACTTAACTGTATCATAAGCATGATTCCACGAACCAAATTGGATCCGAAGGGCACAGAACTTTGCAGCAGCGACAGCACAAAAAATGGATAACAATTAAACCTCGATATACCGCGCTTGAATCAAAAATACCCGGAGTAAAGTCTTTTTAATCTTTTAAAAGTCCATTTTAAAATATCAAATCATTGTTTTAAATCAATTAGACGTCATGGATGCCTCCATAAACTCCATAAAAGCGTCTTCATTCAAAGGCATGATGTTTTATTTTGAAGATTTTATCCTCTATTAATTCAGACTTATAAAAAAATATTCAACTTTTATATGTCTGTTAAAGGAAAATCTTATAGTAAGTTCCCCCTCAAAACACAGTATTAAGACATTTGGCTATATATATGCAAACGGCAACTGGACAAACGGCAATGAATATCAATTGAGTTAATGGACAGATTTTTATTTTGTAAAAATATATCAGGTAATTCAAATAATCATTATATTCGAAATACCCTTCATGAAACAATATCTATAGTACAGCTGCATATGTGCTTTTAAAAACAAATGTCCTTTAATTTATTATAATTCATTGTAAAACTATTTTTTACCAATTTCTCATTGTTATTTTCAATTATGAAATATATTTTTATTATTTCGCAATTATTGTTCATACATGAGTGGTTCATATTCGAACAGTCAACTGGTCTCTGAGGGGATATTCAATCCCATAGTATGAATCTACGAGGCTATTGCCTACGTTTTTCTTAGATAAACATGTTTATTAATATTAAATCCGTAACAATATAGCAAAGCATTAAATGAAATATCTTAGTGGACTCCTTGTTTGCTCCATCCCTCTCAAAGATAAGCCAAGAGTGAATAAAGAGTCCCTCAGTCACGTAAAAACCTCAACAATAGTCTGACGCGACGTTAAACAGATCCATGGATACCCGTAATCTAGTGTAAGGCTAAAGTTATAAACTCTACATTAGACTTTAATACTGAATTAAACTTATTTTTTTTTGGGATTGATTTTTTTATTTTTAAATATATATAAAAATGTCACATCTTATATATTATGCAGAGCTGCGACTACCAAATATAAATCGGTATTTAGAACTAGAAGCGTTGTTACCTGTTGTGAAGAAGTTGATCTTTGCCCATATAAATAAACAACTCCGGAGTGAAAGTGCATTTAATATGGGACAACGACTAACAAAAGACAGTTAAGGAAATAATTGATTTGCTATGGCCTTCCATTTCCTTCAAAATCCGATGGATATATGATTTATATAAAAAAAACATGATTTAAGTTTCAAATAATCTCTAAAAACATTATAACAAATTATGTACTTAATTGTATTTTGATATAATTTGTCCGATACTAAATGCATATGAAGAAGTCACAGAGCAGATACATGAATAAAAATTCTTTCTTTCTTATCTAAGGCACCGATCGATATTCGGTAGATATATCTAAAAAATCTACCGAATACCAAATCGGGGGTACCGAATCCAATCTCTGATATTATGCACATACAAAAAATCTCAAGAAAGCCTCACAAAGAGGATATATTCAGTAGCAAGCAGAAGCCAGCCAGCCACTTCTCCTAGTTAGTTAACTTTATGAGAGATGTTGCACAGCATGAATCTTTCTCCCGTCGTGGTTTATCGTAGCTCTAGATCAGAGGCACATACACTACTACTACACAATCATTATTATCAAATGCTTCATCTTAAAAGTAACAGGGAGAGGAGGAGGAGGGAAGAGTGAGAGAAGAGGAGGAATCTTTTTAGTATGTATATAAATTAGGGGCAAAAAA
>CP045891.1:9649060-9677321 GCA_013387185.1 Caligus rogercresseyi | reverse complement strand
TCCATTTACAGGATCTCTCTATATCTCAACTACGAGCGCCTGGCTTCCATACAGGTGAGCGAGCCGGACAACACGGCTCAAAGACCATCATTAATCCCCTTAAAAAACCTGGAGTTCTTTGGTTAGAACTGGACGAAGGACGACTCCTTGAGGACTCTCTTCCTTTCTGCTGCTTGCGAATCGGGGATTTAGGATCTTCCGTTGACGTAAGAACAAGAAGACCAGAAGCGTGGGAAAATAGAATCTAATAGACAAGTGACAATGTGTAGTCCCACAAACCTATGAGGCCATGGTTCCTCCGTATCAGAGGGAATAGCTCCGTGGAATAATCGTCCTTACTTTTATATGGTTCATGGACGAAATTAGACATATTACTTTCTTTATTGCTTTACATACTTATTAACTAGATAATAATAATACTAAATCACCATTTTGGCACAACAGTTACTTATAACATATCAACAGTTCGGTATGGATACACAGGTCAATATGGCAGATAATCGAGGGTAATGAAAATAAATTATTTTAATGGGAAAAAAAACAATAGTCGTATTGAAGGCATAAGCTATTTATTTAATATTTCTTATGTGAGGATATCGATATTACTTTTCCTATAGACACACAGTATTAGTGATTAACATTTTTGATAATTCGGCCACTCTGTTATGGACATGGCAGAGCCATGTAACATACATCATGTTATAGAATTATGCATGTAAACCTCAGTAGACGTTCGGGCAGTATGCTATTTCCGCAACTGAACAAGGGCACCGAAGATAGCCCCAATTATGATTTATTTGGTGTTTTAATCAGGGAAGAAAGGTCCAACATGACGGATTTGTCTATTCAGAGACACAGAGAGACTGCAGTCATGATGGCTCTGCTACAATAGACAGTTATTTAATCCACGATGAAACAATCTCATCCCTGCAGCATCTTCCTTCACCCTTCGCCATTTTGTATTTGATGTCTTTTTTACTGTATGAGACAGAGACCACCATATTGGTTCGTGGCACTAATTCTAGATGAATTGCTGAAATGCTGGACATTCAGACTTGTCAAGTTACTCTCCACAAGCATTTGGTGAGATATGGGGTATCAGAGTCATCTTTTTCAACAGAGCTATACCCAGTGACAGCTAATACAGATTATATATATATATATATATATATAGTAATGTGCTGGGACAATTTGTAACTGCGTTTGGATGGGTAAGATATGTAGGCGGGCATGCAGGTGATGTGATGGCCCTTGTAACAAAACTAACATTCCTTGACTAACTCAACATTTATAGAACGCGGGGAACCCAAGCCCCATAACAATACAACGAAAGTACATAGGACAAAAAGATCACACGCAACGCAACCTTTTAAAAATTTACAAATTTGCAAATAAAGGCCATATATAATTTGCATGTGGTCGTTGGAAGTTGTTTCACCAAATTATTTGACATACTCTTAAGGTCTTCTTGATAAGAACAATCTTGAAACTTTTCAATATTTTTAAAATACTTTTTGAGATAATGAACCGAGCGAATTGTTTATGAGTCTCTAATATGGCGATTTAAATCATCATTAAATACTTTAATTATTATCGAAATATAATAAGTGTGAAAACATTAATTTTGTTATAGTTTCATTAAGACATTGGTTTTAACTTTTAAATATATAAATTTTTGTATTATAATGCATGCTTAAACTATATGAATATTAATTCCAAGAATAAATATAAAAAAAGGAATTTCTTCTGAATGTAGAAAACAAGATTTGTTTGTTGGTTTGTTTGTTTGGGATGCGTGCATTCCATAGAATAAACCATAAGCTGCAATCATTTGTGAGTCCCAGATATGATTAGGGAAGGGAAGCTAATAAAATATTCAAACCTTTTTCCCGCTCCCTTTTTCCCTCCTAAAAAAAAAAAAATGACTACTTATAAGTTAGTGCATGTTGGTTAAGGAAACATCCTCAGGAAATTAATGCTTTCACAATAAGAAACTTTTGATAATTCAGTAACTATTTATATGTACATATAAAATGTACATTTCTATCAAAGTAATTTATACTTATTATGAAAACTTTGTGTGTTACTATTCTTATCATCCTAATATCATAACATTTATATGAAGAAAGAAAAAAACATATGTTGTATTCTTATATTCACTTTTTATGTATGTTTAGATGCTATCAACATGGTAGAGTGGTTAACTTAGGGGAGAATATGGATCCCCTCAAAAATAAGACTTGGAGAGCTATTAACGTATATTCCATTGGCTTACAGTATATTTTACAAAAATATTTAGATACTTTATTAATACCTTATAATATCAGATAAATAATTTGTAATGCCCATAGATTATTAATTAATCTTTTTTTTTGTCCATTCAAAGAGATTGATCAATATTGAGCTTCCCCCCTCGGAAGTCTAACTTTCGCCCTAAACATCAAAAGTCGGGCATGTGTCCACTGAGCTAACGTGCTATATATTATTAACAAATGATTAAGTCTTTCTCAAGGATTTGGAACAGTACTAGTTGGACTGCATATTGATCTGAACGAGAGTATGTCCATTCATAAGGCTTACGTCAGAAAGCCGTGACACAGCAAAAAATAGAGGGTCAATCTTGATTATATATATTTATATATATATATATGTTATAAAATAATTCACCAATCTTGTCCGTCCGTCTGTATATCCGCACGCTATCTCCTCCCACATTTATGGTCATATTTGAACTTTGAAGGTACTATGGAATCTTTGGGTCAAGGCGACCTAATAAACTATTTGCAAAGTGATGGGACCAGAAATGAACCAGAAAAATCACTTTTCTGATTTACTACCTATTTTCAAGGTAAAGAGAGGAAAAAAGAAAAAGCATCTCATGTGACTTAAACCTATTCTTTGTACAAAGTCAAACTTTTTATGAGGAATGTTTGTACAAAACAGAAAATTATTGTAACTCATTGACATAGAAAACCTTTTTTATCTCCACAAAATCCATGATCAAATTTTAAGAAACTTATGTAATATGAACATATGGGTGCCGTAGGCGGCCAAATATGCGAGTACATATAATTGTACAAATGAGGCCAACATATAATAGTGGATATTTCAGAAATTGGGCACTCCAAGTAAACATTCATTATATATTTAAATACAAAAAAATAAAATTATTTTTAAATATTTATAGATACTATTTTTGATAATATTTATTTAGTTTTGTAATAGCTTTTTGTAACACATTTGATCGTTGAATAAGAAAAATACTTATTTTTAAATTATTTTAAAAAATCAGACTTCATATGGAGATCTCAAATAAAATCTATCAGCCAAATATTCACACAAATATAACACTTTACGTAATGAGTTCAATTTCGCCGAAATTCGCGTTAAGTAATATTTTAGGGCTAACGACCATAGACCTCTACTAAATCTGTATCCTGGAAATTATTTAATTAAGATAATTTAAAAAAGAGTTTCAATGCGGTGAGATAGGCTCTTCGTTCTGAAGGGAAAATAAATCAAAAGATACAATATATCTATTGCAACCTTGAAATATTTGGTAGATCAGTTCATTAAGAGCAAAGGGACATGCTTGATTGACTATGACTTGTATAGTGATGAGGACAAAAAAAAATCTAGGACACAAAGGTTGCCCCCCCCCTTCCTAATTATCCCTTCCATTTATAAGCGGTAAACTTTACTTCAAAGGCAAATAATATCTATAAACACAAAAATCTTAAACAATCTCTGAGCCCTCAAAATTATTCACTGACCAAGATCTAATGAATCTGTTGAGGGATACAGGACACGAACTAACAGACGAATGAACGAACGGAATTTTTAATTCATTTGTATAGATGATCACGATTGGCATACAAAATGATGAATGTTTGGTGATAAGTTTATTTAGTTGGATACAAAAACCCTTTGGTCGTTGTTAATTAAATTCTAATCATATGATTAAAATTATGTTTTGCGGCTCGATCTAACTTTGCTTTTAGGCTTTTTCAATCAAACATAATTTAAGCTGATGAGTTGTGAATTAAAAAATACTTATTATGAATCAATTTTTTACACCTGAAAACAAATTTATAAGGCTACAACAAAATATCTTTTGATAGTTATTTTAACTGCGTCCATGTTTATACTGGCCACATAGGTTGGGGATATAGGGCCATTCCAAAAATAATTATGAGCCTAGATTTATTCAGATAGATTTTCTGTGTAGACAAATTGATGTCCTTATAACCAAGTATAATATGAAATAGAAATGATAAATGCATGAAACATAAAAACATTTCTATTAACTATAGCTAATTTATAGTCTGTTACATAATAAAAAATACAAATAAAGAAGAAAACAGTTACTGTTTATGTGTGAGTACAAATACATACAGGGAGAGGTCAATACATTTGGTTTTGGCAAGGTTTTCAATATTAAAGGTAGTATTTTGATATGACAGGTTTTTCTTATATATAAAATAAAAAGCGCAGACGAACTGAATAAAAATCTTAGTTTACATATTCAACAATATAATAACTTTGTTTATAAATAATTTGTATCCATATAAATAAATCTAGCACACTTTAATGTACATATCGTAGAACTAAGCATTATCAAATATGCATCACTTGATAGAATAAATATTGTAAAACGTACTTCAATTCTTAGAAAACCTTGAATTATTTCGAGTCAAGAACTGAGCCTAAAACGAATAAACAAAGTTTCAACAAATCCCAACATATCAGGTTAAGTCTATTCATTTCATGGACCATTGAGTTTACTCAAGAGTATGACAAACTACATGTTTTCTTCACCAATCTTCTTGAAGAAATAAGGAAGTCAAATTTGGCATTTCATGTTGTAAATTTGTATCCATAACAAAATTAAAAAGAATAAGGCTTCCATAGAAGTGCTTCATGTATTTGTATGGGGAATTTAAATAATATGATCGTAATTTTAATCAAGGAATATATGTGCAAACTTAAAAAGAACTTATTAATAGCTTCAAGCAAAATATATTTGCTTATGAAGGAATTATTTGTTTATGAAGATTTCATTAAAATTACTGAAATACAGTCAATGCAAAATTACCATTTTTAATGTTATTCTCATGGCCATGAAATAAATAATTATTTTGTACGATATTAAAGCCTATTTTTATTAGGTAAACATAAAATAACTTTAGAGACAACAAAGGGATTCAATCCACCGATCTATATACTAAGTAGTTACTCAATACTGAAAAAAGACTCTATTTATAGACCTCTTGGATGACGTAATGCACTTTAAAATGGCCTGCTCTACATGGAAAAACAATATAGCTTAGGAACTAATAAAAGGAAATTCTACAAAAAAAAATTATCTATATATATCACCGTATGTTATGTTTAAAAAAAAGAAGTGGTCCTGAATACGGCGTCAATCGGTGGTTTTGTCATTTCTACCTTTTTATATTCCTTAACACACGGTATTTAGAATTTGACTGCCTCAAGAAATAACAAGCATTCTCTTTCTTCGCGTTCGCTTTTAAGAATGTATATATTTCGTCATAAAAGATAGGTAAGATGGCTGCCAGGAGAATTTTTCTTCCCTTTTTATTGACTTTATTATATGTGATTCAAACACATCTCTCATAAATGTCGAAGACATCATCAGAAGTCTTTTTAGGAGTAGGAATATATTTTCTTAAATGTGTGTTCCAAGCAGTGGATTGATTTTCCTCAGATATTAATGAGTCCACTTCCGGCTGAAAGACGAGACGCAATCATCTTCAATTTATGTGTAGGAGGGACGGAGAAGAGTAGTATCCTTCCAATAAATAAGAACTTATGTGTTATAAATGATGATAAGTGAATTACTTGAGACAATTGTCTAGGAAATAATAAGAAGCCACTCTGAAGAGGAACTGCCAGAATACATATAGATGTGTGTGTGCACTATATATAATGTGTGGCACGAACTGATGAGCTGAGTCCTACATTTGTACGGAAGCAAGTGATCATCTATTGAATCACTTTTCTTCATGAATAAGAAAAGGGGGCAAGAAAAAAAGAAGAACAGGCTTTTAAATCTTCCCTCCTAAAATATTGATGATGAGGTCATCAGCCACACTATAAAACGAAAATGGCGCTTTTGATTTAAATAGAAAAGAATCATACAAAATATATAAACTTAGATTCCTAGATGAATTTAATCGAATGTAAGTTAGAAAATGTTTGAAAAGAAGCAGAAATAGAATTTGGGAGCTAAAATATAATGATGAAACCATTCTTAAATAGGTTTCTTGCTTAAGGTTTGTCTTTTTGTTTAAAGAACAAGTATTTAAAATTGAATAATATATATATCATCCTATTGAAATAAAATTAGTTGTTGGAACTCACTTCCAAGAATTGAAATTAACTGAAAGTGAATTGGAAATATGTTAAAAGAGCAAAAATGAATGAAGCAATTTTATTTTACTGCAAGGCTATTTTTAGGTGTTTTATATATAAATATATATAACGACCTATACACAAGGGCATCCCTATTCATGTATTGATTTTCTTATTCCTCATCGAAGACCAGTATTTCAATAAATAATTTAAAACGTAAACAAAACATTTCATAAAAGAACATCTTATATCGTCCTGTTTTATGATTATTTAAAAAGTTGTGTTCATATTGAACTGAGCTTTAGTAGTTTGATATGTGCCACGTCACCTCTATAACAGAGACATTTTTGATAGCAACTGCTCTGCATCGTTAGGCATACAAAGTAGAGTAGATGATAGAAACTGTCCTTGGTCTTTACACCAACTTTTTCCAAGGTATCAACCCCTTTATTTAGAGGTACCACAATAAAAATATCGAGATATCAAATACTTATTGAGTTTATTATACCTAAAAATATAGCATGTTTTTTTTGTTTTTTTTCACGGTCCAAAAAAATATACAATGCAAGAAAAAACGATGCTAATGCGTAAAAGCATATTTTTTACTTTCAAAAAATATATCTCTGAATGTATTTAGAATGTATAATAGTGGCAATAAGTGATTTGAGAACCATACTAATATATATATATGTCAGGAAACGACCGGGTACCCGGCCTAGCTGTTTTTTGAACGGTATGGCCCGGCCCAGTGTCTAAAATTCACCGGGCCGGGACTTTAATATTTTGTTTGTTCGTCATCCTGAGAGTAACAACGTTTTTTTAGAAAATAATTTTAATATTTAAAAAAAATATTTTCTGAGCAAAACATCATCACTTTATTTTAGAAAATTGTTTTTTAATTTTAAAAAATTAATAGAATTTTTTTTCTAAAAAAACGTTGTCACTCTCAGATTGACGAAGGAACGAATATATTAAAGTCCTGGCTTGAAAATTTAAGTCCCAACCCGGCGAAAAAAGTGTCCCGGTCGTTTCCTGATATATATATATTTATTGTCAAATATTGGCGCCATATTTTGCCCCTACAGATTGCAAGCTCATATATTTGTCGACTCTTGCATCGTGTACATTAGAACCAACAACCCAAGTCTAATTATATTTATAAACCTAACACATCTAACACCAACAACAGCAACAATGTAAGCGAACATAATCGCCTCTGAAAGAAAACCTCCCTCAGCAGAACAATGATTCTCTTACAACCTCTTGTTGGATTTTTAAAACCCTTTTATTGTTTTCATCATTTTTGAATTCATAAGTAGGAAACTAAATAAAAGGGTAGAAAAGAACAACAAAAAACGAGAGTATCGACATTATTTCTATATTATTAATATATATATTATAAAGATATAGGCAAAAAATAACTAATTGGAATGGAGTAGAAGATGACATGAGGGGTTGATATATATTATGATAATATTTGGGGGGCTTTTATAATAATATTAATAGGGGGCACAAAACACACTCAACACGTTTGAACGTAGAAGTAGTATTAACATAAGTATATATTTCAAGACAAAATTAATGAGGGAATTATCCAACACACACACACGCAAACATACCATTTAAATAGTATACCAATGAGGGTAGTATTAAAATATATCATGCAAAGTAAAGAAGCCATTAGAGTCAATTAGATAAAATAGTCAATATACTTATTAGAATATAGTAATAACAATAAGTATTTTTGTGTTTTAAAATAAATAAAGAATAATATTATTATTGAACTATTTGAAGGGGTTATTATTTATGGGAAGATGGGAATTATTCTCTCTGCGCGAGCGCGCGCGTGTGAGCGAGCGCGTGTATATACTTATATATTTTTAGTGTGTGGGAGCCTCGTTTTTAAGTATAAACTTCATAAAATAGTAAATATATATATAATGATAGATAAACAATGGGTGCAAAAAATTCTTTGGAAAAGGTACCAGAAGCATAAAGTTTTCTTAAAATAATATTTGGTGACAAGGGGGGTTAAACTTTGGATAAACAATATTTTAAGTATATACAGAAATTACCTATATATTACACGCTATACATAACCAGATCGGAGAGGAAAAAGAGAAAGAGAGACAAATGTGGGAATGTTAGTAATATAAATGCTAATAATAATATTATTAATAGTAATAAAACATTAGAGTTTGTTGTAAAAGGCACTAGAAAAATAGTTATTTATTTTAACGAAGGTTTTTTTGTAAATATATATAGAGATAAATATCAAAAATTGGGGAGGGGGGAATTGTTTGGGGATGCAGGGACGTAGTAGTAGTGGGGACCGGGAAAATCGAAATGCTCACGGGATGGTTTTTAACTTTCTTTCTAACAAAACTATTAAAAATGTAGGACTTGAAGGGGATATGTGAATCATATCTTGAAGGAGGAAAGACGATTAAGCTCATCGGAAGGTATCTTCTTTGTTTATAGAGGAATTCTCTTTCAAGAACTTCTTCTTTTATAATTATTTACAAATAAACGCTTCCGCGTATTGACGGACTATTATTTTTTTCTTAAATATATTCCTTACTCTAGCTTATTAAGGAATTCTTGGGTTTTGAAATACTCTGGGATGGGTTCGTCGTAGCGGGCGATGATTTTGTAGATTTGTTTTTTCCAACTGGGCTCAGCGTCTTTGCCTACGGAGATAGAATTGAAAAATTCTCTAAGAGTCACTTGGATCGTGGGTAGGAAGTTCCTGGGACCTGAGGGGGAAAAATAAAAGAAATACGTGTTAAGTACCGGCTTTTTATACTAATATGATTAAAAGTGGGTTAAGAATAGAAAATTGAGTTTATACGTCAGAGGGCAGCACATGCGGGTTGAGGTGATAGGGAAATATGTATATATATCATAAGTTGTTTTCTAAGGGTGTAGTGGTTTTTGGATGTGATAATGGGATTAATACATAGTTAAATAATAGTGCAATTACATTTCATCCTTGCAAATCTAATTACCCATAGAAGGGGAGGGGAAATAAGCGCGAATCATGCAAATATATGAATATACTTTATGTACTAAAAATTATATGAACTAACGTTTATTCAAGTTGATCAAGAAATGTTTGAGACTTGAAGTATTCAGGGACATAGTCATCTAATCTAGCGATAACTTTGTAGATTTGTTTTTTCCAAGAAGGATCCGAGTCCTTGCCAATTTGAATGGCTTTGAAAAACTCGCAGAGTGTTTGCTCCACGACCCAGCGAAATCGAGCTGGTACCTGCGGCGGGAAACAATACAAATAAGAACACACACACCTTTCTTTTAGAATATAAACCCCTTTCGACACTCGAATAAGAAGAAGGAAAATATATCAATGAGGAGCGGTCATTTTTCTATCCCGCAGAATTCATCTCACAACCTCGTCACTTCCTACTATAAAAAATGGATGATGAAACTTACCTCAATGTGATTGTTGCGGTTATAATGGAGATTAATGACGCGGTAGAGCTCAGACTCCGTCGTCACATGAAGGTCCTCAGAGTTTTGATGCCTTCAGAGAGGGCTTGTCGAGCATATTTCTCCATTTGGATATAGAAAAACTCCCTGTAGTCCGAAAAATATAATTATTATTATTGATGTTTCAATATTATTAATATGGTCTTAAAGGACATCTGCCAAGATGACATAGGTATATATGGATATATTATGCTTTGTTGCCTTTCAAGTAAGTAGATAGAAGAAGAAGAATAACAACGCCTCTTTATGAGACAGGAGAGACCTACGTAATTTATCGATCATCATTTCCCCCTAGGTCGCCGTGTCCTGGTGGTCCATCTGCTTTAATTTCCTTTAATGGTTCTAATATTGATCCAAGAAGGAAAATTACTAAGGGCTTTTTGGTGGTGTGGTAGGGTGAATATAATAATAACAATAATAAAAGGGCATCAGCATCTGACATCTGCCTGCTTTTTCCTCCGTAGGAAAAAGTACTTTTTACAAGTGTCAAAATCATATATCTTCTTCTTCTTATTCCTCCCTTAACCCCCTCCTTCATCGTCTTGCGATGTGTTCCAACGAAGCCCTTTTTTCCTCTCCTTCCACACCAGCTGCCTCCCTTCTTTTTTTATTCGCCTTGGCAACCCAGAAAACAACAGCAATTCAGCGCAGAATGTACATATATTATACCAGGCAGATGCCGCCGTAAGAAGTCGTTTATCTCCTCTTACCTAAAGTTAGAGAACCATTTGACTAGTTGTGCAGTATTATTCTTGTTGAATTTGATGTCGGGGAAATACATCTTCAGAATAGCGGATGAGGGATAGCGGACCCAGAAAAACATGAGTTTGGCTTTGCGTAAATGCATGGGCGTGAGGGTAGCGCTGTGTCCTCCATCCAGAGAGAATCCTTGAAAGAGGGAAAAGAAAGAAAATAGCGTCAATTAGAAAATTCCTTTGTCTTAAAGGGTTTTCTATTATAAAGCGTAGGAATCATAAGAACGAAAATAAAGAGGATAATAATAAATTGGAGCATTTGCTTCTTTCACAATTAATTATAGTGGTACCGCCATGATGATATATGTTGCTACTTCGTCGTTGTTGAGTAATAATAGCGATCATAAAGGAACATAAACTTTGTTTTCTTTTTCGCTTCTTCGCATTTTTGAATGAATGTTCTTCTTCCTGTAAGACTTTGAAGTAAGGGGGGGGGGGGGAGGTCAGTGATTTACTTGTGAGGCCACCAGCTGCTTCTGCTGATTAAGGACCTTTTCTTCTTAGTCTTTGAAGACAACCTTCAATGATTTCTCAATTTCAAGGAAAAAAGAAGACAAAACTAAAGTCAACCACCATAGAAAATCAAATGACCGTGGAGATTTGTATGTTATTTTGAAAAATCATAGAGCATAAAAAGGAAATTTTGTTTTTTTATATGTGTATGTGTGCGTTTGTACGCACAAGGAAAGTGAAAAAGGCTCTTTTTTTCTTACCCGAGAGGAATGGAAGGGATGAAGGAACGCGATCAAATCATCAGAGTCCATGTCAAAGTGCCTCATGTCCGGTGAGGATCCGTTACCAGGGTGTGGATGAGAGAGGAAGGAGAGTCCCTGTCATGGCGCTTGTTGTTGGACCCGGAGTCAGGGCTCCCTGGAGAGCTGGAGTCCCGTAGGAGGTTGCTTTGGAAGCGATGAAAGTCGGATAGGCTGGGATTAGGGATGGCCACGG
Organism: Caligus rogercresseyi; assembly: GCA_013387185.1. Lineage (NCBI taxonomy): Eukaryota > Metazoa > Arthropoda > Copepoda > Siphonostomatoida > Caligidae > Caligus > Caligus rogercresseyi. The sequence continues at coordinate 9,665,733 of CP045891.1, read as the reverse complement.
ATGTGGGTAGGCCAGGAAAAAGAGGAGACTCGGAGGCATTGGGGAAGAGAGGGGGAGTATTTGGGTTGGCGGAGTGAATGTTTTCGGCGGATGGGCCGTTTAGTACGCGTGAGACGGTTCGCGGCGTGATGCGTGTGTCCGTCACTTTGTGCCGCTTGGGCTTTTTGGGTGTCACTACAAGGCTTAAGGCCTCGTCTTGCTCTGGGGGGTTATTATTGCTACTTCCACCGCTCTCTGACTCTTCTTCGACGGAACTGCCACTACTACTGACTTTGGGTCTGAAGGGCTTGCCCGTCGCACTGGTCTCCGAGGGTTGAAGGGAGCTTGGAAGTAGTGATCCGAGGAAGATGTTGTGGTTGTCGCCGTGTTGAGGAGCGGCATGCTGGAGATGCTCATGGGGTTCCCGTTGTTTCGTGAGACAGCTCGGTCCCGGACTTGGGGTGCCCTACCCGAAGGTGCAGAGGAGCTTTTGGGTCTAGGGGGTGCGTTGTTGAGAATGAGTGGGGGAGGGGGAAGGGGCAGCTCAGGAGGGAAGTGGTGTTTGGGAGGCTCGCCTTCCTCCATGGGTGGAACAGGCGCCGCACCAGGGTATATTTTGGGTCCAAGAGGAGTCCGCCGTGCGTGAAGGAATCGTCCTACAATAGACTCAATGATGACGGCTAGACTGGCCGTTATTTCGGACTTGAGTATCTCAGCGAGACCCTGAAGTTCCGGTGATATTTCAGCTAGTTTGTTGGCAATGTTGTTGTTTTTGTGGATGGTTTCATTGAGGATGTCTTTGGTGATGGTTTCCTTGGTGATTTTATCTTGTTGCTCCTGAATGAAGCGTCGTGCCATTTCCATGTACTGAAACTGGAGTGCTGGAGGTCCAAAGGGAGGTGGCAATGGTGGGGGAGGCAGAGGAGGAAAGCCGATGGGATCTGCGTTTTCATCATTGTTGAGCTTTTGTCGAACGCGAGAGAGATGCTCCACAAGAGGATTTCTATGTGGGGTTTCGATCCGGTCCTTTTTTGAGGCCGGATCATCTCCCATATCATCATCTTCCTCTATGCCTTTATCCTTTTCGAGGACGCCTTCATCCTTTTTAGAGGGTTGATAAAGCTTTCGCTTCTTGCATCCCCCGAAGGTGGTCGAATGGAGGAAACAATGTTCTCTAGGCGGGCAGACTTTTCCTTGCCCGCACTGGAGCCACAGGAGTTTGAAGAAGAGGTAGAGCGGGGGGATGCACCAGAGTCTTCTGGCCGAACGAGGTCCATGGGGCCATCATCTTCTTCCTCAAGCTCATGAGAGGATTTATCTTCCTCGCTCTTGGAAACACGAAGTGCACTCATTTCCTGACGCACTTTAAGGAAGTGTGAAACTAGAGCATCCTTGAGATGGTGATGTGTGTTGTTGTTATTGTTATTATGTCCATGATTATTATTTCTAAAGTCCGCTGCAGGAGAATGTCCCAGGAGTCCGATTCCAGGCTCCATGTTTTTGCTCTGTTGTTGTCTGAGTAAGAGGTTCTTAGTCGTATATGCAGCCGCTGCCAGAGCTAGTTTTCCGTGGAGTAAGTCTCTCAAGCCAAAGAAGCTATCATGTGCATGGCCCAAGTTCTTAAAGTACACTAACTTTGCAGGAACTCCTAAGATATTGGTAGGAGGAGGAGTCGCTTGTTTTTCGTCAGGGCGCCTCGAAGGGTCTGAGGTGTCTGACTCGGGGGGAAGAAGATGTAATGAATTTGAGGAACGTGAAGGTAGAATTGATCCTTCCTCCGTCTTAGAATAACAAGAAGAAGAAGAAGGAGTAATACTAGTACTTGTACTAGACGTAGTAGTAGTGAATTTCCCGTCCTGCGCTCCGCGAATGATGTTGAAGAGCACTGGATTTTATTATTATTGTTATTTTCTTGTTCGCGCTCCTTTTCCACGACGTTGTTCTCCTCTTGCCCTGCGTTTTCTTCTATTCATCTTCTTCTTCTTGCTCTATGATGCCTCCTGCTTGATGATGTTGATATTGGTGCTTGATGATCCCCTCTTTGTCTCCCACCTCAGCTGAGACGACGGACAAAGCACAGCTATTACTTATGCTACCGGAGTTAACAACCAAGTTGCTGCTACCACACTTTGTGCTCGGGAGACTTGAAATCTGTCCTGAAGTATGTCCTTTGGCAAATGACCCATTCGAAAAGCCCTCGGGCCCGAGGAGTCTCTCCTCTGGGCGTCCCTCGGAGAGTGCGGCACTCTTGGGGAAACGGGATAGGAGGCGAGTGGGGGTGGGGGGCCCAGGAGTCTGTGGCCTGAGAGACTACTTAAGGGTCGTCCAGGATGCACTGAGCCTATAAATAAAAGAAATAAAGATGGTCAATTCGTAAATATTTATTTAGGTCAAAACAAAGTGATTTCATTTGTTACTAAGCATTTAATAATTGTATACAAATTTAGATTAACACGTCCAGTAAATTTCGATATACATTCACCATTCATTTGATAATAAATTGTTGTTTGTTAAATGTCAAATATTCGTGATTGTATAAAAGGAATGTTGAACTAAGATACCGAAAAGGTAATTAGTCTTAAAATAATAATAATTATTGTTATATTACATGAGCATAGGCATATTAATGACATTTATATGGTGATTATAATAGAAGAAAGCATGAGCTGTTGATGATGTTAATGCTATGTTTTCATGAAGAATATGTGAAAGGTGATGGAATTAGAAAGAAATTGCAGGGAAAATGATTATACTACGGCTAAAATATCTTATTATTGTTTGTAAGTATTTTGGTACACATAAAAATTAGCAGATTGATATATGTTATAAAGTTCACTTTTTGCATTTCTATATATATATATATGCAACAATAATAAAACTGTCGAATTCACAAAATTTTACGAGTAAGCTTATAATTTACTCTGTGTGACGTATGAGATAATAAAAAACACAATAGTACAAAGCCTCGGAATTTGAAAAGAAACTATTTGTTCATAGTGTCCTTGAGAGTAATATAAGGAAATGTTTAGAATTCGTGTTAAATTAGCTCATTCATAATATAAAATGTACTTTTTAGAAGTCTTACAACCAACGTAATATTTGTTGCGGCAAAGAATTGTCAAAAAGTATGAACGCGTTTTTGCTTAAAATTCAAATAAATAAATGCTTTTTAAGAATCCCTTTTAGGCCATGATAAAGGTCAAATGACTCATTTACTGAATATCATTTGTTTCCTAATTAGGTCAAGCATAATAAGAAACTCTATCTCCATCATAGTGTATGCATACTTGAACTAAAATTTTACACTTTGAGTATATATAATAATTTATAAAATTGAGCTGCCTTACAATACCTCTCCTGACCTTTTTTTATAATTGAACCCTATACATACTATAATTATGTTTTTCCGAATGTGCAACTTTTCCCAAAAAATATTCTATTAATTTTCAAACAGAAAAGGGAGCTCGATAGCCGTGCGTGCTAAGGCGTGTTCAACTCTCAATGTTGGGGCGCAGGTTCGAATCACGAGAGGGGATGGTCATTTTGGTCTACCTCATTAATAAGATCCTAGGTTTGATAGACTAATTTTAATGCTAAAATGCTTATTTATATCCTGTCGGATGCAATTCTATCGAACCAAATAGGCAAGAAAAAAAAAACAGAATCAGAGGAAGAAGCATGCTGGACTCTCTCCTGAGAGAGGAAGGTCAATAGTATTCGATCTCATTAAAAAGATGATCCTAGGATCCATTGTATGCTTATTCAAATCCGCTCGCATACAATTACATCAAATAAGCAGAAAAAGCGCTCAACCCTGTTTATTAGTATCCTAAAGAAATCTTTTTGAACACGTCACTCGGGAGATGTGATTTACTTAATATTTAATATATAAAATACAAAAGCTATTTCAAACTATTATGGCGGTATTTGAATTGATTTGTTGATTTAATTCAAAAGTTATATTTATAAAATACAAGTTGTTTTGTACATTGATCATACATATAAGTTATATACACACACACACTCGGCTGTTTTTAGTGGCCCGGCCCGGTGTCTAAAAATCATCAGGCCGGGACTTCAATATTTTAGGTCGTTTTTCATTCTGAAAATTTTGACGTTTTTTATAAATGAATTTTTAAAATTTAAAAAAAATATTTAAAATTATTTTCTAAAAAAACGTCGACACTTTTTTGTAGGAAAGTCCCGGCCGGTTTTGATCCGGCCTGGCTTGAAATTTTTTAGTTACAGCCCGGGTTCTAGCGAAAAAAGGTGTCCTGGTCGTTTCCTGATATATATATATATATATAAGTTGTTGAGGGACATAATTGTTATGTTGAAACCAATATTTGGTCCATAGAATATAGTTAATATATTGAGTGTAACTCAATGGAACTCTAAGCGAGTCCTTTTTCTTATGTTTATGAATATTTTTGCTGTAAGTCAGAAAATTAAATTTATGCCTTAACTTATTGAAATGGCCAAGCATCAGATTACCAACTATGCCATGTTTTTGTAAAATGAGTATAAATGTATAGGACCAATATGTTATTGATCAATCTTATGTGGATGTAAGTATTTCAGTAAAACAGTTTTCCATTCCAAGAGGATATTCGGAGACATTGTGCTATATTTGGGGTTGTGGTGTTGATTTTGATGATGTCATAGGCTATAAATAGTCCTGCGGGAGCGTGCGCTAAACTATCAACGTTGAGGGCACAGGTTTGCTTCCCAAAAAGAGAAGGCTCTTTTTAATCCTTGGATTGATTAACTATTTGTAACGCTAAAAATGCGTATTTTAGGTGAAATGGAGTCTACTCAAGTAAAGTTTCTAGGCACAAAAAATAAGAAATAGTCTCTTAACAACAATCATTATTACTTGAACATATTTGACGAAAAATATATATATATATATATATATATATATATCATTTTACAACATGTTAATACATTAATACTGAGGTCTGACATTTATTTAATCAAAAGTATTGGGCAACAACTTTTTTGGATAATGCGTAAAAAACTTAATTAAAAGTAGCATACAGCTAATACTGACACCTAGAAGTTAAATTTAATGAAGTAAAAGGATAACATTGTCATATTAGTTTGTTTAGTTATCTTTTTAAATTGTTTTGCCTGGCGTAACAATTCTAACAATATTTGCGTCTAATGTGCATTTATAATTCAGTTTATAACTTGGTCAGATTATTTTATGTTTTCACAATCTGAAGTAAATAAGTGATTTATCATCAATGTCATATGCAATTAAGTCTTTAATTACAAACGATTTTTTATTTATTTGACTATATACCTTCAGACATTTATTTGAAAAGGCAATATTGAATAAATATTAATGCAATTATCCAATAACTTGGCGAAATCAAAGGAACTTGTTGATTCAAGCATGCTATTCGATCAATGCACTACATAGAAATCTTTTTTTTTTTTAATTTAATATATGTATATATATATAGTCATGGTTAGGGTTTGGATTATGTTCCTCGTTCTAAATTTGCAGAGCTTTAATATACTATTTTAGCGGATATTTGTTAGTTTTAAGTTAAAATGTTTTTTAATATTTTTACTCTGTATTAGCATCGATTTTTATATACTTTTATTGTTATGCATAATTTTATTTATGTAGTTTTTTAAATAAAAAAATATGTTTTGTTGTTTAATAATAGTGTTATGTAGATGCATTCAAACTCATTTTCTTAGGGATGCTAGACCCATATTATAATATAATTCAAAACATTAATTAGGAACAATCATGTTATTTAAACATTTACAATCAGATATGGCCCGAATGAACTTTATATAGTACCGAGATAAATACCGGAACCGCAGATGCAAATATCAAATAATCTCATATCTAAAAATACACTAAAAACCATTTTACTCTGTATTCTCATCCCATCAGTGATTCAAGGGATTTGGTCGTAAAGGCCAAGGTTGACACGTTTTATTGACCTTAATTAGGGTGTATGAAATGCACATAAGTTCATCTTGCATGATTTTGTTGACATATAATAGAGTATTCATTTCCATCACTGTCGACGGGGAAACGTAAATGTTTTTATATACATAAATAGAAAATAGCGTATCTCTTTAATTCCCCCATTTTGAATCAAAAGAGAGGTTGGGGGCTTTTAGGGGATGTTCATGTGGGAGGACATCATGAATAAATTTAATCATAGCCTTGACGAGAAAAAAAATCATTTAATACTTGAATAGAAACAATGGCTACCATAGAGATATAAAGATCTAGAGTTCTTATTCCCTTCAATAACAGAGAAACATCATTCAGCTCTCGCCTGTGTCCAATATAAACAAAGTAATTGGTACTACGGCATCGTAAGTTGATCATATAGATAGATTGTCTCTCTATGATCAGCTTACGATGACGTAGTAAAAATTACTTTGTTTATATTGGACACACAGAATACAGATGAAGGGAATAAGCTCTCTATATCTTTTTATCTCTATGATGGCTACTTACTCATTACATCTTTCATGTGTCCATTAACAACCAAGGAATACTAGAAACTACTACATGGAAGGGTGAGTTTTTTTCAGGCGCTGGGAAATCAATACGTTAGCAGGACATTTAAATTCTACTTATTTATTATCTATATATATATTATATTTTTTCTGTTTTATATTCTTACTAAATTATAGTATGTTCAAAAGTGAGGGTCCTTATTTTTTTAATATACTCATGAGTCAATCTTTTTTCCGATGTATCCAGATATAAATGTATAAAAATAAGTTGAATATAATGTTATATTAATGATTTATTTCATATAGATCATTTGAACACCAAAGATAAGATATATATTTGTATTATGTTCTTAAATAGGTATAATTACCTCCGAACTTTAACCTTTAAATCGAAAAATGAGATTTTTTTTGCCTAATTGGTTCGACAGAATTGCAGCTTCCACTGGATATAAATAAGCATTATAGCATTAAGATTAGTCACTCGAACCTAGGATCTTATCAATGAAGAGGTAGACCAAAATTGGCCTTCCCCTCTATGGAGTATTCGAACCTGCACTCCCAACATTGAGAGTTGAACAAGCCTTAACGCACATGGCTACTCCCTTGAGGTCATTTTCCTTAGATTACAGTCTATATATTTGTTTATTGCTATTAAAATATCTTGTTAATTGACTCATGTGCACTAGCTTAACTAGTTCATCATATATCTTTACCATATTGAAGTTAAAATAATATGTCCTCATTTTAAAGGTATAAACTATAATTTATAATATCTTCTGCCTACATTTTAAACGGATATAATTGATTTGAAGTATTTGAAAACTACATAATTAAAAAAAGACTATAAAATAACAACGAAAGCTGTATTTTGCAATATATTTCTTAAAGGTTTATATAATGTCTATATTTAAAATTGACTTAAATAATTTGTATTTTTAAGTTGTCCAATAGTTTGAAAAGTAGATTGGTTTTATGACTCTATTTAAATTTCTTTGATTAGTTATATTTACTTCATAATCTGTCAGAATAATGATATAATTTAATACAACTTATGTCTTGGTACTTTAATAAATAGGTACTTATAAAAATTATGTTGAACTTTAGAAAATAAAACTTTTGAGAAGGATTCTATTGTACTCTGAATTATTTTGATTTAATTCTAGTAATACTTTATATGGAGACCACAAATACTAACCCTTCACAAGACATTTCAATTAAGAGACGTATGAGAAAAGTCGATTCTACAGACATTTATAATAAAAGTACATTTATTTATATAATTGTAGTCTATAAAATAGATTTAATTAAACCGTTTTTGAGTACTCACAAGACCTCCAATTTATTTATATGTGCAAATAATTTAGACTCCACATATAAATAAGTATATGAATCACTTTTTTGCCTATAAATGTTGTTAATTCGATTAAATATCAAAATATTGCTACAATATTTTAACCCTCCAAGTATTTCGAAGACTGCTTGCTCAATCTACAAAGTATTGTGGCATGTTGATATACTCATCATTAATACTACAATTAGACTTGCTCATTGCATTATGTAAAAATGCGTACATATTCTCCCCTTGTGACTAAAGGATGCATCCGTATGACCTTTAAAAAGGAATTATATATTATTTTTTGTACAATTCCCTGTTCGACATACAAAATCAAGCCTGCAATACATTTTGTATATTTCTATTAACATAATCAAATAATTGCCATATATAAGAGTAAACGGATAATTTACTTTGCATAATTGACATATTTAATGATATAGCATTTTGTTTCCATAAGCCTCTGAGGTTAAATATACCCTTTATAGCATTATTGCGTATGGAATGAAGTGGCCCGATCCATGTAAGCTTCCTAAGAACCAAAAATATTTCTCAATCTTTATCAACATTTATTTAAAAAAAATAATATTGGTGATATTAATTCTCTGATTAACGTTTGAAAACATTGAGAGGCTGGATTGGCTATTCGTAACGTCTTAATGCTTATTTGTATCCGTACAGATGATATTCAATCGAACCAAATAAGCAAAAAAGTAAAATATAGGGGAAGGGAAGAAATGTAATATATAAATTGTCAAAGAGTGTTTTTATTCATATTTCGAAATCTACATTTTTGGTGTGATTTTTTTACTCTTAAGGTAGTATGGGATATAGAATAACAAAGAGGAACATGCAAGGATCACCTGGTGATCTTGAGTTGTGTAGAAGCGGAGGATTGAAGAAGCCTCGAGAGCCTCCTGGAAGATGGTGATTGAGTTTATCCTTGAGGTGAGATAGTCCAAAGTGTATTGGGCGATAGAAGGGATTCCCCAGAGGGAAGGCGGGAGGTCCATGGCTGTGAAAGTGTGGGAAGGGTGGGAAGGGGGATGCGGGAGAGGCTGAGGAGCCCTGAAAGAAGGGCCCCTGTGAGCTGCTCTGAGAGGCATTCCCCGGCCGGAAATGCGGGGTGGAGCGGAAGCTAAAGCCAGGGATGGAGGAATAGGAGTTCCGGGCTCCCGGCATCTACCCTTTGACGAACCCGTCGCCGTGCACGGAGATATGGTCTTGGACCCTCGTTGCTCATGTTGTTTTCTTTAGTATTAAGAAACAATAATTATGCTAGCTGAGAAGAAGTTACAGAAGCAAGAGCAATAAAAGGAGGAGGAGGCTAGATTCATTCTTTTTCGCTCTCCTGTTAACTAAGTAATACTTAGATATTCTTAGCCACTCTCTTTCAAGAAGAAGGGAGTTTTCTTTCTTTCTTTCTTGAAACAATCTTTTTAACCTTCTTCCTTTCCTTGTTCTTCTTCCCTTATTTTTCTTCGCCAGCGCCGACAAGAAGAAAGAAGGAGGAGTTTATCTTGCTTTAAAGAAGAAGAAAATGTTTCTTAAGAAATATATATTTTTTCTTCCTCTCCTCCTTAGAACGCACTCACTTAAAAAAGAATACACTCACACACAAGAGGCAATGACGCACTGGGATGAAATATTATTCACTATGTCCCTCATGAACTTCTTGATACTAAATAATTATGAGTGATTTTCCTATATAGTATTCCCTGCCACTGGTGAAAACCGAGTGAGTTCCTTTTTTTAAAAGGGATTCTTCTTTCTTTCTGAAAAAATACTTTTATTATTATTACTACTAGTATTTTAATATTAGAAGTAGTAGTTTGTTAGAAAGGGGGTCTTTCTTTTTCTTCGTTTTGGGGGCTGCTTCTCTCTCTCTCATTCTCTGTGTATGTGTGTAAGACCATGTAAGAGAGGCAAAAAAGAAAGAAATAGTGAGAAGAGAAATGACGACGGCATTCAACAACTGACCGGAATCTCGAGAAATGAGAGAGAGAAAGAGAGAGCCGCAATTTAATAAGAACTCTTTAAAAAACTAACTAGAGAAAGCCCCTTCTTTGCTCCCTCTTTCCCCTTCTCACAAACATACAACCAGAAGACTTAGATGAAAAAAAGAAATGAGACTTTTCTTATCTCTAAGTTTATTTTAAGATATGGCCTAACTTCTTCTTAACCACAAAGACAATCAATAGCGATTATCTATTGTAGATATATACTTATTACAATGATGGAACGTCAAATTGACAGATTAACATAATTATTATCATTAGTTCTTTCTCTCAGTTTCTCTTCTTTCTTCTTCTTAGATGTGATGAGTTGCAGCTTTGCCGCCTTCACCCAAAGGGGCTCCTACCAGAGAAAAGAGCAAAGAGAGAAAAGCAAAGCAAAGTATGTTTGAAAGATAGTTCCACGTTACTCAACTGATTTCTATTTACATAAATATAGGTTTGATGAATGGATCTTAGCATGTTTATATAATAGCAAGGATTCGAATATGAGTCAAATCCCCAAAATAAAACTGCAATGGTTCAATTATACCGTTTCTTATTAAGGATTATGAAGATAATACATTTATATTTCCTTAGATCCTAAGAAGAAAAGGATTTTGAATAACAGTCTGTTTAGGATGAGTTTACCACTATTTTGAACTAATTTATGAAAAGTGTTTAAATGTTTATTTTATCTATATAGGAAATTGTTAACTTTCCTTGGCGCATTTTATATTTGTAGATTGTTTTAAAGGATGGAAGTTAATTTACTCTTTAATAGATAGTGTTTTTTACTTTAGTTGACGGCAAAAGCAGGTAGTATATTTAATCATATTTAAATCAATTGCAATGTTCAACTGTTCTTTATTTGTGCAGTACGAGTGGATATTCATTTACATCCAATTTACTAAAAAAATATTATATATAATGATTAATTGATAACAGCATATACTAATAATACTATTTAATATCAAAGGGATATGTGATTATGTGAGTAGTCCATCATTTCTCTACATTCTCTCTTAAGAGTGACCCGTCATATAATGGGATGTGAGAGCTACGTCACACCGTCAGATATTTCTATCATAAATAACTTAAGAAAAAGAAAATAAACCTCCTTCTTTAAAGATTAATTTATAAATTAACTATAATTAAACTACATTATACTGCATATGAACCCCTTTTATTAGATTTAATAATACCATCTTCTTTTGTCGTTCATAATAGAGGAAATTTCAATTCCCGATGAACAATCGACTGTGCATAAAATGACAAAAAGATAAACTTTGGAAGCCGTCCATTTGCATATTATAACATAAGGTTTCGAAGCTCCAAAGAAAATATGTCGAAGAAAAATATAGTTGTAGGTATTATAGTTTTGTGCTGTACCTCTTTTCCATGGTCAAAAGATAAACAATAGGGCATAATAACAAATAAGTGCCTGTGGAGAGTCATGTAGTGACGAAAAAAGTCCGATTTGCTGAATAATTCCATACTTTAAAAATATAATTCAAATATGACCGATAAGGGCAATATGGCTTCAAATATTTTTGCTAAACAAAACGTTAAAGTCCATACATTATTGCCAAGGATCAATTGTTTTAAATCGCAGCAAAAATTGATTCTAAGTGGATTCAATTCAAGCCAACCAAAGGACTTACTAAGATCTTTAAAAATATAAAGGGGTACTCTATTATATATTAAGACACCAAAGGGAGTGCAGATTTTTTTATTTGATTTATATAATAACGTTTGTACTAATATTGTAAATAAACACGAATCAAAATTTGCCAGGCTCTGTTTTAATTGTAAATATAAATACCCAACTAGAACATTATGCATCTATTGCTAAGATTAACTTTTACAACACTAATGTAGTAATAAATTAATTTTTCATTGGTTTTTATGCTAGTGTCAACTCTCTAATATCATAGAATCTTTTATTTACTCTCCCACCACATGTATTTAAAATAACAATAAAAGTTTTCATATTACTCATTGAGCAAGAGCAAGGGAAATCAAAGTAATTGTCACAATCTAATAGCTGCCATACAAATCATATTATTATTATTAATTACTATAAAATATCTTCAATGACAAAAGATGTATGTTATGGATATAAATTAACTGGCTAAACTTAACGTTAAAAGGTATGGTACAACCGAAGGTGCCAGATTCAATTTTAGACCCAAATTTATGCAACTTTGTTTTCCTATGCATTATAGACTTGTAAAGAAGTTAAAACTAGATAAAGATATTTTGTTTATAACAATACAAGTAAATTGTTTCTTTTTTTCGATTGAGATCAATATATTTTATGATAACATTTATACATAAATATATATATATATAAAATAAATAAATATATAATAAATATGTATATAATAAATATATATTATATATTGTAAAATCTGTCAACATTAAACCTTACTCACTTAACTATCAGGAAATCAACTAACTTAACGGAATATTAACTGATACAAAAAAGATATGTACGTCATTAAAAAAATTAAATATATAGCAAAATAAAGTAAATCTTTAAAAATGGAATCCTTGAAAAATATTTTTATAGTTATATTGTGTTTTTACAACGTAAATATGATAGATGATAATTAGAAAATGCCCTTGGATACATCTGAAACAAAAAAAAATGAGCATCCATATCCTCTTGCATTTTGTATAAGTGATAATACCAAATATTTAGGAGCAAAACTGACGTGATATTACTCGATTGATGGATTTTAATTGTTTTATTCTTATATATAAATGGATGTATGTTATGAATAATTTTTTAATAAAGATATGGAGAAAAAAAAGCAGCAGAAGATATAAACTTTTTGTTATTATTATTAATTATATAAGTTACTTTTATATCGTATTTTAATTGATAATGAAACGTCATTAATCTTGTTGTACTTATTTGTGACTTATCAGCAATAATTGCAGCAATATGTTGAGATAACTTTACAAAATGTTATTGTTCCCGTTTCCTGGTATGAAGTCACTGAAATTTGCTGTAAGCTAAATGTCAGCTCTCTAGACAAAGTGGAATGTAACTTCGTTTTTCCATATACCTGGATATTATCACATCATTTAAAACGGACTAAAGACCTCAAGGTGGACAATTGGTTAATAATGCTAGTCATTTTAAAAAGGAGAGACATACAAATGGGTCCCAAGATCCTTTGAATAAATATCATGACAAATATAAAAGGAAAGGAAAGGCGACTTATTAATCTAAGAAGGGATGATTTCATCAAGATTGAAGAGTCATCATCATTTTTTGGCCTCTATGGTTCGATAGAATTGCATCCGACTGGATATAAAGTTGTATTACAGCAATCATTTTTCCCCACTTTATTGATGATGCAATGTCAACATTTATGCCCACACGAGCTATATTTCTTGGTTTCTTTTTAAGGCTTAGTTTTTTCAATGAATGAAAGGATGCTGCCCATTTTGCTATAAACTGACGAAATTGCGTCAGACTAGAGCTAATCACATAATTGGAAGATATTTTCCCTTTGAATTATATTTTAAGACATTACCTAATAAATTATTGTCTTTGACCTATTGTCAGCTGTTGAATTATGGCAATATTGTCGACTATTTCTTGTTAAGATTTATCATATTTGTGTACTACTGTAATCGTGTATTATTGGTGTACTTAATAGCATAACCATTCCAACAAAATAATGTACCTGCCTACAAATAAATACATTTATATATATAATGGTGTGCACATGATCTTCGAGAGGGAGGTGTGTCTCTCTTTCTCCCCAGATCATGCATCCTTGACTTTGGGATATAGAGCAATCTAGAGAGAAAGATTCACAAAAAAATTACACCCAAATTTGGAGGTTATGAAGATTACCACCAATGAGAAGTGGACCCCTATGCTTAAACTAAAGTAATTAAAGTATGTACAATTTTTGGACCAATAATGAGGCTCATACTACTCATAAAAAAAGAATTAATTAATTACTTATATACTATAATGCTTATTTATGTTTTTACCAAAGCTCCCCCTTTTTATATCTATTTTTATTTATATTATTGCGTTACATGAATAGACTAAAGACCTTTGCCATGAAAAAAAATATTTTCATCGTCTCTTTATTTTTTATTATTATAATTAATAAATTATAGCTTATTATTATTTAACTAGAAAACTAACTTACAATTTTCCAAGCATTTTTGAAACGCACTGTAATAATGACCTTGACACTACATACTTTGAGTAAGTATTAAATATTCCAACAGGTCTAATGGATTTATATGTACCTTCGAGTACTTTTCACCATGCATGTGTTGATTTAAATGCTTTTGCAATTAAAACCCTACATTTTATGTTTGCAACCTCACTAATAATCCTATTTTTATGTTGCCCATTTTTATATGTAGTTTGACATTCTTATTGTCATAAAGTGAGGCTACGTTTATCGTCAATATAATCAAGAAACATTCATTCCTTCTTTGTGTTTAAGGAGTTGCTATATTTATTTAAAAATAATGCTCTATAGGCAACTCCTATTCTATGGTTTTATTATTGTCATTGATTAAGGTCCATGATAAAATTCTTAATAGGATGACATTATTAGATCAGAAAAAACTTGTCATTTATTATATATTATTATTATTATTTTGTTTTATTACTCACGCTCATTGGATTTAAAAACAATCACGTTCTAGATCGAGTCCCAATAAGTATAGTTTATAATATTAAAAGTATAAAAATACTTATTAAATCATGCTAAATATTTTGTATGGTTTAAAAGACCATACAATTACTCTTCAGACGATTGAAAACACTTCCTTGTAACATGCCTGAAACGTTGTTTAAATCGTAAAGTATCTTTCTTACCAATGATAAAACCAGATATATCTTAAAGTTATGGTAATTGAACCCTGAATTATCCCAACAATTCGTAAGAATGGTAATATGGGTTACATTTTTGGCTTCACGAGGTAGAATGAGTAAGCAACATGGTTAAGTGGTTGTGTTTTTCTAGGGAATGGCCTAAGATCGTGTATTCGATTCTGCCTTGATTCGAGATTTGACCCTCAATTCGTACTCTTGGATTCTACCCGAAACAAATCAATAAAACCCCCAATGTCTTTAAATTATATTATGTTGCAAAATGTAACACAAAACCTATTAAAAATACATACTTTTAATAATCTTTTTTTAAAACTCAAATCTACTATCAAGATTTACAATTAAACTTAGAGATGATATTTAAACCTTGGATTAAGTTTGTGCAAACACACAAGGCATGTGTTGTGACTGAAGAGTATCCCACCTTTGCAAACCACTCTTATCCCATGTTATATTCAATAATTGATACGATATTCAAGGAAAATGTACAAAAACACACGCAAAATAATTTCGATTCAACAACAAAACCCTTAGAGTTAAAAAAAGATTATACTTTGAATTTCGACTTCTCCATTTTTCAATTGTGTATCTTATTATTTGTGCGGCAAAAAATATTTATTGTATAGAGAAATAAGTTTTCGGGGAAAGGTCCGACTTTTTTTTCGTCCCCTCCTAAAGAAGAATGTTGTCTGAATGCTTTTCTTCCTTGCTTGGTTTGTATGGTAATAATAATAAAAACACAGAATACGTATCATGAAATAATAACAATAATTTCAGATCTTAATGTTTACTTTGTAATTCACAAGAGACACGTACGAATAGAAAATGGACCTAATGAATATTGAATGAGCCTCGAAGAGCCAAAAGGAAGAAAATTTGTTTATATTTTCATAGCCAACACGAAATGCTTTAAAAGGATCTGCCCCCCTCTCTTACTTGCTTATTTTTATTTCATTTCCATGACCAATGCATGCGTGTCGTATATATGTGAGCCCTTAGAGTTATATGAATATTATAGTCTGAACGTGAGGGGGCTGACTCCTATTATGGTCAAGTTTTTGAATGGAGGGCGCTTCAGAGGCACGTGAAGCAAGCTCTTCGCGGACTAGGAATAAGTGATCCCTTCACTTTTTTTTGGCCGGTTATATACATGTCCTATTGAGTCATTTTGAAAATATTCATTGTTGATACCGATAATAGGAAAAATGGACAAGAAAATTCGGCATGGAAACTTGATATGCACCGAAAATATAGATTCCATTCACTTAATAGCAGCTCAATACATACAGCTCACTCATAAAAAGGGTTTAAATGGTCCTGCCTAATTTTGTAATTAAAAAAATAATCTTGGAAATCAACAAAGGAACCCACGCAATAAATGTCCAGTGATATTGTCATATGTGACAACAACAATTGTTCCTTAAAATGTGCTACTTTTGTCATTTTCCCCTTCTTCTATTCTGTATTACTTTAATGATTTAAACTTGATTATTAAGGGATAACAATAATTTTTTTTTTTTGTTTGTTAGCTTCTATATGTGACCTAACTCACCGGAACTTAATCCTTTATCATACTTTCTAGATCTATCTTTATTATTAATATTAGTTCAGATATTTTTAAATATTAAATGATTTAAAAATGAAATCCTCGAGGGGTTGCTCCCCGATCTCTCCCTCAAGTGCCATCATTTTTTGCCTTAATGGCGGACACCAAAAATGAGATGAGTCAGCAGATTTATGACCTTGGCCATCTTGTAAAGATGTCTGTTGAGGCCGATATGACCGGTGACCATCCAACGATGATGCAGATATTTGCTAGTTTATACTTGAAAATCTTCTCCCGAGATAGAGATTTGGTACTAAGAGGTTAGACTGGCGGCAAGTGACCGGCTGCCATTTTAAGTTTCTGGACACCTATGAAACCAATGCTTAGCACAAGAAGCGACCCTACCATAGGACAAGAACCCGCCCATTTGGACCCTCGTGA
>CP045891.1:9628325-9648960 GCA_013387185.1 Caligus rogercresseyi | reverse complement strand
TACTCAAATGCAGCCATTTTACATTACCGTCTAGAGATCCCATTTATGCATTTGTGTCTTATCATCCTTGATAATAGTCACAGGAGTAGTATATATCTTTTATTTAGTGAACCAGCATCCATTTTACTTGTTTGTTTGTTTAGCTCCTAGATTGGACCCACCTCACCGGAACATATCTGGCATCAGCAGTAGTGATACTCTCTAGGAGCAATCCATTTTTCGAGTTCATGAAACATTAACTCTGCTTTAAATTATGTTGCTTTTAAAAACAGTCACCAAGTGATATCATCTTTGAAGCATATTTGTATTATCCAGCTTGACGGCAGGCATAGAAGTTTTCAAATTATCTTTTAAACCCTAGAACATTCCATATGTATTTAAAAGATAATAATTGGCAGAGTGTTTTAGGAAGGGACTTATTGAATCTTCGACAGTTGACAGTTTGTTTATATTTAAAAAAATGAGAGGACCAAATCTATAGAGTCTTCTCTAAACTAAAATATAGTATAAGTTTTATAAGATATGGGTTTCTTGTACCATTTTTCTTCTTACACAAATATTAATTATTAAATATTTTTGAGTGATAAAAGTGAAGATAATTATATTATGATCCTCTTGGCTAAAATAAAAGCCTTCATTCCCCCCTTCTCTTTGTGTATTTTATAGACACGAGATATATTTGAATCTGTATAATCTATTCAAAATCTGAAAAAAACGGTCCAAAAAACATAAAAAGAAAAATGTTCTTGGGAATAAATTATAAAAAGATAATTGTGACATATAAAAAACCGATCAAATATAAGATGAATAAGTTTTTGAGTGGAATAATAATTCACGTAAATATTGTTCAAACAATCATTTAACTAAATTGAATTACACAAAAAGATAATAGTTTGTATTTGAAATTGTTTGGTAACTTTTATGGTTCCAATACTTTCCTATTCATTTGACCACTTCTTCCGGCTCCAATTGCTTAGCACTCTTTATCCCTCCATTTTGCAAACTATGACGTCACATAGTCCCATAAAAGAGCGTATATGCAATCAAGTCGTCTACCTATGTGCATGCATAACCCAGCATAAGAAGAAATGTAATATTTTATGCAAGAGTTTCTAGATCCTTCTACTCAGTTTTTTCTGATTATGCAAAAGCTCCTGCATAAGCTGTTGTTGTTGTTGGCTTGCTGCATAATATTCTACATTGAGAGTTCCCTATCTACATACTACTACTATTCTACTGATGCTGACTCTCACTCGAAGAGCGGGGGGAAAGGAATGTTTTTCTTCTTCTTCTTCTCTTCTTAACAATTGATCAAGTTCACGTAGATTTAAGAGAAGCCTCTTGCAGATGCCTTTTCTTTCTTCGCCTTCTCCTCCTCCTTGTTTGACTACTTGCATCTGCTCTCCTTCCCTCCTTCCTCCTTCCTTCCTTCTCCCAACATCTCATGGACCAATCTACAATAATAATAATACTATAACGCAGAAAAAGACTTGAAACCCTAATAAAAAGTCCGTTAGAGGCAGCTGGGTGCTCTCTCTCTCCACCCGTAGAAACCTCCATCCTCCCATTTTTCTTCGCCATCTTATATCATTTTCTTTTCATATTCAGGCAGAGAGAAAAAAAATCCGATGCCTCCTTTTTCTCGCACATAGCCAAACAATAACAACAGCAGAGGGATCTTAAGATGAACTCACACAGAAGAAGAAAGGGAAAAAACCGTTCATTCCCCATCATCATCTGCAGGCTTTAAAGGCATTTAAATGGACCTTGATCATGTGTCTGACTGTGTCTTGAAAGGCAGTTATTGCATTATAGATACAGAGGTCAAGGTTGATGACTTTTTTAAAAGGCAGAGGGTTTGGAATAAATATTCCAATAAATAAATATAGCTTTATCAATATACAATTGTAACTTCAAATTTGCTGTCTTGAGAAATGGTAAAACGTATGTCTACAGAGCAATAATTGTTTATTAAAATTGATTAAAAATAGTTATAAAGTTCATATATTGTCGTTCATCAACCATTATTTGAACCCTACATCATTAAAGGTCAAGGTTTTGGCCAGATATAGTTATCCAATGGTTTACTGTAATTTCATCGCGCAAAAATTCGTCACGGACCTTTTTATAGCCGTTTTTTTGTCACGGGTATTTACATCACTTGCTCTTTTATAGTCAGTCAATTTTGTCGTTCTTCTTTTTGTAGTGGGTATTTTTGTCGCAAAGCTTTTTTTGTAGTGAATCGTTTTCCGCGCGATTTATTTTCTTACTTTGTAGACCTAATCTTGAGGGCTCGGTTGGGGGTCTCATAGGGTTTTAATTTATCGCTGACACTTTTTAGGGTGTTCGCCAAGAGTACTATGGTATAAATTGACCGCCGACTCTTATTAAGGTGAAACACCTCGGCCTAGGTCTGAAAAACTCTTGAGTTGGTTTTTCTTACGACCCAGAAGAGTCTGCAATTTTGAAACCAATGGCCACCCAGCTGAGGCTGGTGAAATCCTTTAAATTAAGGTATTGCAGCGCGAAGGAGGAGGAGGAAACGGGTAGGATTTTATTGCTTTCGACACCAAAGTCTAAGAGTCTGTCGAAGGAGAGGGTATTTTGCGGTTCAGAACTAGCTGATATCTACACTGGTTTAATGTCTTCATTCAGCATTCATAGGATTATATTATAAATTTTATTATACAAAGTAATGCATAGGCTATATTTATATACTGTTTTAAATCAAAGAGGTTTTCGATGAATGGAATCATAATGGTTTATAGTTTGGAACTGTTATTAATAATCACCGAAGTAGAATGAAGCTAGATCTTTTTAAAAAATGAGCATGGGATATGAATATAGTAAGTTAGTCAAAGTATGTGACAACCATATCAAAAGTATATGTAGACTCATTTGATGATCTCTTATTTGTATTTGGTAACTTGCACAACATTATATTTATAGGTACTTGCTTTTATCTTGTTTATTGAAATTGAGTTCAAGGATATTTCACAAAATGGTGCAAATCTAACAACAACTCGGCAAAATATACATCAGATTACTACTTTTAAAGAGGGTTATTAACGAAGAATGAACGAGGTTTTCTTTTCACAATTAGTGTGAAACATTTATCAGAGTAACCTATTCTTTATTTGAATAAATTTTCGGGAATTGAATTGCTTCACTAATTGATATGTTTATATCAAATATTTATGAGCTGTATTCTTACATAATAAGGATTTTAATGCCATGACTGAGACCTTACAAGATATATTTATTGATTTTATTACTGTGGATCGACTATGTAAGATAATAGTCCTTCAACTTTCTCAAGAGGAACCATAACAATTAGTTATTCTTCAATAAATCCCGTCACGCTGGGATGGTTTTTTCATTGAGAAGAGGTGAATATCGATTTGACGATGTAGTCTTTGACTTTGACTCCATATTGATGGTTATTTTAGGAGTTGGAAGAAATATCGGGAAAATGAATACAATGTTTTCTGATATATATATATATATATATATATATATATATATATATATATATCTATATATATAATATATATATATATATATATATATATATATAGGGACAATATATATATACAGGATGATACCCTTTTTGGCTGGACGGGCTATATATATATATTATATATATATATATATATATATATATCTATATATATATATATCTATATAATATTATATTATTATATATATCAGGAAACGACAGGGACACTTTTTTCGCCTGGATCCGGGCTGGGACTTTAATATATTTTCGTTTCTTCGTCATTCTGAAGTGACGACGTCTTTTGTAAAGAAAATAATTTCCTATCATTCATTTTTTTAAATAAAAAATTCTCAAAGACAGAGATGACGTTTTTTTAGAAAATAATGTGAAATATAAAATTTAAAATTCGTTCTAAAAAAACGTGTAACTTTCAGAATGAAGAACGAACGAAAATATTAAAGTCCCGGCCAGGTCCCGACAAAAAAGCGTCCCTGTCGTTTCCTGATATATATATATTATATATGTTATTTTAACAATTCAAACTTCTTAAATATGAAATCAATTGTATTATTTACAATATCAATGATTTAGACTCCAAACTTTTTTATAAAAAATATGAATAATCACTCTTTTCTACCAGAGGAAAAGGGATTCGAAGCCTTTGTCTTAATGCCATTTGATCATCATCTTTATTCATAAGCTTGCTCCAAATTTAAATTTTTCCCCTCTCACAGGAAGGGCTACTCAAATCTATGTTTTGTCAAGATGCCCGGTCGTCCTTTTCGTTACTTATATTGACTTATAACTTTATTTGTGATGTTGATTTCAAACTAACCTTATTCTCAAAGGGGGAATCAACCTATATCTATGTAGTGGCCCCATCTTGTCACCATCTCTTTTTGGCATCCCCCCTTATGAATCATTTCTATTATTTGTTTTAACCTACTCCCTACACATACAGAATGTAACTACATGCATTGTAAACACACATTTCATTTCTCCTTAAGCGATTAAATTACAGACAATTGACCTGGCACTCTCCTTAATTGAATTCAGATCCCCCCCTCTCTTATTCAACCCTAAGGGTCTAATCGTTTTTCTTCTTTTTTTTTCTGCAGAACGAAGCCCTATGAAGTAGGCAGCAGCAGCAACACATCTTGACACGATGTGACTTTTTAACAGTTTTTATATTAATTTTTATCAGCTCATAAGGAACACATCTGCCTTGGTCCAAGATGATCAAGAAGAAGAAGAAGAAGAAGCCCTCCTTCTTCATTTAACAGCCGCCTTCCCCCCTCCCCCGTCTCTTCTTGGTCCATGAAACAGCTGCCATCTTTGCCATGATTTCTATGGATCTCTTGAGATAATACCTGACAACGAACAAACTGTGAAGCAACTTTTTATCGACTAAGGACCTCGTCTTCTGCTTTATATCCATCTGCAGCTCCCCCCCCTCTTCACCCCCTCACCGACACTGTTGTAGTTATTATGAACCGTACCCCTGCATGCAAGCCTCAAACCACTTATACGTGTGTACTTTACATATATATGTGTGTGTATGTACCTACTTGTAATCATCATCACATTAAAGATAGACGAGAGAGAGAGAGAGAAGAGTTTCCCGCCAAATGTGAGGCCTACTTCAAACGGAGAAGAGAAATAAAAATATCATAGAAGGCTTACGAATGGTTCTATCAATACCCTCATCATAACACCAAATACTTTCGATCAAGACAGGATGCAACTATGTTATTCCATGGAGATAAAAAGATATAGAGAGCTTATTCCCTTCATATGTAATTTTGTGTCCAATATAAACAAAGTAATATGTACTACGTCATCGTAAGCTGATCATAGAGATATCTATATCTATTATCAGCTTACGATGACGTAGTATTATTTTGTTCTATTGGACACAGGCAACAGCTGAATGATGTTTCTCTGCTATTGAAGGGAATAAGCTCCTCCATATCTTCTATGAAAATGCAACGGATACAAAAGAGATCTTACAAGTAAAGAGACAAGTCAAAAGTATTTTGATGACGTCATGAGAAGGTAATGAATAAAATTAATTTCCTAAAGTAAAATTTAATAGCTGACTTATAGTTCGATTATTCTCCCTTCATTGACCTTGGGATCTCCAAAACGATATGGCGCCAATAATTGCAAACAACACTTGAACAATTAAATCATCTATTTTAGGGGTGCGATAGCCATGCGTGTTAAGGCGTGTTCAACTCTCAATGTTGGGGGCGCAGGTTCGAATCCCGAGAGGGGATGTCATTTTGGTCAACCTCATTGATAAGATACTAGGTTCGAGTGACTAATTTTAATGCTATAATGCTTATTTATATCCTGTCGGATGCAATTCTATCAAACCATATAGGCAAAAAAAATCATCTATTTTTAAGAGGAGGGACTCTTAGATGATGATTTGATTCTCGGTGGGGATATCAATTTGAAACGAAGAAGCCATCTCTCTGATCATTGTTTTTTTAGAGAAATACTTTGACTTTTAAAAGTTATTTTTATAACTAGCAGTTTACAATTGAATGTACATATATATTCATTATTTTATATGTAATAATTAAATTTTTTCTGCTAATTATGACCCATGTGCAAAATTGTATAACTTGTGCATACGGCGACGAAATTGGAAGGCTTAGTTTCAAAGCTGAATATTTATAAGCTGAAAGATTAAGTCTTATTGCAAGTGAAATATGCCCTTTTTGTTAGTATGTCTAGAAAAGAGAATGTACACGTGGTTATTCTTTATCTAATGTTCTTGGTGACATTTCTATGCACTGCCACATTTGTTTCTAATTTAAGTCACTGAAGCTGAGGAAACAGTTTGTACTTACTTATAAAGACAAAAAAGTGTATTATTTATATTAAAGAACATAAATCCAATTCATATGTTGCATTATAAAATATATATATATATATATATAATATATATATATTATGTATATAATATTTTAGAATTCAAAGGAATAAACTTATAAGTAATCTAAACATCTAAACTATTCTAAATTGTTAAAAAATCTTAAAGCATAATTGTTTTTCATACGTGTTTGAATTTTTTATACATATTTTAATTTTTTGTTACTTATGTTTTCAATCTTATGTTACTTTTCATTACTTTTTTTCTGTGTTTGTCTTGAAATGAAAATAAATGCCCATAGTCTGCGGACTATCAAAAAAAAGTAATCGAACATGTTATATATTCCACCTAGAAAAACTCCTGGGACATTATTTATTTAACTTATATGTCCATAAGACTACGGAATCAATTTTATAGCATATAATTTTTTTGGAGGGGAAAACAATTTTCAATTGCACTCACAACTAAAAAGTCAAATATCTATCCTACAGACGAAATCTTCAGGAACTGCAAGTCCATAATTACTCTTTGTGATTTTTTTCACAATTTAAATGTCATAATAAAGTCATTGAAGATCATTTTATTTGTCTCCATTTCGTCTTTTTGTCTGTAAATTGACTTGTATTAAGATCCCCCTCGTACATAATTGATAAATATGCCGCTCAAAGCAGTTTCTGTTGTTAAAAAATATATTTGTTTAAATTGAAACGTATGAGTTTATTTTTTGTGTTGTTGTACACAATAATTATTACCAAACAAACAAATTATGACGCTTGATAAAGAATAATACGAACGAACTTTGTTCTTTAGATAGTGATCTAATATCAACATATAATTTCAAACAATTATATGGTTTGGCATGTAATATCGACACAGCTGTATTAACGGTTAAATAAATAGAAATGTATGAACCAGAAAAATATTTATTTTAATATATTAAAAATGATGTATATCAAATGATCTATAAAATGTTACTATATATAGGTAAAAGTCCATATTTATGTCAGTTCATCTATCATAGATATATTTCATGTTCACTCATAAAATATGAAAGGGATTATTGTACTGCAAATAAACAGATTTTCGTATTCACAATTTATTTTAAATATTTATTAAATTGTATAATCACAAAACGATGAGAGTATCCATATTAGCGAAAATAATATACGCCGCCAATCAATAAAACGAATGGTTGGATGTTGACAACCATTCTATAAACACCAAGTAATATTAAGTTTTATATTCATCATTATCCAAATTGCAAAAATGTCTCTATATATACGAAGAATGCAGAACCTGCATTGAATAATTCATTCATGTTTCTAATTTAAACATAAAAGTTGTTTATTTTAATACCTTTATGCATGGAACCCTTTAACTAAGGAGATAATATTAAAGACTGTAGAACATCTTCTTTTAATACAAAGCGATCAGTACATTTTTGTGGCCATATAAAAGTACATATATACACTCGCCCCTCTTCCCCTTAAGTTGACTCTCTTATATTGTCATCAATATAATAAACACAGCCGTGAGCATTAGTGGCGCCAGATATTTTAAAATAACATTAGAAGGTAATGAGATGATTATTCCGGTAATGAATGGACTTTTGACTACTAAACAAAACAAGGAATGCCATTTTTTTTAACCTGATAAAGACCTATACTAAGCATTTATTGCGCGAGTAAGTATCTTATATACAGCCTATGGATAGAGAGCTCTCGTAAACTCACCAGAAACATATGTTTCTTCAAACTTTTCTTTCATTTTTTGCGTCCGATAGTAAATTGATGATCCATTGTCCTACAAAGTGAACATTCATTTTTTTCTGAGAATGAAACGTTGTTTTATTAAATTAATATATGAAAGGTGATAATGGAGGAGACTCTACAAAGGATTTACAAATGTCAGAGGAAGAAACAATTTGTGTTTTAAGGGTGATTTTCTTCTCTCGGAACCAATGTTTGTACCTCAACCACCGTGAGTGGAATGATGCTGCTTTATTGCATAATGCCAATTGTTTTATTATTATTATTATTATTACTCTCCTTTTCTGTCAACCAATCTTGTAGCAGAAAAACTTCCCCAACTGTTATTCTTACCCTTGGATGGAAGAAATATATTTAGATTAATCAAGTTGATGCGGGAAATATTATCCCTCAAAACAATACGAAAACTTTCAACGCTGGTTTTTGCGAATGCATTAAAAGTTTAATAATAAAAAATAATCTTTTAAAGAAGATTGTTCAGCATAAAATGTTTTATGTATTGTTTACTATATTTATGATAAGTTAGCTAAGATTAGTATATTTTATGTTTGTGATATTCTTGTTGTTCATGTTTTTTATTTCTTTGATATATTTCGTTTTGACTTATGTTTAGAGTATTAATTTTAATCTATACTATATATATATATATTTATATATATACTGTTATATACAACTACTCTAAATGAAGAAACTAAAAAAATACGTGGTCCAAAGCATAGAAACTCTTAGATCTGCAACAACATAGTCAACAAACAAGGCGGTTTTCTTTAAAAAGTTATATACAAAACACGATGTAACATAAATAATTATTTTTAAGAGTTGATACAGCTTTGCAGGCTTTTGGTTTTATTATTGTTATCTTTTAATAATGAATTTACCTGTTTCCCTATCAATCTTTAATACCCACCCTCATTTGTATTACACCTTTTTTAACATATCACAAGTCTTGTAATTGGATGTATTGGAAATTTGTTTGAAATATATATTGAATAAAATAAATAAAAAAGAAACTAAAAAAATGAAGTGAAAAAAATAGATGATGTGGCCATCTTGGATTTATCTTGGCTTGTTGTTGAGACTTTTAAAACCTTTTTGCTTATTAAAGCAACTAATTCATTCTTTTTTACATTTTAGTGCCTGCTAAAGTTACAGACTTTATCATGATAAACAACGACCTTTTAGAGCAACTTGTCACTAATGAAAAGCTCTTATATATTTGTAATGAATTCGAACTTTGGCGCCCTTTTACGGTTGTGAATTTTTTTAACCAATCAATAGGAAAGAAGAAAATGAATTATTATTATTTTACTGTCCACTTTCCTCCTTCATGAGAAGGTTCAAAACAAGGAGACTGTATACAAAGTACATATATGTACAGAGGAAACGAGAGTTAAGACAAAGAATGCAAAAAGGTGGTATTTATAAAGCGAACACCTTGAGTCCGGACATCCTATGGTTAGAACCTTAGAAAATGAGGATGAAAAAAGTACACAAAAATGTTTTCGGCTTCTTCTAAACAAACAGAGGAAGCTCATCATTTCTCTCCATCTTTTTTAAAAGCGATAAAAAAAGAGTGTTTTCTGCTTCTTCTTTGATGCGGATCCCATCCACCATTACAGCTTCTTCTTCTTCTCTTTCTCTCTCTCTCTTCCGTCTCATTAAAGACTATTTTTGAATGAAAAAAAAATGTATGGGAGCTGGATTGCCTTCAGGGCTCATTGCCATGAATAACAAGAAACCTCCCCATATAATGTGTATAATTAACTTTTTCTTGAGCTTATGGAAAAAAAAATCCATTCAAAGAGAGTCTCAGATCTGCGGCGGTCATTTAGGAGTCCTCCTCATTGAGGTCCTTTTTAAATAAAAGGAGGGAAAAGGAAGATGCTCCCATGAATAAAGATGGCCCCACGCATTTGCAGAAATTAAAGCATTTAACTCATTTTATGTGCTATAAAATGTATATAACAATATAAGTAGAAAAGGTCATTTTCCATGGGTGATTTACTTCATACTAAGAAGTCAAAATGAATGGGTAGAGAAGGGTGACTTGTTCCCATCGCAAATGTAAGCCACAAATTGACTCCGATATATATATATATATATATATATATATATATATATATATATATATAAATATATATATATATATATATCAGGAAACGACCGGGACACTTATTTTCGCCGAGACTTATATTTTTCAAGCCGGGCCGGGCCAAAACCGTACCAAGACTTTAATATATTCGTTCCTTCGTCATTCTGAAAGTATATATATTTATACATATTTGTTTGGATTCTTTTATCGCGTTTTTCAGATTTGAGAGTCGGGTTCCCCCTAGGAGATCAACGGACCCAAATGTTATATAGCAAACTTATGTAGTAATTTTTTCCCCGTCATTTTATCACTTGTCATGTCCTCAATATAAATGCTATTTTAAAGCAATTTGGTCCAAAGTGTAGGTATGATGAAAAGGATTCCAAATTAGTTTTGGTTTTATATACATACAAAAATTTGGCAGTTATAAAGTTTTGAAATAGTCATATTTGGGTATTTAAAAAAAATCACCATTTCGAAATTTTGAATACTCGTTTATTTTTATATGTATATAAAAACTTATTTGGAATCCTTTTGAGCATACTTATAGTTTGCACCAAATTATTAAGAAAATGAAATAAGAATCACCATGGATAAAATCTTATCAATTGTATGAAATGTTTTGGGAATATTTAAGTTTTCCCAAAACAATATCATTAACTGCATATATAAATGAATTGTTTTTCAATCATATAATAAGGCACCTACGTTTAAAAACATTATGGGTTCATCCGAAACCTCACTACATTAAAAGTTGAAAGATAGGACAGCCATACCTATTTTTAATATAAAAAGGGTCTTGGAAGCTTCCTTTCATAAAAAGTATGTAGGAAGGTAGCTGTACAAAATGCCCGGGAAGACTCAATTTGATAATAAATTGTAAGTTGTAGTACCCATGAATGAATTAAGATATTTATCCTCAAAAGAAAGAAAAGTACTTTAATTTAGATGTTGTTGTTTTTGTTATTCTTGTTTTTCATTATTATTATTATTGTGTGAACTGAATGGATACAAAGAGAAGGAGAGCTAACGACTTTAACGGATTGAGAAGAAGGACTTCATCATCTTCCGTCTTCTTCTTCTTCTTCTCTTTCAGAAGAGAGAGAGAGAAAAACTTGTTTGTTATTTGTATTGATCCCTGTACTTATAATTATATATATATTATTTTTTTTCATCTTAATACAACGGAAATGCTATTTATTTTAGGATTCTGAAGGAGCTATACATAAATATATGTACATAGAGAAGGATCCACTGCCTTTAAAATGAAAGTCTGACCTCACAACCCTTCAGCTGTTTAAAATTTAAAAAAGCCTGGCATATGTTGATATGATATTAACAAGAGATATGGTGGATATGAAGTCGTATCTTCAGATGCTCAAAGAATTACATAACGTCATCCTTTTTAATCCATGCAAAAGTTCATTATAACTTTGAAACAAAGGGTAACCAGTTCCTTCATATGATTCTTCGCTGATTTAAAGATGAAAAGAGTGGTCAAGAGGTCAAGCGCGCTGATCAAGTCACTATTAAGGATGTCAAACGGGGACGTGATTCTTGGGAGAGAAAGAAAGGACTGACAATTAAAAAAACAGTTGACATTATACAATTAGATATCACTTCATTCGCGACAGTAAGATTTCTTCATGGGTCTTACCCGTTATCATTTACGAATCCTTGGATTAGTCTATAATAATATTACTTAATCATGTGATGTATAAAGCAAACTCCTTACTATACGAGAAGTATTGATGTTTGATGTAGCTTCAGGGTGACAGAAAATATATAAATCTTCACTCTGAATATAAGAAGAAAATGAACGAAAATTGAGTTACACACGGAATAAAGGAGATTTCATTGGTGATTTTGCGGGAATATCTATATTGGCATGTTTAATTATAATTGTGCCAGATGGCTGCGTTGAAAAATAGGTGCTAACTAGCCACAATACTTGTTTTGTTTAAACCATTATATTATCTAATTGTTTAACGAAATAGAGTATGGAAAATAAAATATACTATGATAAAATGTGGAAACTAGGTTAAAATATCAATTAACATAACAATTCAATCTATATGTATATAAGCAATCCATAAAATTAATTTGTAATATATACAAAACAGCTATAAATCCTTTATTTTTCTTTAAACTAAAGATACATGATCCATAGTTGGATGGCGTGCATGATATCCAAACGACTCTCACGAGTTCTTAGATCCATATTAAACATGTATACCCATTGGACTACTTAAAACAAAACGGCCTTTTTGGTCATCTGTTAGGTAGATGAGGGATGCTCATTTTTGAAGGAGCATCAGCGGAAATAAGGGACTCAAACTTCTCTTTCGTTGAGCTCCCTTCCAATATGATATCATGACAGGAAGAAGAAGTCATTTCTCTTCTCTCTCGTTAAAATACAATGAATTCTTTATTAGGTGCAAGTATTGGTCCTTTGGCTTCTTGGAAGGTGTAATTACGACCCCCCTTCTCACATCTCCTCCAAAAACTTCAAGAAAAAAGGCAACAACATCTGTTAAGTCAATGAAGGCGCCTCTTTTTGAGACAGACAGAAGAAGAGGATTTGTTTTTTTCGTCTATATTCCTTTGTTTGATTACCGTATTTCTTCAAATAAAGACATTCAAGACATTTGGCAAATGGGTCCGTCTTCATATTGAAATAGTAGACCTTGTCCCTGACCTTTTTTTCTTCTTAGGGAGTCTTATTCTCACCTTCACATAATTACAAGGCTATAAGACAATAGCGAAGAAGAAGAAAACAAAATATAAAGAACCCCACAAATTACGTTCTAATTTGCCCATTATAGTTTTATGGCTTCTTGTTAAGAAAAGACAACAAAGGGAGAATGAGCCTAAAGAAGGGTCAGATGGGGGAAGAATGTTGTTATGGCCTTAAGGACTACCATGTTAGTTGTTTGTATCTTGTTCGATATTTGAAAAAATATTATAACGCATTAAATGGGTCTATCAAATCTTGGATACTCTTTTCATTGAGGTTGACCAAATTGACCCTCCACTCTCGAGAGTCGAACCCATACCCTTAACTCTGAGAGTCGAGCACGGCTTCACTGAGCTAATGTATTTGTTTTACTTTACGTCCTGATAGTGGGGGTTGTGTTGAGGTTCTCAGCGGTCCATGGGGCTCAAAGGGATCCAAATAATTTGGATTATTCCTTTGAATGGCGTCCTTTCCAACTAATACGTGAGAGTGCGTTGTGTCTATTAATGGAGCTTGTCCTAGATGATGTATTCTTTAATACAGCTCAAACAAGGATTTTAGCGAACTCACAACAATTGATTCTGCTATGTTAAAATGATCGAATAAAAATATTTGGACTGGAATAAGTAGAAAAAACAGAAAGAAATTATGTGTTAGATAATTTTATTTATAGTTATTTTTAGGTTGTTTTCTGATTCTAATCATTTTGCACTCAATTAATCTTTCATTTTAAGTGATAATCAAGAAGTGGCTAATCAATATATAAGCATTTTAATTAAGTCAATTGGTACTTTTAGGTTCTGGCATTGTGGGTTATAAGTTGATCAACTTTTATACAGATGATTTTTGCACAAAAAGTAGTATTCTAGGCCTGATATGTTATTATTCCTTGGGTTAGAGGCAGGACATAAAAAATATTTTTTAACCTATTTACAAACTCAACTATTATTTTTTATATATAACAATTTCTAAGACATTCATTTAACTATGAACACTCATTTACCTTCAAATAAACGTATTCTTCTATAGAATTATATCACAAGAACACTCTTCATCGATATTACTAATTTTATAATAATATAAATACACAATTAATAAAAAGAATGACTTTTTTATTTCTCTAAAAAAACTTTTGTTGTTATAAAAAACTTATTCTTTAATTATTTGTGTATTTTTTTTTTATTCCTATAAAAACCTTACATTCATCAAAAGAATATTAAAAAATATGAAAAAATAGTGAAATATTTTAAATAGTTACCTTAGATATGTTTTCTTGAGAGGTTTAGATCTTGTTTATATTTTTAATTATAAACTATAATGTTATTTTAGTTATACATATATTATATTTTTATATAATTTATATCTATTATTTAAACAATAAAGGAGAAACGAAAAAAAAACTTATTTTGCTGGTGGGAGTTTCACATGAAGTCATTGCAGAAAAAACATACTTATTTTTTTATTATCATTATTCATGATAAGAGAGGGACTCTTGAAATAAACTATAGACCTCAAAAGATAATAATAATGTATATAATAAAACTTGATTAATAATCCTTGACATTTCAGCTGTTTGCTTCCATAGAGAAAAAATATTTCGCATTAATTAGGTAAATTAATGTGTCACACGGACGTCAGAGTACATATGAATTAATATGTCCTATGATATATTAAAAATACATTCGTATATTTTACACATTCGGCTCATAAGGCTGTGTATATTTATACAAAATTGGAAGTTTTGGGGTGTTGGGATAAATTAAGTAGTTTAACTGTTGTGTGGCCGGTGTAGATTAGCAGTCTTGATATTTATGTTCCTTTTTTTAATCACTAAAAGGTTCGAATATTTTTAAACTTACATTATAAAGAACATAAATACTATTATTTAAGGAATTGCATAATATTATGTTTTTTTTGCCTATATGGTTCGATAGAATTGCATCCGACAGGATATAAATAAGCATTACAGCGTTATAATATCATGTTTTATGTTTGTTTGCGTGTATTAATAACTTTATTTTCGCAACAAACTGATTTTCCGTTTTGCATTAAACTGTTCATTTATGAAGCAAGGACATTTTACACATTAATTTGAACAAATAGATCTCTTTCTTCAATAATTTCCAAATAGCCTCTTTGATATTATTTACACAGAGATAAAAGGAGGATGCACAAATAAAGATTTCACTTTATGAATCGATTGCTCTTATGCACCCATACAATTTGACTGGACGGTTCTATTAAATCATTCTTTTTGTCCACACATTTGTGGAAATGATAGTTCGCTTGCACACACAAAAAAAATTCTTGGCATACGAAGGGGAGCAACATAAAACCACGAAGGAATATATATACGAGTATATATACATATATATATCAGACTTGTTGATTTATCGTTCATTTGTTGTCGTTCGCGAACGAGGAATGACGAACGACAAAGTTTTTGACGAACGACGACCGAAAGAAAATGCCCTATCGTTCTTCGTTCGTTTTTGGCGCCAAAAAACACCATCACTTTTTTCAGATATTTCTTCATTAAAAAAACGTCGTCAATTTTTTTCAGAATGGCGAACAACAAATGAACGATGAACGACGAACGAATCAATTTAAAATTAACGATGAACGACAAACGATAACTTTTGGTGAACGACAATTTTTTGCGAACGTCAACAAGTCTGATATATATATATATATGGTCCTTTATACCCAATTGAAACGTCATTCTCCCTCGCCATTTTGTGAAAGAACATATCTGTAAATAAATATGCACATTACCGTCGAGGAGACGGGAAGGACGTTTGGTTATTGGGCTGATGGGCTTCGCAATGAGGGAATTCAATAGTTCCTCAGAGGAAAAACTACGCACACTTCTTACTCATGACGCCTAAAGTATTAACACTAAAAGCAATACGTCATTAGCCGTTGACGGATAAGAAGCGTATCAAGAAAACCTACTTTTAATAATTATTGGCTTATATTGTTTTAATATTTAATCTTTTAACGACATGTCTTTTAAAGTATTTATTACATGACATTTTAAACATATAATTGTATTATTTTATACATATATCTGGTAAAATCTTTTATGTAAGAATTTGAACGTGGGGGAATAAAAAAAATGTTTATATTTAATAAAAAAATATAAACATTGCCCACAATTCAGAGCATTCGTCCCTGACATTCGAACATTCACTTTCCAACGAAAATGCAATTCATAAGTAAAGATACCTTTTTCCCGAGCGTGATTGGTTGAAAGTAAAGAAGAGTGAATGATTGAAAAAAAGCAAATGCTATTTTGAAATAAGGCATCACTTCTTCACAGTTATTGAGGAACGGAATTGAATTCAGAGGGACGAAATTCATTCTTAAAGAAAACAAATTACCTTAACTTATGGACCCATACGATTTGCGAATCCTTTGAACTGACAACTCAATATACAAGCACCTATTACTATTAATTGAATAAAGTATCTGCTCATAATTAGGAAATAATGATGTTTATTATGTTTCATTATATTTGACGGTAAATGTATTATCACTCTGACAAAAAAAAAGTGAGGGACCCACAAGAAATTTGGCCTATTGGTGGGTTTACGCAAATTACTTTTTTGTTCCATCCAATCTATAAGATACCCTTACTACATTTTTGGCATTGCCTCTTGAAGGAACTGAGGAGGAACAACATCCTCTGACATCATAATTGGTGGTCATAATGCCCATGCATCAGAATGATGATGCAAGAGATCTTACCCCATGTAGTCTTCTAAAAAAGTAAAACAATTTATTTTCCTCACAACAACAACTAAAAGTGATCCACAAACCTTGTTAGTTGAATGTATGTAGTAGAGCCATAACTCACGAAAGAAACAAATTTTAATTGGTAAACGAGGCGTGGATATTAGTTAGTTATGAACCAATATTTCACTAAGAAGGGAAAATGGGTTGGTGGGTAATTTTCTTAGTATTATATATATTATATTTTTTCTTTTTTGAAAGGTGTCCTTGAAAACGGACGTGGAAGTAAGAGAAGAAGTTGATGATTCATTAAGGAGAGGAGGCAAAAGGAGACGATTATCATCAGCTGGCAGATGGAGACCCCAAAATGAGAGGGGGGGGATGAATTAGGAGGAGAAGAAGAAGATGGATAATACCTTAATAGGTATACCAAAAACAAGCAGCCCCAACTACAAAGCATCATCATCATCCCTTGACCCAACAAGAAAACAAGCACTCCTTCAGAAGCATTCCTAAAGAAACGGAAGAACTTCCCGTTTCTATTGTATTATGTACTATGAGATAATACCGAATGAACAAACCAAAATATACACAATGGAAAATGATATCTGGGAAAAAGTCTAAGATATTTAAAACTCTGAGTGCTCTGCTGATAATTGTTCGTTTCTCTTATTTTGTTTTAATAAACAAGGACATTGCTATATATATATATATATATATATATATATATATATATATATACATACCAAAGAAACATCCTAGTTCGGAGATGTCAGAAATTGTAAATAAGTAATACACTGTATATATATAGGTATATATAACTTAGAACAAATAAAGCCTGAAAGAACTTAAAACAAACTTGATAATTAATAAGTGTCTGGACAATACATAAACTCAAACATATCTTTTTTAATACTAGCCATTTAAAAGATTAGTATGTGGGATGATATTTAGGTGGACGAAGGAAAGTATCGAAATATACCCCCCTGCAAAGTTACTATAAAAATCTTCGATACCCTGAATGTTGATGGACAGCATTATGTAACTAACCTTTCTTGAAATTGATATATATATATATATATATATATATCAGCTCCTTCGTCTCACTTTGCTTATTCGAAAATAACCATTTTGCAATTAAATTTTGCCATAAATTATTGTTTGATTATACAACGTACATATTTCATGTCAAATGTAATTCCTTCCTATTTAAAGACGGCATCGTAACTGTGACATATAGATATATGTTTTACTAGCTAGATAGGTGTCGTCGTCCTGGATTAATTTGTTAGAAATGAACGAATAAGGAGACATTCTATAAAGAGATGTGTTCGTTTTATTACTAATTGAAAGTAACTGCACTCCACCCCGCAGACATAAAGTTTTAAAGGACGAAATTATTATTTTATTTGCTTATGAACGAATCCTCATTCAAACAAAAATTATTGCAACCCCCAAAAAGAAAAGACAAATATTTTAAACTATAATGTCAATATATATTTTTTAACCATATGCTTTGGTTTTTATATATTTATCTTGTTTTAATATTTAAACAACAATAAAGAAGTTAAATATATATATTTATTAACGAACGAGAGTCCAAGATTCAAATCTTTATAGAGTTATTTTACCCACAGACTTTTTAACCCTGGAAACCCACACTAAATTAACTGACTTGTTTGAGATAATATTTTTTTATCCCATATATTTCATTTATCCCTATTTAAATCATAACAGAGAGAAAACTAAAAAACGAACATAGTACATAAAATACAATAACCATATGCTTTGGGTTTTATATTTTTATCTTGTTTTAATATTTAAACCAACAATAAACAAGTTATATATATATATATATATTTATATATATATATATAACGACCGAGAGTCCAAGATTCAAATCTTTATGGAGTTTTTTTTTCCAACAGACTTTTTAACCCTGACAACCCACACTAAAGTAACTGACTTGTTGAGAGTAATAATTATTTTCCCTTTTCTCAATGCCATTGAAACACAACGCATATACCATTGACAATTCCTTGGCATTTTCCAATGTAAATAAGAAGAAAATAATAACAATAATAACAAAAAAAGAGCGTTTCTAAGTGTGTGTAAAAACGAACTATCATAATTTAGATCATAGGTTCTGCTTCATATACTTTTTCTTCTTCATCCCCCAGCATCATCATCATCTTCATCATCATCCAAAAAGTTGCGTTATGTTTGAATGACGAAGGATTTTTACATTTTATATAAAACAAAAGTGATATGAACAAGAGTGTCAATTCATTAGTGAAGCAATTGGTATTGTTTCTCAACATGATCAAAGGAGGCCAAAGAAGATCTCTTCTTCTGCTCTTGAAAGAGTTTTTTTTCGTCTTTTAGATGTATTCTTATGAAACCTTCTAGGGTCAGTGGAATCGATAACCTTTTGAAAAAAAAAACATTTGACATCCTTGAAATCTTCATTCATGTACAAAAATAATAGCAACACTGTACTAGGTTCAATGGACTATTTCCTTATTGAGGATCATATATCCAACATTCCAAATGTTTGTTAGGATGGCGTGATGTTAGTATGCCTTAAGAACGGCAAATATGTTTTTGCAATGCTTTTAAGGCTACTTTTTATTTTATATAATTACAAAAGTTCCATTATATTGCCCGAAAAACTATTACTAAGCAGTAATAGTGTATTTATTAATTGTGACGTCAGAGGTGAACTTCATCTCTTTTTTGTCATATGTGGTTCGATGGACTTGCATCCGTGTGGATATAAGTGCACATGGTAGGTTTAAAATCAGTCCATCGAGCCTAGGATCTATTCCATGGCCTAGTCATCTACTCTGTGAACAAGGAGTCATTCAGTCCTGTCAATGAATGTTTGGTTATAGACTGGCCTTTAACAAATAATTTTTTGCATAATAAAACGTAAAAACCTAGTGTCCTCTCTGATGTATACAATATTTGAGTTTACCTAAAATTAGATATTTACCTCGCCGAAGGAGGTATTGTTTTCACTGGCGTTGGTTTATTTGTCAGCAGGATAACTCAAAAAGTGCGGAACGGATTCGGACGAAACTTTGTGGAGTTGTTGGAAATGCCAAAAGGAACAAGTGATTAAGTATTGGCATCTCTGAGTGCTTCTTTAAGATGCAAAATGAGCTAAGTACTAAAAAATATTTCAAGTTAGCCTACTCTGCCAATAGATGTCACTGTGCTGTGTGGAGACAAAAGACCAAGTGATTCATTTGGTGGAGATCGGCGGAGGTTTGCACTCTCTGAGTGCTTTTAGTTAATGTTATTTCGTTGAAATAAAATATTTAATTTTCCATACAATTCTTTGTTCAACCTAAAAATGTGGCTTTATACATTTTTGTTGTTCAGTTCCAACTTCTCAATTGCAAATATGGATACGTGCACGATTTATTCTTCCCACATTACATTTAAAAAGATTAAGGTCTTTATTTTAAGAGAGTGAAACATTTAATTTTGTAAAAATATAATAACTATATAACATTATAGTTTAAAATTAGAATACCCGTCAGAAGAACAGTTGCATTACGTGCATATCAAAGTATAACAATATATACTAACTAAGTTAACAGTATATAAATACACAATCCTTTATGTACACATATTACAAAAACATACATGCATGAATGTATACTACGACAATTAAAATTACATAAAGAAACGTTTGACTTAATAACTAATACACTCTAGATATTTATAATACTAAAAATAGTCATATTATGACATATTATAATTCATTAGTGCAATTAAATCACACAAAATCATTAAAAATTCTTAAAAGTCTATTTATTTGATGTTCAATTTAAAAAATCTTTTCAGTTTAAGACGAAAGTCTTTGAAAACACAAATAGGTTCTCATAAATAGATATTATTATGTAGATAA
>CP045891.1:9609172-9628225 GCA_013387185.1 Caligus rogercresseyi | reverse complement strand
TTACCGGAAATTGTTTATCCATATGATTACTTAAATAATTTTTTTGTCCCTGTCTTTCCCCCCAAATTTAAGTTTGTAGAAATACCACTTTTTTAGAACGCACATCGCGCTAATCAAATTTTGATAATGCCTAGAGATGGAGAGTGATGTCAACCACCCTCAACTTTTCTTGATAAAAATATGTAGTGGGAAAGTTGTCAAGTTGGAAAATCCCGGGCAGCGCCGGGTAACATTCGCTAGTCTATAATATACCTAAGTCTCCAAAATGGCATTTTTTAAACTGATCGGAATGAAAACTTATACATAATCTAAATATATAAAACAACACAAATTAATTAACTTATGACTTGTTGTAGTGTGCCTTCAGGTAATTAAAGGAGAAATTCAAGATATTGCTCCCCCCCCAGAGTGTTTAAATAGATTAAATACACTTCATAAGAATACTCCCCCCCTTTTACTCTTCAATATAGTAGTTGAGATATAACGCCCTTGAACTGAGAAAACCACAAGGCAAAAGTGTGCCTTGGGAGGATTA
Source organism: Caligus rogercresseyi (assembly GCA_013387185.1). NCBI lineage: Eukaryota > Metazoa > Arthropoda > Copepoda > Siphonostomatoida > Caligidae > Caligus > Caligus rogercresseyi. The sequence continues at coordinate 9,627,690 of CP045891.1, read as the reverse complement.
AATTATCATATTTAACACACTTACATTATACATAATTGTACGAGGGCATGTACATATGTTCACCATGTGGGGATATATGTATCAACGTGAACTGCGGTTTTAAAAGAACTAAAGAAACAAGAAGGATGGAGAAGGAAGTGCATCATTCTGTGGCATTCTTCTTAAGCATAGATCATGCCCAGGGATACCAACTGTCCTTATCATAAAATCATTATACTCCTAAAGAGTATCAAATGATTATCCATTCACATGCAGTAATATAGAACCAACGAGGCAAAAAAGTATGTCCCAAATATACTTCATATTATTATAATCTATCTCCATTTAAAATCTCCTACAAATAATATTATTGCAGCATTTTTCAGAAGTAATAAACAATTTACCTATGGCCCATCTTCCCCATGTAAGTATACACGGCATTCCGTGCATCTCATCTTACATATAACTTCTTAAACCTGAGACCCCTCTGCTTCCTTCACTACTAATTATAAAAAATAACAATAAAAGAGCGATAAGACCTGTTCAAATAGTGGCGTTTCACGTGTTAATAATTGGGGATCCTCACCACATAGTTTATTTACATTTTCTCTTGATTCTTAAAGACAACTTCTTTGCCAAAACAGATACCTACAGGTGTATCATGTGGTCATCTCTGTTTTTTATCAGGGTAGATAATCCGTGGGTTAGTCCGTACAATTAAGTACATTATTATTACGAATTCAGAGATCTTGTTTAATATCATAAGTACTTATTCTTAAGTTGAAAAAGGAAAATATCATCAAACGGATAATATTTATACCGGCTTAGGTTATATACCTACTATAAAGGATTACAACTATGAATATATTCCACCCAATAGAAAGCTACCAAAGATTCTTGAACTAAAACATAAAAAATAGCATTAACCAATGAAACAAGAGGACAAATATTGAAATATAAATTGCCGACTTGAACTACTTAAATCTTTTGAATCTTTTTGAACGTCCTTGCAGATATAGGACTACAGCATGTTTGGGCGGCATAAGCCATCAAATTTAGACTAAATTTAGACCAAGGAGTGTGATAGCCGTGTGCGTTAAGGCGTTTTCAACTCTTGATGTTGGGGGCGCAGGTTCGAATTCCGAGAGGGGATGGTCATTTTTGGTCTACCTCATTAATAAGATTCTAGACTAATTTTAATGCTATAATGCTTATTTATATCTTGTCGGATGCAAATCAATCAAACCATAAAGGCAAAAAAAAGAGAAGAATTTCATGCATATCCTTCGCAGAGCGAACCCTTAACCCCATTGTTTCAAATCTAGCCTTATGAGCCAAGAATATTGCCAATATCCGTCGGGAGATTATATTAGAATGTTGTGTTGGATCTACGTTGTTAAAGAATGTACGTGATTGGTTAATATAAGGGATAAAAATATAAATAATTCGTTGGTATTCAGAATTTATCCAGACATGAGCTTCCTACTGAAGGAGTAAGGTTAGAGATATAACTTCAGTTTATATCAACAACCAATGACGAGAATATAAAACAATAGAGTGTGCCTGGGTTCCCAACCAAATAACCAAGGATCAGCAATAGATTATGAAATGTCGTGTTTTGAGTATTATTATACTTTAAAACAAAAAAGCACATTCAACAATCGTAGAACTCATTATTCCTTAGGTTTCTCTGATGGGTCCATACATAGAAACAGACTAGATCAATAAGCGATGATAATCGAGTGACCTTATCAGCCAAAAAACTTTTTTTAAACAATCATGTTGAAGTTTGCGTTATTTTTTTATAGATGAATTACAAAACAAAAAACTGTTATGATTATAAATATATATAATTCAAAACCAAAAAATATGCATGCAAAACACTTTCTAAGAGCTACACTTTGTTGCATAATTATCTTTTCCGTCATAATCCATTGTTACATTTGAATAATTAATATTTATTTTATAAGTTTATTACACAGTAAGAGGCTCTGATTGTTCTATAAATCCCATCACCCATTAATCGGCTGCAATTGTAATAGTTGTATTGCATTCCATTCTATGGCATTTTAAGCCCATTGTGTTTTTGCTTAAGGTAAACTCAGCTTATGTAAAATCTACAAAAGTAAATATATATTCATATTGTTCATCTACAACTCATCGTTACTTAAAAGAAGTCCATGACACTAACTTTTATTTTGCAAGGACTGATAATTATTTTCAAACCTTTGCAAAAAAATGAGAACCTTTTCATATATAAATATATATTATACCTACATATATAATCCCTTAATTACAAAACAAAGGCAATAAAAAAGAGCACTCTGTCGTCAAAATCTTTAGTTCCTTTCTAATTATTCGTCACCGTCTGTACACATAAATAAGTATATATTTATATGTACAGATGTAAGTATTTAAATATATACATATACATATATTTGAATATATTTATACAAATATATAAAAGATATGTGGAAGAAAGAAAAAAAACGACATAGGATGTATCTTATTCTTTTGCTCTCTTGCTCTCTCTCATACACTTAGCAGGTTTTTTTGATCAACAATAGCATCATCTCATCATCCTTATAGAAGAAGAAGAAATTGAAGGCATAGCAGCTTCTCACTCCTCCTTAAATTGGAGCAACACTTGTACACTCAATCTCATATTTATTTTTGTGACTTTAGGTATATGCACATATAGATTGTACATATATACATTACTTCCCAAAAAGAAAGAGAACGACGACAGCAATGCAGGCAGGGGGTAGATGATATACACTCTTACAATATAGATGTGTGTGTGTGTCTATATAAAGGCATATTTTCGAATAAAAAGTCACGTAATTACAAAATAATAGTAATAATAATAACAATATAGAAAAAAGGTGGCTGGAAAATAAAGAAGAAATGATTATGTGATTAATATTTTTTTATTCTTCTCTCTCTTATGTAAGATGGATTGTGTCATAGAAGAGAGTTGTCATGGGACGACGTAGGGATATGTATATATGGGGGGCTTTAAAGTATTTCTTATCATCATCACCTTGTAAGCAACTCTTGAGTGGTGGGAGTTCCGGGCACTTAATTAAAAAGAGATTTCCCCCATCTCTTTTTTCTTTTTCCTTCTTCTTCCCTCTTTCTCAAAAACGCCCCCCATTTTAGCAGTTACAAGATGGATGATCACCGCCGCCATCTTTCTTTCTTTTTTCTTTGCTCTTTCTCCTTATCAGAAATGTTGAGGGAGTGAAATGTATGTACAGAGTGATGCAGCACATCTATCTATGTACTACTACTAACTCAATTTGTTTTTTATAGAGAATGAGAGACATCCGTATCAATTAAGTCATGGGAGCTGACAACGGTTACAGCAAACATCACTCCTCTGTTGCTTCATTATAACAAATCACACACATAGAAATAAAAAGTTTGTTGTTTTGCTGTTTGTGTTATGAGGGTTTTTTAAAGTAATGTCAGCAGCACTGATGCTTCTAATGAATGAAGCAATTAGTTGGTCCTTTGATATCTTACATGGACGTTACTCTATGTCTTCTACGTGTTTGTTTCATATGGAGATATTCTGTAGAGGAAGAGGCATAATATGTAATAAGTTATTTTTTTGCTTAATGAATCATCAATTTTAAAGTCATCTAAGTTTGCCCTAATGTGGATTATCTTGAATTTTTAATATAAATTTCCTGAATATTAATCATTATGACATCTGATTGTCCTAGATATCGATATCAAATAATGAATATATAGATTTCCAAGAGCATAATATAGTTGATTTTTCTATTTTCCTCTTCAATTATTTACTTCTTAGCATACCCTTTATGGACATTTATTGCATTCACATAGACGCTGCTCGTTTTTCTTTGTATGTTTTTAGTAGCGGGGATTCGCCAGATTATATTATGGATAAACTTAAAAAGGCTTTAAAAGAACTTGAAGCCTTTGCAATAGTTAAAGCATTTAAAATGATAACATTTATGCTTTCCTCGATACCCTCTATGAATATGAATTAGTACATAATAATAATCCAAGCACATACATTTCTTTTAGTATTATCTGAGACTCTCCAGTCAAAGTCATTATAGAGAAAAAGACCTACTAAAAGCGTCCCCACCAAAAGAATGATGACATGTATTCTATTTTTAAGACTACATAGACTTAACTGCGACTTTTTATATGTGGCAGACTGATTCATTCTCTCTTAGTGGCGAAGAGATACTTGCTACAATGACGAGGGAGGAGAAGGATATAGCTTTATACATGTTTATTAGAGGCACTGATTTTATACTCACCATTTAACGTATTTTTATTGATATAAAATGGATGACTGCAACGACTCAGTCCATCAAATTTCCTGATTGTCATAGAACCTACGTGTCGAATGGTAAACAAAGACGAAACTAAAATCTAGGACTATAAAATAGTCATTTTCAAGTATATAAAACAATATTGAAGGAATAGAGAAATATCAATTTATAATGCTATAATGCTTATTTATATTCTATCGGATGCAATTCTATCGAACCATATAGGCAAAAAAAATCAAAAGATTCACAAAAGGTATTTGTAGCATATCTATTTATCTTTGAGATAATAAATCATGTGATTCTGAGTTATGAAAATAATATATATATATATATATATATATATATATATATATATATATTATTATATATACTTTTTTCATTTTTTGAAAGAAAAAGGCTACTCAAACGAAATCAATAAATTTAAATGCTAGTTTGATATAATAGGATCGACTAATGTTTTTATTTGCATTATGATAATAATTAGGCTGTATCAACTTTATAATAAAAATCATCTATTGATGGTGTAAGCATATTTGCATATTCTTATCCACGAACATTTGCTTTGATAATAATAATTGTTTTTTTTCTTTAATGCATTTCATTAAATTCACATTAAAAAATGTATGCAAAAAAATAATCGTATGGACTAAAACATGAAAACAGGTAAATATAAAAAAAGGATTTAAGAATGGCAATAAAAAATGAGGCTGTAATAATAATAAACAAATACACTAAGAAGGCGTCCAGGGCAGAATTAAGAGGTGTGAAGCTCCATCAACTCCTCCCCAAACACAGTACCATCATTGGGGAGTGGGGACATCGCTGAGAATATTATAAATTTATGAAAAAAGACATCGCTGAGGATATCCGTGCATTTTAATTGGACATTTTTTTCTGAACTTTTTTCATTTTTGAATGAAAAAGGCTACTTAAACAAAATAATAAATTTTAATGATAGTTTGATATAGCAGGATCGACTAATGTTTTTATTTGCATTATGATTATAATTAGGTTATATCAATTTAGAATGAAAATCATTTATTTATACACCACTCTTGGTGTAAGCATATTTGCATATTCTTATCCACGAACATTTGCTTTGATTATAATAATCGTTGATATACGACAATTGATATGCAAATAATGATAATTGTTCAAGCGCCTCTGTTTACATTGCATCATTTTTTGACTAGAGGACATCATTTATCCATTAGTGATGGACACATGTATATATGTTTTTAATACTTGTATCGGGTAAAAATTATTTAGTCATATTTTATGATACTTTCCTCTTTAATATTTCAAACATGTTGATTTATTTTAGTATTTATTTCATTACAAAACTTTTCATTACGCTCCTTAATAAGTAAAACTATACTAAAATCAGCATTATCTAATTTTATTTATGTAAATATATCATTTTTAAATATTTTTACATTCAAATTATGTAGTCTTGATGACTTAATTGTTATAAAGAACTTACATTGTAAATATTTATATTTTAAAAAATCCAACTAAAAGTTAAAATCTATTAACTTCACTATCAATATGGAGATCACAGGTTCGACTCCCGAGAGGCCTTTATCCACCTCATTCAAAGATCCTAGATTTGATGGAACAATATAAACACTATAATGATTAAATATATTCATACGAACCAAATCCTAAAAGTGCAAAGGGCAAGCGAATAATATATAATTAATATTTTTTAAAGAATATCTAAAATAACCAAAATATGACTTTCATCTTATCCGTTAACAAACCTTTTGTCAAAGAGGATGTTGATGAAATACAATGAACAGGGGTCTCGAACTCAATTGACCCGAGGGCAGCTGGTGCTTGACTTGGGCCGCATTAAGTTTTTTTGTGAGGGAATGTTAGAATATATTTCATTCTTTATTTAGTTAACGACTTATTGCTACAAAATACACATAATGCTTGACACAAACATCACTTCAAACAACTTTTTAAAACCAAGAGTAATTACATTTAATATGTAACTAAATAATTGTGCCTCTGATCAAGTGTACAAACATGAAAATAGACAGATGTATTCCTTATACTCCTGTAAAAATTATACTTTTCCTTTCTGTTGCTAGGTATATGAATGAAACGGTAGATATAACATTAATTTATGAGCGTTTTGGTATTTGGCAAATTTTTTGATACTCTCACAGTACATCAAATCATTTAGGAGCACTTGTTACAATTGTCTTTTTTCATAAATTTATAATATTCTGAATTCAAATAGGAAATATCTAAATATACAAACTGAATATACTATTTTTACAATCTCCTTTATTACTTTTTTTATTTATTTATTCCAGTTCTCTACAAATGCCAAAGTAATTGTGATAAGTACATAAATAGATATTATAATCTAAAATAATACAATGGCAGAAGAACAACAAAACAAATATCATAAAAGGCAATCATAAAATTATTATAAAAAAAAAAAATGGTAATAAATCAAACATTTAAAATACAAATATTCATCACATTTAAAATTGAAGTTACACATTATTTAAAATGTTTTAAAACCTTGTTAACAGCTTTGAGGTGGTGTGTAGAGATCGATGGAAAATATTTTATTAGATCCGAAGCCAAGGTCCAGTTGTCGCCAGAAGCATCAGGAACGCGGGTCGAAAAAGCAGCGTACCTTGCAACGGCTGCTACAATTATTCCACGTAATTCTGTTGGCAGCAAAAGATCCCGTGAGGTCAGCTTTTTTGCAACCAAGGCTTTCGAATTCAATATAGCGAATTCGATTGCTTTTGACCTTGCTGATGTAGACTTTCGTCTCCCGTTGGATCCAAAGAGAATATAGGCCTGTACATAATTGTTCACGCACTTCTCCATTCCTCTCACATTCAAGGCAACGAATTTCTTTAAAACCGATACCATGGGACAGTCCACGAAAGCGTGGATGGTGTCGTTGTAGATCTTGCCACAATCTTTACATGGTTCGTAAAATCTGATCAAGTCTGCAGAAATTTGTAGTTGCGCTGTGAACTTTGTTTCATCATAGATATATTTTAAAGAACCCAACATTCTTTTTTTCCAGTTCTCAGGAAGCTTCAGAAGTTTCATATATTTGAGGCAATTTTATTCATTTCTTTGGTATCAGGACAATAAGGACCTATCATTTTCAGGTGCCAAGGCTTTAAGGGTAAGTGTTTATTAGCAGACCGTTGTAGGGCGAAACGAAATCTTCCGTCATGAAGAATAGATCCGTCATACGCACAGTGGAGAGTGAAATGACGCTCTTTAATTACCCATTCTTCAAGTTCTTCAGGCTTTCCTAAAGTTTTGAAGAAGTATCTTTTTAGGTAGTTTTGGCGTATTATATCTATGGTAGAATCGCCCTCATATGATGGGACATTCCTCCAAAGAATTCTCTGTAGGCATCCCCAAACAGCTGAAATATTTGACGACACAGAATTAGTTAGATCCGAGCCAAACAGAAGCCACCATGATATTTCATGGTGAGTAACTGATCTTCTCCACTCTAAGGACGGACGGTTGAATATATCAATAGTTACTTTATTGTATATTTTTGGAACGATATTAGATAATTGGGTAATGCCCCCACCAAGGCATTCCTTTTTCCTTTTAACAGCAGGGACATAACTAAAATGAAATAAGGAGTTTATCCATTTGTTTTCTTCTAAAATCACTTTCTCGGCTATAAAGGGAGACGAAGAGGCTCTGTAAAGAACCAGAGGGATAACTTTGTAGTTATACAGATCTATTCTCTTCTTAAGATTAAAATTCCTCCATTGTATGGTATTTTGATTGACCTTAGTATTAATCTCAGTCCAATTCTTATCATCTATTCCATTTCTGCACCAATAAACACCCAAGATTTCCACTCGCTGTTTAATAAACACGAACGAATACTAAGGTTTTGTGCAGGATTCCAGGCGCCAATCGGTAGAACACATGTTTTTTTCTTATTTAAAGATAAACCGGAAATTTTCTCAAATTTTTTAAAATAATCTAAAATTACTTCCGTTCGTTTGATGATTTGGGCTTCAGAATTAGCTTCAACGGTAATAGTTACGTCATCGGCGTACATGTCAATGATGTGACGGGAGCCTTCAAAGTCTACACCAAATCCACTGTATTTTTAATGATGTTTTGCGCAAATTCCTCCATTGCAGCTATGAACAGAAGAGGGGCGGAAGGACATCCTTGCCTACAACTCCTTCCTAAGGTAATAGGTTTGCTTTCAAATCCATTAATTGAGAGGGTAGATGTACCATTGAAGAGCAAGGCGCGCACTGGATTGAAGTATTTTCGAGGCAGGAGTTTTTTGACAGCTTTTAATACTGTCCCATGGGAAATTGAATCAAATGCTTTTGAAAAATCTACTGCCAGTATAGCTCCAAATTTACCTCTCTTTTTAGTAGAGTCAATGGCAGTTTGAATGTTGAAAGAGATGTCCTGAATCTTTCGATTTTTCAAAAAACCCTTTTGGTGGGGTCCAATTTTTTCATTTAAAATAATTTGCATTTTCTGGGCCAGAGTTCCTGATAAAATTCTGTATGATTCGTTAAAATGGTTATTGGCCTCCAATGACTGAAGTCAGTCCCATCACCCTTCTTCGGGATCAATGCTATGGTTCCTTTAGTCAAGGAACTGGGCATACGACCCTTCTTCTCCATCCCACCTCCTATTTGTACTAAAAAGGAATTATTTGGGTAGAAAAACGAAGATAAAACTTTCCCATAATGCCATCAGGTCCACAAGCTTTATTTTGCTTCATTTTTTTTATTAACATATTGAGTCAAACTGTCCAAAGTGAAAATTGTATTTTCGGAACTTTGCACGTCCTTTTTTGATTTTTAGGTCTCGGAAAATGTCCTATTCTCTCACCAACAATTGACTGGAATCGAGAGTGAAAGTAATCCAGGATCTCCATTTTATTTGTAATAATTTTTTTTCCATCTATGATTTTCAAAATGGAACGTGCAGTAGAGTGGGTTCCCCTATAAGATTATTGCTACCTACACATAATGTTTGACACAAACATCACTTCAACAACTTTTTAAACCAAGAGTAATTACATTTAGTATGTAACTAAATAATTGTGCCTCTGATCAGTGTACAAAACATGAAAATAGACAGATTGTATTTCTTATACTCCTGTAAAAATTATACTTTTTCTTTCTAGTTGCTAGGTATATGAATGAAACGGTAGATATAACATTAATTTATGAGGCGTTTTGGGTATTTGGCAAATTTTTTGATACTCTCACAGTACATCAAATCATTTAGGAGCACTTGTTACAATTGTCTTTTTTCATAATTTATAATATTCTGAATTCAAATAGGAAATATCTAAATATACAAACTGAATATATATTTTTACAAATCTCCTTTATTACTTTTTGGTTACGTAAAAATTATATATAAAAAATAAACATTTATAATTTTTATAATAAATATCTAAATAAAATGTGTTACATAAACATATCACATAAACTGATTATGAAATGTTGTTATTTTCTTTCTAAATTTAAATATCTCTTGATTTTGAATAGTAAAACTTGATAACTTTCCCGGCACCTATCCACGAATCATTGGTGTTGGATTTGATGATATTTAGACAAACTAGAAGCTATTTGAGGAAGAATATGAAGAGTACTTAAGGAAATAATAAAAATTAAACAGTTTTAACGAGCTGTAATCCATTTGCTGTTTTATAGCACTGCTATATGTTTAAGAATGAAAAAATATTGAAATAAATTCAATTTTTATCATCGATTCCTCTAATGATATAAAGTTAATTTGAGTAAATGAAAGTTGTTATTCACTTTAATCTTAAAAATGATATAAATTATATAATATTGTACAAAACATAATGTTTAATACACATGTTAATCATCTTTTAACCATAACAAATATTATTTATGTCAAAGAGGCGTCAAATATTTTTTATAATGGACAAAATTTTTAAAATATGTTCATTTTATAAGATATTTTATAATTTCTATCAACTTTTAAGATTATAATTGATTCTTAAAGCTAAATGAATCCTTATTGACTGATCATTGTCTTTAAGAATTGTCAGTATATATATATATATATATATATATATATGCGGATGAAGATCCAATCCATTTGGCTCGGGACTGCCCATGTTTTGAGTTGGATAGAAGAATTTTTCTCAAGAGGAACGAGGATTCTGGAGACCAACCAATCTCCAATCAGTATAATTCATTGTTGGTACAAGAATTGGAGATTGGCTCACTACCACGCCATCTTTGAATAATGGTCAGGACGGATCGACATAGATGACCGGATTGGTCACTATTGCGAGGGCACCATAAGTTTAATTTCATTTTACATGTGCCCGTTCTGTTATTATTTGATTGTAAATACGGAGTAGCAATAAAAATTATTAAAAAAAGATATATATATATATATATAGTTTAATTCACATATTTAAGACTTTTGGATTATTAGAACTAATATATTTTATGCTTAAAAAGCATAAATTATTAAATAATAGTTGGTTTTATATCTGTTCGTATCTATTCATAACTTTATGCAATATTCTATCAGCATAAAATGTTAGAATATTATAAAATAGACATTTATATCTCAAAACTTTTATTGCCTGATTGACTCGACAGAATTACATCCCACTGGATATAGATAAGCGTTATGGCATTAAAATTAGTCATTCGAACTTAGGCTATATCTTTTTAGCTATTTAAAACTAATATTTGATCTTGAAGAAACGTAACATATGGAAAAACAAGTTAGTTTCTTCAAGCTGAATGCCTTCTTTATGACCTTATTTATTATATCTTCAGTATGCTTTATCTCAGTATTAAACAGCACACAACAAATTGACATCCAAAAACATTTTACAAACTCTAAGAATGAATCCCACAAATGATAAAAGACGAATCAAAAAGGACAAACACCCTTTTACCCTTCCTGACATCCTTTTCAGCTCAATTAGTGAAGACGTCAATCCCAGAACCAAACGAGGGAGCATTCAATCAATCAGAAAAAATACACAAAAAAATTGGGTGCAAAATATTTTTTCGTTCCATAATAAGGAGAAAGAAATCAACTGTCAATAAATAAATAAACATAATAATACCCAAATAAGACACACTCAAAGAAGAAGAATGAAAAAATAAGTGACAAGTTTTAATACTATTTTTTTAAATCATGGTTATTGGATTGTGGGCTGAGGTAGGCGAACAAAGGAGGAAAATATATAAAATGATTAATCCTTCAAGGGGTGTGAGAAGTTCGTCGGGGGATTAAATTTATTTTTATTGTGGAGGAAGAAAAAAAAGAGAGGGGTAAATACGTGTCCAAGGAAATCGTCTCAGATTTCCCTACAGCTATGTGCTATACAAACAATAAACAATGCTGTAAAAAATGCTGAATGGAAAGGTGCAAATATGAATGTATTATGAAGAGATGAGGGACGATTTTTAAGGTCTCTAACGGGTTGACATGTCAACCATGAGCTCATTATTCATGCTGAATATGTATTTAAGGTATAGGCCAGGGAGGGCAAACGTTTTGACTTGCGGGCCGCTATGGGTTATAAAATTGAAAAAGGGGCCACAGTATCACATTGACTGCCACTTTCTTTTTTTTGGTACGCTCTTTTTTACAAAAGGGCTCAAATGGCAATGAGAAAATTCAAGACAGAAATAAAGAATAAGGCACGGCCTAAATGTCAGCGCGCCATCTATTGGTAAAACGCGGTATTTTATGGACAAGACGTAATGAATGATTATGAAGCAATATTATTTTATTTACTGGACAAACTCGGCGGGCCAGATTAAATTGTCTAACGGGCCGTATACGGCCCACGGGCCTTAGTTTGTTCATGCCTGGTATAGGCAATAAATTTTAATGTTTTTTATTATGTGATGAGTCTTGTCTTGGAGAGTTGATATTAAGCAAAATGTTTATATATAAAATTTTAATCATAACCCCTCTTGCATTTATATATAAATACATATATGCTATTGTATATATATTATTAGTATGCATTTTTAATAAAAGCACATTAAAAATATTGAGATATCTATTACCAACATAAATTAATATGGTCATTAGTGTTGTTTTTTCTTCAAACGTTTGAAAAGTCTAATTAAGTAAATTTTCTGTTTGTTTATCTAATAAAAAGGACAACATGGAAAATTTCAGCAAAATCGGACAATGCAAAGAAGTCGCTCAACGAGCTCACAATTTATAAAATTTAGTAAATAAAGTTTTCGCCCATTTCTTGAAATTGATGGACAATACAAGATTTTGTATAAGTACAATCCCCGAGTTTTGTCTTCCTCGCATTGATTATTAACATTAGTATATGGTGGATTGCATCAAAGAGGACACGATGGAGGGAATTGGGATTTCACATATAAGTTTTGAACTCAATACCGTGGAGAATCGAGAAGGAGATAGACCTGACTGTTTGGATCAGGGACCACCTATAGTATTTTGAATTTGAAATCCCTTGCGGAGCCTCTGGACAAATAGAGAACGCCTTCACAGACTATGAACCCTCTCCCCGAGATGAATGAACGGCACCGACTACACCGATATCGTCTCGGGTGAAAAAAAAATAGGGTGTTTTTGCCCTTAATGGTGACCATGAAGAAGAAAGAAGGCTGTCTTGCTCCAATGAACAGCGAGGGAGGTCCGCCAGTGGCAAAATAGATATATAAATAACTGTTTGCCACATTTTATTTATTATTAATTTTATGTTATTCAAAATTTGGAATTAGATTTTCGTTCAATAAAGTGGTTAATTTGACACTCTATTGAACTGGACACATTACCTATAAAATATTTGAATGTATGGACTGCGGGATTTGTGGTTTTAGAGTCCCTGGACTAAATTGAAATTGCCGTGACAATAATTGAAAAATAATAGCACCCATATAACTTGCTACATTTGTACAAGGATTAAAAAACATATATGATATGCATTCAAGAGCTGTGAAAAACAATGAAATCCCCCAAGTTTAAATCTGATCTACAATACGAGAAGATGCTTATAGCTAAATTGACATAAAGACATATAGTCGAATTCACAGGCCAAAAAAATCACATCCTTTTTGTGTGTAATCTCGGTTGTATGTTTCTATTATTTTCAAGTTACTTAATAATCACAAATAAAGCTTTTAGCAAGTGCCGATTGTCCGTAACTTTAAAATAAGTATCACGAACAATATAATTTATACTCCCAAAAACTCTTCTTTGCAGGTGATTCATTTTACAATGTTAAGTTAAAAACAGGATTTCAAAGAGGGAACCGCTGAGAATGCATGATTTTAGATCCATATTAATATCTGCCGCAGCTCGATAAGCAACTCTTGAATTGAATGTACCTGGAGTAAAGCCGGACTCAATTCGCTATCGCCGTTTTCACAACTCCCTTGATTTGTCTTTTTTCTATATATTTGTATCCTTGTTTTTGTGGGTTTTGCTAATATTAAGTTGAGTTATTATATAAGCCTGCAGTGTTTATACCTATATATTTTTCATTGTATTTGGTACATTTTGACAATCTTAATATTCATTTTTCAGTGACGACCTTCATGAAAATGATCTTGAAATCAATGTTACAGACTTGTTATAATTGTATTGTATCCCGAGTTCACGAGTAAGCTGGCATATCCGATAGGATCCAGTAAAACTAACACTAATTTATTTTTAGTAAGTATGTGAATTAATGTTTTTATTGTATTTTATTGATTATTTCAATTTTTATAAAATTGTAATTAAAGTATTTACTTATGTGATTTTTCATATATGTTCTAAGGTTTGTATGTATTCTATTGTACATATCACAAAAATGAACTGTTGACAAATAATTAAAAAAATAGCAATACATTTATATAAATAAAACCTCTCAAACCTTTTCTATAGGTTCAGCATCCATTATACTCTATGAATTATATCCAAAGTGTAAGGTCTTGGATAAAACTGCCTTCATGAATTCTTATTCCATTCATTCATTATATGTATATATAAATAATATCTGAGACGAAATCCCATGTCTGAGATCCGGCGTCATCAATGCACATCCGATCCGACACGAGTCCAAGAATGATGATGTTGAATAAAGTAACAATAATTACAGGTTTACATATTCCTATTATTATTATTATTATGATTCAATTGTACTACAAACATAAATAAATAAGTCAATTAAAAAATCGGAAGGGTGGAGACACGAAATAAAGAAGAAGAGAAATTACTTTCATATATGTACATATGAATCTTTCTTTGTGTCTACTATTAAACTATTGTCGTTTCATGCAAGTGTTTAGGAAACCTTCTGAAGGCATCTCCCCCTTTTTTGTTTGGAAATAAGAATAAACAATAATGAAGTCCATTTTATGACTGAGATGAGAGACTAATGTATATTCATAATAGTGTACTTCCGATTCTCTTCCTTTGTGATGATGTAAGTTGTATTATTAGTCGTATTAGGTGCTTTTTTAAAGGCCCTCTGTGGATGAGTGGGTGAGGCACGTGTTTCGTTGAAGTCGTCTGAAAAGGCAAACGCCCCGTGACGACAACAAAGGATGAAGTTGGAGATAGGAGTTCCTTGCACAAGTGCTGGGCAGGAGAAAACATGGAATACATGCTATGATTTGGTCCAATAAAACAGGAGCCTATCATCTGTTGAGAGACGAACATCCATCAGTTTATGTGCTGGATTTTCAATGTGTATGGCGCGGGTTTGACTCCTATATAAAAGAGAAGGTCAAGTTATGTCAATCTATTTGATAAGAGTATGTAGGATGGATTAAATATATTATAATAGTGCTTATTCAATTCATATGAATACAACGATTCTAATGAACAAAATAGGCAAATATATGTACGACCGGGATACCTTTTTTAGCAGAGACTTAAATTTTTCATGCCGGGCCTGGCCAAAGTCCGACCGGGACTTGAATATATTTTCGTTCCTTCGTCAGTTATAAAGCGACGACGCTTTTTTAGGAAATAATTTCCTTAAATTAAAAAAAAATTCACGAAGAAAGTGATGACGTTTTTTTTAGAAAATAATTTATATATATTTTTTTTTAAATTTAAAAATTCCTTTCTAAAAAAACGTCGACACTTTTAATATGACAAACAAACGAAAATATAAGAGTCTCGGCCCGGTGATTTTAAGAAACAGAGCCGAGACGCTCAAAAAAAACAGCCAGAACCCTAGCCGGGCCGGGTACCCGGTCGTTTCCTGATATATATATATATATGATAAAGAAGAGACAAAAAACCACAAACTACCATAATTAATAAATATATGCTGGCATATTTACTAATCGTTATATCTATTATTTAGTCTCGGGAACTATTGTTGCTGAATGATGATGAAATTTATCTGTAGTGGAAAAAATATTATCTAAAATTCACGTTACTGTCGTTAGGTAATAATTTTATTTGGACAAAATCTTAGACTAACTTTTAAGATTATTAATAATTATCAAGCTAATTATCCAAAAATGGTTGTAGTTGACCTCAAAAACATTGAAACCTCATTATTTATTGTGTATGGTTCCATTTCTATAAATAAGAATATATCACACATTAAAGTAAAGGATATTCAATTCCACATAAC
This sequence comes from Caligus rogercresseyi, assembly GCA_013387185.1. NCBI lineage: Eukaryota > Metazoa > Arthropoda > Copepoda > Siphonostomatoida > Caligidae > Caligus > Caligus rogercresseyi. The sequence continues at coordinate 9,611,769 of CP045891.1, read as the reverse complement.
AATTTCATGCTTATTTATTTCTCTCCATTCGTGAGAGCATTGTTTTATGGCAGTTTTAAATCTCAATTACATTCAATGGACTATGAGAACCTAGAAATGCTAATTAATTAAAATACTCAATCTAATAAGTTTTCATTCCAAGATTCTTATCTGGGCGGCAAAAACAAACTCACACAGAATTGTATGTATTTGAAATTAAATCCTTTTTTTCCATTTACGGATCTATTATTTTCTAGAGAAACAACAAAACTAATTAAGTTTCTTTCGTTTTGGAGTACGTCTTGTTAGATAATGGAGGAATGCAGAATGGGGTGTCAATGAACTTTTTCTTTGTCGCTCCCATCAACAAAATAATGGTGTCCACTTCTATATTGAACTTTAATATTTTCTTCATGATACCCAATAATTACCTAAAAGTAACCTAAAACCCATCAATTAGTTTTTTATAGAATCGTCATTTAATTGATAACAATTAATATTTTTTAAATGATTTTCTTATGTGTTCTTCGGATTATTTTTTAAATGTTTAATTTATAACTGTGAATTATGATATTCAAAAACATAATGTATCTTATTGAATGCTTAGAATGTACAAAAGATCATATAATATTATCATTTTAATATGTATAACAACAGTGTTTATTCATAATTCTGTTGAATTATTATTTCTTATTTCAATATTTTTCAGGATCTTTTAAATAGGTATATTCTTTGAAAAATGATAAAGGTTAAATACATAATATAATGATGCAAAGTAAAGCTAGAATTGCTTAAATATATATATGTGTGTGTGTGTGTATATGTATATATATATATATATATAGTATATATATATTACAAGGTCGGCTGATAAGTCCCGAGACTAACACATTTTCATATGACTGTCAGCTAGTACCAACCTTCAAAACATACATGCATAAATATAACAGCTGTCTGACAACTATTATGTTAGATATTGCATTTTAAGTTAAGCTACTTTGTTATTGTGAAAAAAAATGGAAAAAGACGCATTTCGTGTGTTAATAAAACATTATTTTTGATGGGAAAAAATACCGTCGAACCTAAAACTTGGCTTGAAGAATGTTATCTGGACTCTGCTCCATCGAAAGCAACCATATGTCGATGGTTTGCTGAATTCAAACGTGGTCGTGTGAGCACGAATGATGATAATGCAGTGGACGCCCAAAAGAACATAAAAATTATCCACAAAATGATTTTAAATGACATTAAAGTGAAGTTGATACAGATAGCCGAGACTCTGAAGATATCGAAAGAGCGCGTTGGACATATCGTGGATGAATATTTGGACATGCAAAGCTCTGTGCAAAGTGGGTGCCGCGAGAGCTCACAATCGACCAAAAACAACAACGAATTGATGATTCTGAGCAGTGTTTGAAGCTGTTCAATCGTAAGCAATCCGAATTTTTGCTTTTTTTTGTCTATATGGTTCGATAGAATTGCATCCAACAGGATATAAATAAGCATTATAGCATAAAAATTAGTCTATCGAACCTAGGATCTTATTAATGAGGAGACCAAAATGACCATCCCCTCTCGGGATTCGAACCTGCGCCCCCAACATTGAGAGTAGACCGCCTTAGCACGCACGGCTATTTGCGTCGATATGTTACAATGGATGAAACATTCACTTCACTCCCGAGTCCAATCGACAGTCAGCTGAGTGGACTACATATGATAAACCGAATCCAATGCGAGGAAAAACGCAACAGTCAGCTGCGAAAGTTATGGCGTCTATATTTTGGGATGCACACGGTTTAATAATATCAATGACTATCTTGAAAGGGGAAACAATCAACAGCGATTATTATATAGCCTTGTTGGAGCGTTGAATGATGAACTGTCGAAAAACGGCCCTATTTGAGAAGAAAAAGTGTTGTTTCACCAAGATAATGCACCGTGTGTCACAAGTCAATGCAAACAATGGCTAAATTAAATAAATTGGGCTACGAATGCTTTCCCCATCCACCGTACTCTCCAGATCTGACCCCCATCGACTATTTCCTGTTTACAGACCTGAAGAGAATGCTTGCTGGCAAGAAATTTAAGGACAATGATGGAGTAATCGCCGAGACAGAAGTCTATTTTAAAATATCTCTTAGCAACCCAATCCTTCAAGTGCCTTTACACAGCTTGCTTTTAATTTAACCATGTTAAATACTTTTCAAATGTTTTACTCGGGAGAACATGTCATTGAAACTCCAAAATTTGCATATGATGCTGGTTAACTTTGACACTATAAGATTCGCTGTAGTTCGCTCAAAAATACTATATTCTAAGATTTGATCCCAGCGTGAGTCCCCCCTCGGTATCCCAACATTATCTCATAGCAGTTGTCGACTCAACGCGGATTTCTTGACCTATTTATTTGTACATATCCACTATGACGTCACATAAAACTCTTTGATCATATAAATAACTTTGAATTATTGTAACTGCATTATATATAGTCAACTTATTTTAGACTTAAAGGAACCGTATTTCTTTACAATTTAGCACCTTTTTACTATACTTCAGGCCAGTAAAAGTAGGTGCAAAACTTTTTACTCGTCCAAGTTAAATTTTAATTGCAGGAATAA
>CP045891.1:9523545-9601816 GCA_013387185.1 Caligus rogercresseyi | reverse complement strand
AACCTTGAAAACTAACAGTGTAAAAGGGGTCATTGAATTACTTACGATGTAAACTCAATTTTTATAGCAACAACTGGTCAATATATAAAAATAATATTTTTTAAAATTCTTAATTCGAAATGTCAAGAGCACCAAATTATAGTTGCTACCTACTAAAGCGAAAACACTTCTTTCCAGTTAAATAGATCTTTTCTCCTATTTCGTTGTTGAGATTATGAAGTTTTTCGTAAACTTTATGGCTGTTATTTTCCATACACGAGTACAACAATAAAATTCATATATTTAGAGAAAGGTTGTTCTCGCATACGGACTAATTAGCATGATTTTTCATTTAGCTACTCAGTTTTCTAACTTTTTTTGCATACGAAATTCGGGGTGATATGATCCATATATTGAGATAAGATCCTAGGGTTGATAGACTAATTTTAATGCTAGGCTAATGGTTATTTACAGGTTTGTGGATTGAACGGAAAAACGAACGCCGTTCGCGAACGTACATTCAAAATCGAACGACTGAACGGAATATAATGAACGGACGAAAGGTTTTTTATGGCGTTCGTCCGTTCAATTTATATTGTTTTCAATAGTGTGGACGTTTTTATAAAGAAATTAAGCATTTTTTATGTTACTTTAGAAAAAAAAAAGTGAAGACGTTTTTTACAGAAAGAAGGCAATTGAAATTACTGCGAGTCTTCCGGGAATAAGTGAAAACGTTTTTTTGTAATATATTTTTTCAATTTTAAATAGGAAATAATTGATATTTATTTAACAAATGGACAAACGCAAAAAAAATGAACGGACGAACGCCTGAATGATTTTTTCTCTAACCGGTTATGTTGACTCCTCAACAGCCGTAGTGACGTGACACTTTGTAACTAGTACCCCGTTCCTTGTTTTCTAATAGTCATGTTTGAAACAGCCCCACTTTTCTCTATATCTAATAATTACTTAAAACAACCTTCATAATGTCTGAGGATTTATTGCTCAAAGTTATTTAAGTCTTCAAATGAATTTTCATCTTTGCATAATAAAAATACTCAATGTCTTCAGACATTCACTTGAAGCATTCATTTATAAACTTGACTAACGTCTCGTTGGTGACCCTATTTTTACCCCCCCCCCCCCACCACCACATTAAGCATTGCATCAAAAAAAAGACAGCATATTATATATTATATCTTAGCAGTCAAAACCTATCCAATCTTGGATTTAAACCTCATGTTGCCAAGTCAAGTATGCTCAGCTTGTTTAAATCTCATTTGCGTAACGCAATAAGTCTTCCCTCTTAGTGACTAATTTAGTCCCAAAATTCTTGGCAAGCCGTTTCATAAGCTTCAATGCTTCATGAGATAAAAATACTTGTCGCACCTTGCTTCTAGGAAGTTGGAGACAAGCTGTCTGATTTGCTTAGAGTGTTGAGGTTTCTTAAGAGTGATCATGTCTTTAAATAATGATAACCATAGACATATTTTGAGAGATAAAGATATTGAAGAGGATTTTACTTGGCAAATCAATTGGCTACAATCTAAAGTAAATATTGGGCCGCTTTAGAGGATCATAAAATAAAATATATTTTAGTTAATGAAATTAGTGTTGTCATTTTTCATGGTCAAAAATATTGATCTAATATGAATTATAAGCACACAAATAAAGCTGTAAATATGAGGACTCAACGGATAAATTTGGTTATGATGTATAAAGATGGTGAAGAATCAACTTAAGTTAAGAGTAATATCTTTATTTTCAAATTCAATATTTTTTAATGCTGATTTAAAGAATTAATGATAAAACGCTAACTCTAAAGGGGACACCTAACTGATTTAGTTCGGATTTGGTGGAAAAGGAAAGGAAAAAAACGGCTGAAGAAATGTATTTGATAAAAAAGAGTATTCAGTCTGTATGATCATAGAGATATAAAGATATAGAGAGCTTATCCCCTTCAATAGCAAAGAAAACATCTTTCAGCTGTATTTTTGTGTCCATTATAAACAAAGTAATTATACTACGTCATCGTAAGTTGGTCATAGAGGTAGAATATATCTCTATGATCACTTACGATGACGTTACAGATTACTTTGTTTTTTGAACACAAGAAACAACAGAACGCTGTTTCTCTGCAATTGGGGAATCAGCTCTCTATATCTTTATATCTCTATGGTATGAATATATTCATATGCAGTGTTGTTCCCTAACGCGCGTGCGAGTAATATATTACTTAGTTATATTACTGCGACTAACTAGAGAGAACAAACATATTAGATATTACTTTCAAGTTATAACTAATATCATATTAGTTATAACTTGAAAGTAATATCAAGGCTTGTGAGCGTTCAGCTTTTTTGCGTTCAGCGTTCGTCAGCGTTCAAAAAAAATTAGCGTTCCGTTCAGCGTTCCGTTCAATGTTTTTGCGTTCAGCGTTTCAATATTTAAAACGAATTTCCCAAAAAAAGTACTGCGTAGTGATTACTTTTTTTTTTTAGAAAAGAATTTCCCAAAAAAAGTACTGCGTAGTGATGACGTTTTTTTTTAGAAAAATAATTCCAAAAAAAGTACTGCGTAGTGATGACTTTTTTTTAAGAATTTCAAAAAAGTACTGCGTAGTGATGACGTTTTTTTTAGAAAATAATTTCCCAAAAAAGTACTGCGTAGGGTGATGACGTTTTTTTTAAGAATTTCCAAAAAAAGTCAAAGAAAAGTTGGGAAAAATTGAACACGCTGAACGCAAAACTCTTTTTTGCGTTCAACGTTCAGCGTTCAAAAAAAAGTTGCGTTCCGTTCAGCGTTCCGTTCATGAACGTGCGTTCAGCTGAACGCCGTTCAATTTGCGTTCCGTTCACAAGCCTGTATTAGTAATATGTAATATCCTAATTACATATTACTTTCGTGAAAAAAATATTCGACAGGTATTTTGATGAAAATAATGAACTGTGAATGTATGTGGACGTCACCCAGGGACATAATCCTGCTTTATTAATAAAATTAAAAATGCACGTTAATATTGATATTTAAGACAAGGATTCCATTAGACCCAAACACCACAGAACACCTTTCGTTTTTGATGGAGGATTTTATCGTAAAGAAAATAAGTTCCTCAAGACCCTCGGCCTGCATGTCGATTGAGTCTTTTAGGATTGAAACCCACCGCCAAACCCTAATTAGGAATGAGGATTTTCAATCTCATACACCCCAATCCCTTTGGTCTTAAATTTCATATTATGTCGACCCGAGAGCTTGGGTGGTATGATATTGAAAGTAAGGACTCCTTTTTTACCTAACCAGAGTTGGCGGTGGGTTCCACCCTAAATAAAAGCCTATATCAGCAGGCAGGATCCGAAGGCTTGGGGTGTATGAGATTGAAAGTAAGGACTCCTTTTATACCTAGCTAGAGTGGTGGTGGGGTTCAACCCAAAATAATAGCCCATAAAGGCAGGCGGGAACCGAGGGCTTGGGTTGGATAATTAAACCTATGCCTCTCATAATGTCAGAAGTAATTTATTTAATCTTTGAATTAACCGACTTCATCTGTTTGAGCCATGTGCTCATTTTATAATATTTCAGTAACATATATAGGATTATTATAAAAATGTAAACTAGGTTTGGTGATGCTTTTTACAAATCTGTTTTGAATTGCATTTACTTATTGTTTGGAATGCTCAAAAAAGTCAATATCTAATAAAAGTAGTATATTACTTTTGAGAAGTAATAAACTTATATTTTTTTTAAATATTACTACGCAGTAAAAAGTAGTATATTACATGCTACTTTCAAAGTATTATTCGACCAACACTGTTCATAGTGACTTAGGGAGAGAAATTCCCAGCGAATAAAAATATCTTGTATGAAATTATGTCAATAGGTGTCTTATCTCTCTCTCTCTCTCTCTCTCTCTCTCTCTCTCTCTCTCTATATCATCTCTCTATATAGATATATATATATATATATATAATATAGTTGAAGAAGAAAGATAAAGTTTATATCATATCAATAACTGAACAACAAATAATCCGAATACGCGGTATCAAAGCGATTTGTTATGCAGTAACTGAAATATCATAGTCATAACATCTCACAGCTTTAACGACGCGTATTCACATTTTACATACATCATAGTCAAGGCCAAAGACTAAAGACAAAATGATTTAAAGTTATTTATGAACTCTAAAACCCGGAACTTCACATATTTTCAATTGTTTGATTTATAAGGAGTCAACAAAGTTTTAATGTAATTATTTTCGTAAAAATATTACAAACGACAAATGAAACACCGAAAAACACAATTTATTTAAAATATATTTGCCTTTATCTCTCTATATATATCAAGGTCAAGAGCAAAAAAAAGGAATAAAAGGCTTGATGTAGTCGCAAAACGGGTTGTTTATTAATACGAACTTTTTTTCTTCTGGGTATTCTTACAATGCCGAAGGCCACGACAATAAATGATCGCCCTAGTAACATACTATACGAAGAGGTACATTCTGGATTACGTTTTTTTTGCCTATATGGTTTGAAAGATTTGCATCCAACTGGATATAAATAAGCATTTTAGCGTGTAAATTAGTCTATCGAACCTAGGATCTTATCAATAAGGTAGACCAACAAACCATCCCTCTCAGGATTCGAACCTGCGCCCCAACATTGAGAGTGAACAAGGCTCAACACTCAAGGCTATCGCACCCTTTTTCTACATGACTTAAGGTTTTTCTTGTTATAAAAATTCATACAAAATCCAATGCAAAATTGTGTGATGTTATATTAATGTTTTTTAAGAATATATGTCATAATTTGTATACAAGCAGGCATTTTTTGGCTATTTTGTCTGATTGAATTACAATATCTGTATGGTTTTGCATGAGTAAAATAGCATTAAAGTTAGTCCATATAATCTTGTTTTTTTTAAGTGGTTGATCAGTATTGATCTCCCTCAGCCCTCTCAACAATGAGAATTGAACCCGTTTCCATCAGCTAAGGAATCCTAGAACTTTCAATGTGGAAAATGAATTTTTTATGAGTTCCATCTCAAAGTCCATCTTTTTAAAACATAACTGAGCTCCTTGAAAGCACTTTAAGTCATGTAAATGTGAAAATAAAAACTCTCATGACCGTAGTTTATCTAAGAGATGGGGTTTAAATTCATTAAGAGAATGGATTCTTCTCAAGAAATTTTAGTCAAGGGATTTAATTTATTGCAACTCAGCATTTTGTATGCATTGTATTATATTTATTTTTCACTAAGCATGTGCAATATTTAAAGAGCATACTTCGTTTCAGAATGCAAAGTAGGGATTTGTAAAAGCAAGAAACTTAGTTATATATTGTACATTTTAAGTATCGATAAATGATTTAATGTATACTTAATATAACAGGATATAAACGGATAGCCAGCAATCCTTCAAAATACTCTTTGTAAAAAAATAATTTCGTATTTGATAATATGTAGTGAAAAAAAAAAGATTCTTTATTAAAACTATTAAAATAGCATTAAAAATGTGCAAAAACTATTTTTTAGCCTCCAAATTTTACTATTATGATATTATTGATATTTTCTGAGGTTGTTCGGATTGTACCTAACAAGCTTCAATGTTATGTTTTTTTATTATACTCTTGTTTTCCCGAGCTGATAGTCGGTTGAAAACCCCTACCTGTCGGTATCGATAATAATCGGTAGATTTATATTACATCAACGACTGGTATCAGTAGATTGAAAAGCTTCATTAGAAAATTTAAGTTATTTTAAAGACCCTAATGATATAATTATACAGACACGCAGGATAAACTTATTACGATGTATTACAAAAATATTTTATGTCTATTCTCCTTTAAGGCAATAACACATATGAATCAGCCAGTATATGAATGGGAAATTCAATGTTTCATAGGCGAAAGCTTCGCAAAGTCATCGACTTTAGATGTGGGTAGGGGGCCTATGGAACAATGACTTTGTTCTACTTTTAGACTAGAAATAAAAGCTCGAAGGAATGTCTACAATTACGGAATTTGTTTAGTGTTAATTAATACATAAGAGTGATGAAGCACATTTTTTGTATAGTTAAGCTTTTTGTCAAGAGCCATATCAGTTTTTATCAAATAACAGAAATTAAACTTGTTAACTGTAGTTATTGAATTAACTTATCTTAGAAACAATAAAAAAACTCGGTGGTTTTTGCAAGCGATAAAATAAGTAATACAAAAATTATGATAAAAGCTCCAAAGACATCGTGAATATATTTTGTCCAACTCCGTAAGATAAAAACAAGGGGCTGTAAATCTTATGTTTTAAGGTTTTTTATAAATATGGTTCCTATGTTACTACAAAATAAATAAATAGAGATAAACCCCGTATTATATTTATTATGTGCCTTTCTATTTCTTTGTGAGGTTGTTTTAAAATTATTTTCGACATGGTTATAATTTTATAATAACTTCAAGTTTAATAAATAAGAGAAAAATATTTATGAATAACAGGAATTTTCGTTGTAGAATCATTCCGTTGTTCGGGTTATTTGTCTATTTTTTTTTCTTTCAAGCTTACATTCAAAGGGGAAAAAAGAATGGAGTACCACCAGTATTCGCACTGTCATGCGTAGTTACAATGATCTTACTCTGCTAAACACTTAAAACATCAACTGGAAGGAGTGTTTTACCCAAATACACATTCAAAGTCATGACAGTTACGCAGAGAGAGAAAAAGAAAAAAAAGAAGGAGTGAAAGATTACACTCATAGCTCTCAAATGGACTTAGATATAAGAACTTGAATATCACTATATTCGTGCACTATATGTATAATATGCTTGTAATTTATCATGACAGAAAAAACTCTGAAACCTTTCTTGAATGTGATTCATGGAAGAAAAAGGAGCAAGAATAAAAGTAAAGGCTGTGGATGATTTAATACCGACTTGACTAGAAAGAGAAAAAAACTGAAAACATAGAGACATCTCTCTGGCCTCTCTTTTATATAGTATTAAACCTCACAAACCTCTCCCTTTTTCATAACAAGAGTTATTATATTATTGCGTTACATTAAACAGCTTGAGTTAGTTAACTCTAGAGGAGGAACCTGATACGGAATTCCCCCTGTGTCCGGAGTCACTTATTCGACAGGATTCTGGACGAGAGGAACTCCATCGTCTCTTGTCGGGACTGATTGTTCTTATGGTAAGTAGTTCATGCTTCCCTCGTCATGGAAGGCTCTCTAGGCTTCCTCTCAAAGCTTATAATTATCTTAGAATTTTTCTGCCGATTTGACGACGACAGTGAAGGAGGAAGACAGTAAGACCGCCCTCATAATTCATCTAGAAGATAAAATAAAACAACGCATCAAAATATATGAATTTTGTTGTAATAAATGTAAAAATTATAAAAAATTTAGTAAAAAATCTGTTATGAAAAAGGGGAGAGGTTTGTGAGGTTAATACTATAATAAAGAGAGGCCAGAGAGATGTCTCTATGTTTTCAGTTTTTTTCTCTTTCTATGTCAAGTCGGTATTAAAATCATCCACAGCCAAAGTAAAAAATATAGTCAAAACCCGTCTATAGTGGTTGCTAAATGACCTGTTATAGACAGGTGACCGCTTTATAGGCAAGTGAACGCTACGGATAGGTAGTCCCTAAAACATGTGGTGAATGTAGTAGATATTAAGAATTAAGCTTAAATTGGCATATATATATATATAGTGTTTTATCTCAGGCACATACATCCATGTCATGTATTAATCTTTGTATTGTCAATGTCAATATGATCAGTATGATTAACTTTTAAGAGCATAAAATAGCAGAGGTTTTTGTTGTTTTGGATTCATTTATTCTTAGCGTTTGGCGTAGAAAAAGAATAATAATATAGGTGTCAAGTGAAGAAAATAATGTTTATTGGCAAGTTTGCGGGAACTTATGCTGGTGTGTACTGTGAAATTTTGTAAGATGCTCACTGTGTGTAACATATTTTTTTAAAATGGGACACTTCTTAAATAGAGGAGAAAACAATTCTAGTACACCCCAATATACATTCAAACATTTGGATACCAATATAACAAAATGGTAATTATTAAAATACCCATCCGCATAATCACAATGTGATACATTGGAGTTATAAATGCCCGCCACTGGGCTCTAGGGTTAGGCTTTTATATTTGACCCAATCTACGTTAATATAAGAGAGAGATATTACTCATTTGCGAATTCTCCTTGAACTTCTTCAGACTCACTTATATTATTATTATTTGTCCCACCTTCACCTCCTCCTTATTCTAGATTGAGAAGCGTGCGAGTACAATTTTGATGGCGAAACTGCGCAATTAACTCACTGCATCAAAATAACAAGGTATATGGAGAAGACAAATGAAATAAATCTCGTGACGTCACTGGGCTATACTTCACTAGTTAAAAAGGCTCTGTAAATATCTGATTCGATCGCCTTAGCTGATGTATAACTAGTTTTAATATCATACTAATGTTTTTATGAATAACAAACCCTTATTGTGGGTATTTTGATTTTAAAAAAAAGTAACAGTAAGCCAGTGACGTCATGTATTCAGTTTATTTTTCATGCCTACCTTGTACTTAAAAAATGACATTTGCCCACTTCAAGTATACATAATAATAGTGTGCCTGCGTCATTACTTGACGGGCGTTCACAGACATTTTGGCGTCGTCGTCTTTTCACAAACCTTAGTAAAAAAAGTATAATAGTTTTTGAAAGGCTCCCAAAAATGACTCAGTCCAATCTTTTATATACGTATTAACTGAAAAAGTTGTTTAATCCATAATAACACTTATGATAACAAGATTTTGCAAGTAATATTTTCTATGTACAAGAAAATACATAATAGCTTTTATGAAAATCCTTATATGATGTGTTATTATTAATTATATATTTATATATAAATATTAGTAAGCGAACTGTCACATTTTCATATATATATATATATAGATAAATAGATTAGATAGCTAGATAGATAGATATATAGATAGTTAGATAGAGTAGATAGATAGATAGATAGATAGATTATAGATAGATAGATAGATCTAGATAGATAGATAGATAGATAGAGAGGTAGATAGAAGATAGATAGATAGATAGATAGAGATAGATAGATAGATAGATAGATAGATAGATAGATATAAATCATACGAAGTTTAATGAAATAAATCTTTCATTATCAATTAAGTCATAAAAATTGCGTTATGTAATATATTATTTTAATAAACGCAGTAAATAGTGCAGGAGTTTATTCTTTTACGACACATATATTCTATTCAAGTTCCAGGTACCCTTTGCTCATTAATGAATCGTATTAAAATGACATCAGATTGATTCTATTGAGTGAATGAACTATAGAAAAAGGAAGGTTTGGCACCTATAGTTATATATATTTTATTATTTGGAAGATTTAGTTTTAAAATACTTTTGATATCAATTCAGGGCTTTCAAAAATATGTTATTATATATTTCAAAAAATATATTCATTTAACCCAATTGTCAAAAATAAGCTTATTTTCTCTTTTGAGGGGCATAGATTCAAAGAAGATGTGGCTCCTTCTAGCACAGACAACCTGTAGAACGTTTATTTTATGTTGCAGCAAAACACTAGAGGTTTTATACATAACTTTTAAAGTTAAATATTTTACAACGTATAAATAAATGAAAAACTATCGGTTGATTAGTCGGATTTTTCTAGAAATAATGACCGGTAATATAAAGGCCATTAAAATCAACTATCAGATGCCCTTAATTCATACAATGACAAAAGGGTACTCCAAGTCCATATACAATTACACCAAATATTATAAAATGCATTGAATTCAATCATTTTATGACGTATTAATGCAATAAAGCATATAAATAAATATTACACTATAAGAGTTTTTCAAGATATATCAATGCTGAACATCATATTTTAACTTGACGATCTGCTGATTTATATCAAACTTATTGGGAAAAAGTAACCGTTTATATTGTTCCACAATTGTGTTCTCGGAGATCTCCTCTTATACCGGCTAAAATAATCATCTCTTGCAGTTCTTTAGGTCATGTAGAGTGGCAGAAAACTCATGGAAAATTCCTCCTGTGGATACACTCTTTTCAAACTGGTCTCTGAGTTGTCTGTGTAATAATTATCTCATGGGATTTTCCACGTTCCCCAAATCCTCACCTTCTAAAAGTACAAAGTGATGTATTCCAAAAACTCACCTCTTAGCTGCCTATAAATCGTCCGATAGGCGCGCCCTTAACACAACTCCGAGCCCCCCGTGTTATCTTTGCAATGGACTGGCTGGGTTGGAGAGAGAATGAAAGAGCGAGAGCGTGTAAGACCTAATAACTTCATTTTTTTTGCAAGGATAACATCATCATTGAGTCTCTAAGGCACAACAAAGACGTTCATCCTCTAAAGACATCCTTCAGCTTTCCCCTTCATCGAATATATATTTCTTCGAAAGGAAAGTTCCCTTTCAAATTGGTGTGCGAGTGATTCCTCATTTCTCTATATAAATACATGAGAACCCCTTTCGGAGTACATTCAGTGATCAAGTATCATCCTTACATCCCATCCATTCACCATGCGACTATCCCTTCGACTTCACCAAGCAGCTCTTCGAGCCAGCATCTCTACCTGCGATGTCCTTCTTAGCATCATACGCCGATGGAGGTCAACCAATTTATTCCCTCGGAAATCCATTCAGAATTAAAATCATCTTTCACGCAACCTTCGCATTTAGTTTCCTTACGTATTAGAAACCCTTCACCAAAATAAGCAAAACCAAGCAATCCGTACCTTATGGAGCGACATGACAATTACTCCTTCATCCATGAAGTAGAGTAGTATCCTCTGCGTTGGATGAGGGAGGAGAAAAAAAAGCACGCCCTCCGTTGATATATATTATATTATGTTATTATTATGGTTGAATTACCAATGGTTTTTGTGTCGACAAAAATATGTGTTTTTCAACACTTTGTTCCTCCAGTTGTAAATGTTCCTGATACACATCAAGAACAATATTTATAATTATTTGTCTCTGTGATTGATCATAAATAATAAAAAAACATATAAACAAATAGACAGTATGACTTTATTTGTCCTCAAAACATTTATCTTCCTCTTGGTTCTCTGCGGTAAGGTTTTTTCTTATTTATTATTGAAATATATATATATATATATATATATATATATTAAAAAGTGATTCGACAAATAGAAAACGATGACTCGATAATTTTTTCCATCACTTATGTCTATGTGTTCTTCTTTTTTCTATCTTCTCGGAAGCTTATCACCACTTTACTTGTCTATGTTGAATCTGTTATCTTTTAGAGTAGTTTGCTCATGTTTGTATACTTGGCTATACAATAAGATATCTATCATGGAGGTTGATTCTTCTCTCTCTGCCTCTCAATTGAATAAAGGGATGGATCTCGGAAGCTGTTTTTTTAGAGGTGAATGGGATATGGAAATAACAAAAGAGGTCTAATTATATGGATCCCTATCGTAGCTTATATCCAAGTCCCTTAATTGTTGTATATATGTTCTAGATGTGTACTGTATTTGATGTATTTTGTTGCTCCAATGTAGTTTGACAATCCGGAGTGGGATAGAAGCATTGCACATAAACAATTTGTTCGAGTCTCTTAGACTCCAAACCATTTTTTATCTGTATGACTCACTTTATTTTTAAAAAGGAAAAAATGACGCTTTTAAACCACTTTGAGATTCGATTTTCTCGTGATATGAACTCGATTTATAACCCTGTAGACTAACCAATATTTAGTGGAGAGTGACGAGTCGTTTGTAAGCTCAACTTTTGATTTTGAGTATCCAAAGATTAAAATATTTTATAAGTGTATTGACAATGCTTGTATAAATGATTCTAGCGTTAAATATTAATACATTTTGAAAGAAAAGGGACTTCAAAAATGGCTAGAAGTAATTCAATATAGATACGTTGTTGCTTTGTATTGAGTGCATCAAATATGACGCTTATAATGCTCGAATTATTCATCGAGAAGCAATTACGCAAACTTTTATTTCTTTATAAACAGAGTATCTTTGTTTATCACGCAACTTCATCCGAGGGGCAACAATTCCATGAGCATGTCACCTAAATGGGAATTGTTCGGCATGAGTAGTTACTTTGGGATTCTAAGAGTACTTAGAATCAAGGAGGCATATTTGTTCACTCAGCATGTAGAGGCTTTATTGCGATGAACCACTTCCTTCACCATTAAAAATTGGATTTAAATGACCAAGGATTTGAAGTGGTTGAGTGCCAAGACCACAGAGCGATATCTCAATTTATTATCAATTTACTCCAAAACGTCAATATATATATACATATCCAACTAATTATCCTTCTCAGGGAAGTGTGTTTTATAAGTATGTACAATATATATTCATCATATAATGGTGATTGGAGGAAACGGAAATGGAATATCCAATCAGAGGCCTTGATTTGAACAATCCTATCCTAAGAAAAAAAAAAAGAGGACTCAATACTTTTATAGGTGTAGGTATAAAATATAATGGCATTTTCTAAATTTATATATATTCATAAAAATTTTATACATACACTTTGGAGTGAAGATGCTTTTCTTTGGTCACAGTCCAGAGATGATATATTAATTATTGCTTTTTATTACAGCCACTTATCTATAAAATAACTGATACTCAAAAAAGAAGAAAAAATTAATTGATTTTATGATATTTTTGAAGACGGTTAGGCACTTAAAATGATTGCTTGTTGATTTTTTTTGTAGTTTTAGAAAAAAAGGAAATTCAGCAATCAATGATCTTTGTCAAGTTTTATAAAAAGTAGTTTCTTAAACGATGTCCCTCAGTATTACTTTAGTCATTTTCCCCATTATCTATTTCATAAGACTTTGCTATTTGGACTTTGAATTCTTAGGTAATCCTGCCTTTTCTTCATTGTTTCATCGATTGAAAGAAAATATATATATATATATATATATATTCGCAGAGCTGGGATTCAGTACTGCCGATTCGGTATTTGGTAGATTTTATTATATATCTACCGAATATCGATGGGTGCGGTAAATAAGAAAGAGAGATAAATTAATTTATGTACCTGCTATGTGACTTCTTCATATGCATTTAGTATCGGAAAATTTATAACAAAAGACAATTAAGTGCATAATTTGTTATAGTTTTCTTGGAGATTATTTGAAATTTAATACATGTTATTTTTATATAAATCATATACACTCGGATTTGGAAGGAAATGGAAGGCAATAGCAAATAAATTATTTCCTTAACTGTCTTTTGTTAGTCGTTGTCCCATATTAAGTGCGCTTTCAGCTCCGGATTTGTTTTTTTATTTTGCAAAGTTCAACTTCTTCACACCAGGTAACAACGCTTCCAGTATCTAAATACCGATTTACATTCGTAGTCGCAGCTCTGATATTTCGTCATAAAAGTGACTTAAGATGACTCCCATCAGCTGCCAAGCCAAGTTTTGAATTCCCTTTTTTATTGAATCGTTATTGGTCATACAGTTTTTTATAGGTCGGTGATGAAAAGCTTTTGAACTATGCATATGAATACTTTATTTTTCATCTTATATTCCAATGAAATATATGTATGAACTTATCAAAGCAAATGTCTGTCCATTTTTTATTCAAATAATTTCTTACGCTATTTCTTTAATACCATGAATGGCTACTTAGAAATGGAAGCTTAAATCCTTTTAACGATTTTTTTAAACTTTTATTTTTGTAGAGCAAATATATATTTGTGCGTTTTTTAAATATGCGTATATATGACATCAAAAGTGGGGCAAACAACGTTGTTTTTTTGTTTGATTTGTATGTAATTGGCTTCATTTGTCATCATTATTAGTCTTATAATCCAAAGAAAATCAAACCTCAGAGGGGGGGGGGATTTATTTGTATGGATGTCAAAATGATAATGAGATATCTTCTTTATTTGTGTATGCAAATATACCACATAATTAGTGACAATTGAAAGTCATGATTGATCTCATTGAGTAAGTTTAATCCTTGCTTTGATTGAGGGATGTGGGATCTCACTATTTTGTAGGTTCTACATCTATAACATACTCAAATATGTTTCCAATCCGAGTCTCTCCTATACAAAAAAAATGCTGCAACATTCGTTGACAAGTTTAGTTTATATAAAATTAATTTTTATGATTTATCATCGTAGTTTAGTTATAACTTTTTTAATTATATTGAATAAGGGTGTCGATATATAATACTGGTTTTCGGGTCCAAGAATTAATCCTTTAAAATAATTTATAAATGACAAAAGAGGATTACAAGCCTAAAGCTTAATTAAAGCATGTATACAAGTCCAACTAATGTCTCATTTGTAAAGCCACCAGTCTCAAACGCACATTTAAACATAGTGTTTACATATTTTACACATGTCATATAAATGAAATTTTAATAGCATAAGTTGACTGAATATGGAAAATAGAATTTTGATCAATACAATATGAGGCCTGTATTTTGGGTAGTTTGTAAAATTACAAAACAATTACGTCAAACTATGTATGAAACAAACCACAAAAAGTTGTAACTGGTATAATATTACCCTAGTAGGAGCAACAAGGAAGAAGCTTCTATTTTAAATACGTTATAAATTTTGATTGTATATTTATCATCTTAAAGGTATCAGGATCACGGTACCCTCAAATTATATTCATGATCTTATAAGTAATTGGCCATTGATTTTGATGTGTGGAAAAACAAAATTATGGATCGAATCAAATATTGTGTTTTGGTTGTCTTGTTTTAATGTTCCTAGCTTTGATAGTACAAGAGAGGATATATATATATATATATATAATGAAGCAATTGTTTAAAAAAATGCATCAATTCTTTCCTCACAAGGGAACCTACGGCTGTACATAATTTAATGGCAAAGGATCAATCTTTAAAGATTTTGATCATAATACTCATACATATTATTATTATTAATATTTCATAATGGTTTATACCTCTGTATTATATGTGTTTTAAAAATATATTTTTTTAAATATAAGGTCTTTTATTAAAATTGTAGTACATAGAATATACATAAAATACATTATAAAATAGTAGGTAGAATTGGGTAAAAAATACATAAATAAACATTATAGTTTAAAATTAATCTACCTAAAAAGATCCAAAGCTCAATTAAACAGAAATAATACGCAATATAAAACCAAAACAAAACTATAAAACAAAAACAAATCATAAAAACGGTGATATTGAAGGACTATCTTCTTCAGCAAGGTGAGGTGACGGCTCGAAGAAGGTACCATGTACGAAACCAAGTCAATTGCATATTTCCATGAATCTGGCCTAACTCCGGGATCTTTAACTCCAGTGCGGTATATCGAGCTGCGGCAGATAATAAAATTGGACGCAAGTCTTGCATTGTCATGGTTCCTTCCTCGACAGTTTTGATCCATAAGGGCCTTCGCACACACAATGACATCACAGGAAATGAATTTGCTGACTACCTTGCAAAAAGTGGTGCACAAAGCAACAACCGAAAATTTGTTGGTGTGCCCCCAGTTATATCAAGAAAACAATAAATGATATTTTTATAAACGATGGTGTGAACGATATAAGATAGTCCTTCACATGAACACACACATCTTATGTTAAAAAAACCAAGATCAAAGGTTGTCAAGCTTCACCGTGAAGACCTGAAACAACTTATTCAAGCCTACACAGGACATGGACCATTTCTCTCACACCTAAGCAAATGGAAGAAAACAAGTGCAACCTGTGATCTTTGCAAGGAGAGCCACAGACTGCAGACCACCTGATCAACAGATGCCCTGCTCTGTCCCTTGAAAGGCATGAAGTGTCCTCAAGAAGAACGATAAAATTCTTTTAAAAACACACGTCCTCATTGAGTTCCAATTTTCAACTGTTTCGCCATTTTTATCATGATCAAAATATTGGAAAATAACAATCTCATTGAGTTTGATAGGCATTACTCTAATATGTTTTTTGTATATAAACCTGAGCTTGGTTCAGGAAGATTTCTTGAGTTCACAGTTGGGTAGCCTAACGTTTTTTACAATGTTGTTCTACATAAGGTATAGGTGATGTATTGTTCGTAATTAAGGGAAGTTTAAAATGAATAATAAGTTATTTATAAGAGTGCTTCATATATTTTCCTTCAATGAATTACATACATAGAGACATATAGATTTATAGAGAGTTATCAGAAGGAAAATATTGAAGCTTGTTCAGGGGATAAGTTAATTATTAAAACGAAAGAATCAAAATAATGAAAATCATCTCCAAAGCTTAATTATTGTATAAGGACTAGAAGATATAGGCTTTATTTTCATTGTTGTACTAATAAAGGAAACAAATATTGAATATTTTGAAGTGATATAAATACAAAAAAAATCTTCTGTTTTGATCCTCTCAGTACGAAAAACGCCTGCTTCAGCTCCTCCTTCCTCTTTATTGTAAGTAAGTACTCTATGTACTTATATATCGATGAAAGATGGTCAAATATTGTTTGGAAGAGTCGTTATGCATTATTCTATATACCTTTTATTCCGTATATATTTTAATACGTAACTTAACAAGAAAACAGTAGTATTAAAAAATATATCTACTTTTCATTTGTTTCTTTTAATGTTAAAGTATGACAATCAACATATAATATGTCACATTCTTTGAATTTTGCTAGAATTAAATATAAAAGTGATTTTTTTATTGAAACACTAATTGACTTTCTTAAGACACAAAGAATGAATCCATCATATCATTTCTTGCTTGCTTTGTTCGTATTGACCTCTGCCTGTTTTATGTCAAGGCTTAGAGTCTCTGTTCTGGAGTAAAATACTACTACATATATTAGAAACCAAAAGGAGGGAAATCAATTGAGCGTGGAATCTCTAATTTCCTTTTTACTATTTCATTCTTTTTTTAACTTTCATTTAGGACTCTGTTTTGCCTTCGACATGATATACAAAAATACATAATGGTCATGTTTTTATAAAGCATTATATAGCAGTAAAGGCTTTCAGGAGACGTAAGAACATCGACAGATAGTTGATTTTAAGGATCGATATAGTAGCTATGGTTTTTGTTTACAAAAAGATTCGAAAGTCGATTAATTGGCCAATTGTTTTCTTTTAGTTAAGCTAGAAAATATATATAACTTTATATGTTATATTAAGCAACTTCTTATCATTTGTTGCGTCAAAATAAACGTTCTAGATGTGTTTGAAGAAACAGCGCCTTTTTTGCCAACATTGACCCTCCCAAAAAAGGAGCTTACAGTATGCGTAGACAAAATCTAATGCATTTAAAAGACGCCTTTACGCTATTAACTAATGTCTGATCCGTTTGTCTTTGTTGTTTTTTCGGGTCATAGTTATTGTTTATCCCTTATGGCGATATCATTCTTTGCCCAAGAAAGGATATTATGTTCAATGAGAGGAATCGCAACATGAAATTAAGCTGACATCATAGAATTCATCGCTGGATTGCCGTAAACAATAGAGACGTCCCCCTGAAGAACAAGTTTCTGGCCACTATTATGGGTCGCGTCAAGTGAGGGTCATGCTATCCGGGTCCACATCTTCGAAACAAGCCTCAAGGTGAACACGGGCATCTACTTGAAGGTCCTGGAGACGCTGTGGGCCGTGGATCAGTTTGTTGTCAGTGACAGGCCGTGTATTTGGCTCCGGCCAACAAAGCTAAGCGGACGTAAGAATGGCTGAAAAGCAATGCTTTGCGTTCAAACCTTCTCCTCTTGGCTTCTTTACACCGGATTTGAACTACTTTGGACTATTTGTCTGTCTTACATGGAGAAAATTATCAGTACCCCTCATTACACCAAGCCGCCTCTTAATGTCGGCATCAAGGATTAATTCAGTTAGATAGAAGCAGCGCAGAACAAAAAGGCTGGTTCTTGTTTTTCGTATCTGCATTGAGCTGGTTTTGGCCGCAGACGGCAGCTACATTGGATGGGAAGCTGCTCTATATCCTAATATATATATATTAGGGGTTTTCTTATTTTCAAAAGTTTGAAATTTAGCAACACTGTAGATTTCTGTTTCTTGGTGATAAAAGAATACGAATACAAAGCTTGAACAAAATCAGTCAACATTACGAAAAAATTGATCTTTTGATATACACTAACTGGCGTTACAAATGGTAATCGTATATTCTCATATCAAAAGATCAATTTTGGGGGACAGTACGTAGTTGCTTATATCTCTTAAAGTATGGCGATTTTAGAACACCAAACATATCAAATGAAAGCTTGGTAACCAGCTTAATATTTTGGTATACTAAATCATGTCAATTTAATAGTAGAGAGTTATATGCACATTAAAAAAGCCTATCTCGCGTACAAAATGACGCATATAATGGATTATGTATGCGTCAGAGACAAATAAAATTTTGAGAGGATACCTTGACGCACATCTAGAAACACATTATGATTTTATTTTTTCATATCGATTTCTTATAGGTCAATACAGGCTCTGAATCATATGATGTAAACTCAGATTGTACTGATTCTGAATTGATAGAATGCAACCAAGGTCATTTTTGGATTTATTATCTAAAGTTTTACTAACTTAAGTATTATTTTACTCTGAAGCGAACAAGTCATCTTCTACAGGCGAGTGAAGTTAATTGATACAAAAAGCTATAAATAAGCTATAATCCTCACTCCCTTTCTTGCTTTGTTTTTACTGAAAACTTTGTTTTATTAAAAACCATCAAACATACGTCTGGTAGTAAATTAGATTTCTTTAAATTAATAAAAATTATTGAAGTCTGTAACGTACCATTTGAAGAAATTTGCGAAAAACTATATTTTTACTAAATTTTTAAAACTTTGACCTCGTTGCGCGACCTCGTAATGTTGACTGATTTTGTTCAAGCTTGTATGTCGTCTTCTTTTATCACCAAGAAACAGAAATCTACAGTGTTGCTAACATTTCAAACTTTTGAAAAATAAGAACACCCTAATATTATATATTTGTGTTTAATTTAACAATAAATAATATAAAACAAGCATGTAGGTTCTTATTACGTGGCAGATTTTGTCACGCAATCTGTATTTTAGTATATTAATTAAATGAATGTATTTAACAAAATATCTTATGATATATTTAAATCCTGATATTCTATTAAAACTATTTGACAAAATAAATATATAACTATCGCTACCAAATCTGCAGATTCTGATAGTTCGAAAAATGTACTATGTCGTCAACCTCAGGAAAGAACCTTTATTATTGTTAAATGTGATAATTATTTATCATAAAAACCAAAAACTATTAGATATATTAATTCACAATGTTAGTTAATTTAAACAAGTACTCATGTTATCTCCCTAACAAGATTCAAGTTCTGTAAAATAAGACTCAGTTGTGATAGACAGAAAGTCGATACCAAAGCTTAGGAATATACTTTACTCCCCGTTTTCTAAAATATTCTTTTTTGTATTAAATGGTTTGCAGATCGAATTCCTAAAATTAGATGTAATTTCCGGATCATTTTCGTATTTGTCAGTGTCGAAATAGAGGATTTGAACTCTATTATTCAGAATAGGTACTCCTGATTTAATCATTTTATATATATATATATATATACATTTTTATAACCTGATATATATATTAGCTGAAGTACTGTATTATAGATCTATATTTTTATTAAGATACTTGTTGGATCTACTCAATTTCGTTTTAAGCGCTTTACAAACTACTTTACTGTTTGTTATGCTATCTCATAGCTCCAGTCCCAGAATGATTATTAAATCAAATGAATACAGGCAGTTATGAGAACCCAGAGCTAAACAATGAGTTCTTGCTATACATCGTTATTAGTCCATTAGGTTCTGCTGAGACTGAGCGTTACCCTACTAATAAACATTTAGACCATCAATAGACACAATTTTCATGGAATAAAAGTAGCTTGGTGTCCATTCATTCAAAGTAAATGATAGGATACAAATATGTGATTAAAATCTGCAAGTTAAAGGATCAATTAAACATAGTTAACAACGCCATCTTGATTTTAACAACAGTGTTTTTTTATATGCTCTATAATTGTGGGCTTCACAGGTATATCTATATTTTTGAGTTTCTGTTGTTTTTAGGAAAACTAACTAATTATTACTATACAAGATATATAGAGTACCGGTTTCGTTTATTGTATGTTTTTATTAATATTGAAACGTCAGTAATCATATCATTTGTGACGTATCAAAAATATATTGTAGCAATAGATTTTTGATGACGAATTTGGGGGAAAGGCTCGTTATGAAATGTGTTTCTTCTGCTTGCGGGTATGACGTCATTAAGAATCGCTGAAAAGTCTGCTCTGTTGGCAATATGGATGATCCTTGTTTTTCAATATGTTCTACCAATGTCTTTTTGGACCCCAGTACTGTGGATTTATCTAAGTATTGTATCTTTGTCCGGGACAGTCTTAAAAACACAAAGTAATAGAAGAGATGTATGTGTCTCTTGTTTGTTTATGGATAATTGGACATAGAATTATTTTGTTGAGGAAGAGTACAGCTCATTTATGGTAGGATAAATGCCGATGTATAATTTTTTTTCTGAACTGAATAAATGCTGAAGATTTTTTTACAATCGATAGTTTTCTAAAGTATGAGAATTATGAGTAAGTTTTTAATAAGATCTTGCAAATAATCAGCTCCCCCTCAAAACAAGCCTTTCTTTGTCAAATTTATAGAACGCGTAAGGACTTCATATGTATTTAGATATGAGACCTACCTGGTGGGCTACTAAATTTTAATTCAATATGACGTCATATGTGATGTATGCTAGTACCTATATTATTGCTGAGGTTAAGGTATATTTCTACATGACTAAGATACTCTCCGTACACTCATCTCTGAAAAAGAGAAAGGATCGACCTTGTCATGCGTTAATTAAGTGTCACTTTTAAGTGTCCGTTTTGAAAAGGAACATTCAGGAGTCCCTCAGTTCATCCAGAAGAGGAGGACTAGGATCGGCTCCCCCTTACCTCTAGGACAAAAAATGGGAGTCAATAACCATCTGCAATGATAAACAGCTACATTCCATACATTCCGGAGGGCAAAGATTGAATACATGGATTCTCGACTATGATCATTGGGGCTCTGGATTATTTGTATTGTGACGTCACTCTTCAAACTCTCGTTCTGATGTTCATACATGTGTATAGGTTGCGTGTTAGTTTTTAAATTATGTTTTGCCTAAGATCGCTTTAGCTGTCTATCAGTGCAGATGGTAATTGAATCCATATAATCCCTATGTGTTTAGATTCGTTTAATGAATATTATATTTTAATATCACCAATTAAGGAATAGGTCCTGTTGAGCAGGACACAATTTCCCGTTAATTTTTTATGTCTGTATTTATGTGTAATAATCAGGAGAACAATAAACAGGTGTGTAAGAGGATTGGGTGGTCAGAGCATGTCTTGGACCACACCTCCACTCTTCCTCTTTCATTCATTTAAATAAAAAAATGTTATCAGTACCCAATATCACATGTGACGTCACGTTAAATAGATGCGTTCATTGGGAATTCGGCGTACCGTCAATTCAAATGTTATACTATAACTATAATTAACAATCATCACATTCACCAAATTCAGCTTAACTATTTTTGATAATATATATGAAAGTAGGTACTCGTAAATATATATATTATATTATTATTATATATATATATTATATTATTATTATATATATAATTATATATCATTATATAAATATAAAACATAAAAGTACATAACAGCTCAATACTATGAAAATATTTATCTTTAAACAATCTTATCAGTCTTAATATATCCCTTTTTTACTCTTGGTTCATTGATATCAAATTTTAAAGATAAGTAATCTTTTCATGTTCAGCTATTTATTACTTATCACTCTTCAATAAACAAATATCTTCCAACATACAAAAACTATGTTCAGGCGTAATAACGATATCCTCAACATGTCTTCGTGATTTACAAAGGATTTGTAGGGAAGGATGTTGCTCACCGTTGGTCACTGATTACCACATAATTGTGTGTGATTATTATGATTGTCAGAGGCAAAAAATAATATTTATATACACACTGAAGCCAACAGGTGTTTTCATAGACTTTGTTTGTCTCCATATATATACAACCATTCACAGATAAAGCGTAAAGCGTTCTCTCAAGCAGAAAATAAAAGTTAAGTTGGAGACTATTCAAAGACGCCTAGGATTGACGAAGGAATATATATATATATATATATCTTTATATATATATATATATAATATTATATATATCTCGAATATTTGACGCCTACGGCGCCCATATGTTCATATTACATAAGTTTCTTAAAATTTGTAACATGGATTGTGGGAGATAAAATAGGTTTTCTAAATGTCAATGAGTTACAATAATTTTTCTGTTTGTACAACATTCCTTATAAAAGTTTAACTTTGTACAAAGAATATGTTTTAACTCACATGAGATGCTTTTTTCTTCTTCTTTTTTGTATATATGGTGTATATAAGAATGAAGATGCGTTTTCGGTAGTTCTGGCAAACCTATCGTTAAGCATATATTTCCCTCTTTGATATCTTAAATTTCTTTCAAAGTGATGATAAATTTATCTTAATATTTGTGAAACAAAAAAATTATTAATTCTCTCTCTCTGAGTTACCACTCTTTATTTACATTTAATCAGAGCTAGAATTTAGTACTGCCGATTCGGTATCGGTAGATTTTATTATATTCCACTGAATATCGATCAGTGCGTATATAAGAAGAAAGATAAACTTATTTTTGTATCTGCTCTGTGACTTCTTATATGCATTTAGTATCGGAAAATTTATAACAAAAGAAAATTAGTACATATTTGTTATATTTATTAGGATTATTTGAAATTTAATAAATGTTATTTTTATATAATCATATATGCACTCGGATTTTGAAGGAAATGGAAGGTGATAGAATAAAATTATTTCCTTAACTGTTTTTTGTTATACATTATATATTGTGGTGATTGAATAGCAAAAAATAATAATATATGACTTTAGTGTACGTTGAGGAGACTATTCACGTTATTTAATTTCGTTCTAACGCTCGACTCTCAGATCCGAAAAAACTTGAAATAAGAATCACTTAATGTACATTAGGGGGTATTATGGAAACCTAATATTAATATCAGAATTAACCCCCCGCGAAAGTTGCGTCATAAGAAACTAAATGATCGTAGAAAAATGGATTTTGGTTTAACCCCCCCTTACCCCCCCCCCCAAAAAAAATGCGTTCAAAGGTTTTGTTATGAAGCAAAACTTTTTGTTATTACTTATTTTGAAAAAATCATAAAAACCTACATTTAAAAAAAAAAAAGAAAGAATATACAATATAATTTTACGTGCTAAATTTACTGTATGAAAATTAAGATGTGAAAGTAACATATTTAAAGAATAACTTTAAAACATCAACATGAGTACCTTTTTTGTCTTTTTCCTCTTGAACTATAAAGAACCCTTGTAGGAGCTGTTATTTAAAAATGGTTGGTGCGTCAGCACTAATGTTCATTTATTGGCATTATATATTATTTGACGAAAATTTGCAAAAATAATAAAGTCATAAATTGATCATAACTAAATTTAGTAAAACTAAATTTTTCAAAATAAGTAATAACAAAAAAGTTTTACTTCATAACGAAACCTTTGAACGCAATTAGGGGTGGGGGGGGGGTAAGGGGAGGTCAAACCAAAATCCACTTTTCTACGATCATTTAGTTTCTTATTACCCAACTTTTGCGGGGGGTTAAATTTTGATATCTTAATATTAGGTTTCTATAATACCCCCTAATGAACATTTATCTTGCTATCATTTTTATATATAATACATCATGAAACAATCAATAAAAACCCTTTGACAACGTCTCTATTAATTATTTGCAAGCATACAAACTCAACAGTTCAGGGACACATTCCTTGAATTCAAAGCGGAGGACATTGTAATATCATCATTAGTATTATTTTATTATTATACAATCCTCATTCAAGTACAATAAAAAAATAGAACTGAGGAGAGAGATGTGTTTTTATTTCGACACGGCAATTGAATGAAATGAAATTCATTTCCGTAGCCTTCATTCCCCCATGCATAATACCAGTCAAGTACTTTAAAAAGATACTCCCATCGATTTGCAAGCCTTGCTGTGCTAAATTGATATTCAGTGGAGGCACACTAGGGATTTCTTCTTTTCATAAGAATAAAAGAGTCAACATGCACGCCACAAAAATATGATCCTTTGACAAATTTGTATTAGGATTAGAAGAATAACTTATAAATATTTTTGAAAGATACCGCCTCTTTTAACATATTATGTGAGTTTCTCAAGGTTTAGGGGCTGAGTCCCTATATAATAAACAAGGGGTTTATGAGGTGTACATATTTGTGTCAAAGTAGTATTTAGAATTAAAAGTAAAAGGTTACTTATATAGTCAGCCCCTGATATGTAGCTAAAAATACATCAAAGTATAAATATTTGTTCGGTTATCAGCTGTTATTTACTAAAATAAAATATTCAACAATTGTGATGATTGGAAAGATTAATCTATTTCCAATATCAATTAGACATTCTATCTACGTATTATTCTAGGTTAAAAAGTATTTTTATAATCTAATTGAGATTTGGTCAACCTATAATATTTTAATATGATATTTTTCTATTTTATTTGCTTAAGCTACAAAGATATAACCGAAAATATAATATTCATATTACGCTAATACTAAAGCGTGATTGATCGAAAGAAACGAAACGTGAATAATGAAACTAATAGTTGATCCCATGATGGCAAGGCTCAAACGACTAGAGATAAATGATGATAAGTTATCCAAGATACTTAATTACAACAGATTTACGGACTCAAAATCAAAATGGCTTAGATATATATTAGCGACATCTAGCCCTATTTAGCAACAAGTCAAATACAAAGAAGAAGAAAGGATCTGTTGGTATTGCAGAAACACCTCCGAATCATCATTCACTTTTTTGCGACTGTCAAAAAAATAAACAACATTAGACAACACGTGGAGGACAAATCCTAAATGATTACGTAATTTCCTTAATCCGGTCCTACTAGCTTGTGACAATATGCCCAGAATCAGAGGACTATTTCAAAGTGGGAAATGTCATTCATGCACTATATCCTGAATTTATGGAGCTAGGAAACGGGGATTCTCCCTTCACTCAGGTCTTCTCAGGAATGGTGGACCGAATGATGGATGTGATGAATGGTTCCCTTGAGCACGAGCAAATCCCGAAGCCGATATTATTTTACCTATCGTGTTGATGTTTTTATGATTCTCACAGATCTTTTGTTTTTAACAAGATACATATCTCTACTCTATGTATCTTGGTTTTTAATAACTACAATACTCTCTTTTGTTTGACGTTTTACCTCGAGGATTGTTTTTGGTATTGTTTTTAGTGTTCGTCAACTTATTGTAAATCCTCTCTTTAAATTCCCCTGATGAGACCATAGAGATATAGAGCTATTCCCTTCAATAGCAAGAAACATCGTCGTTCAGCTGTATTCTGTGTGTCCATATAAACAAAGTATTTTGATCTACGTCATCGTAAGCTGATCATAGAGATAGAAAGATTTGTTTATATTGGGCAATATGACGTATTTCTCTGAAGAATCCAAATAAGCCTCTATATCTTTATATCTCTATGGAAAATAACAATTGTATCACGACATCAGAAGACGACGCAGGTTTTAAGTATACCAATGGATTCGAACCGATTATATTCTCAATATGTATTGTATATGCGTATAGAGGAAGTGAAATAAATAAATAAGAATCCTTTGATATACATACTTTACTATAGTTAAAATCCACTGTCTAGACTCTTAGTAATCTCTTCTACGAAGAAGTGCATTTAATATATAGAACTAATAGCAAATACTAATGAATAACTCCAGTTAAAAATCATTAGTGTCACAATACAATGTAAGTAATGACATACCGTTCGTAGGATGCAATTCCATATTTAAGCAAAGCATATGTCGGCAGGGAAAATATACTATTCCAGATGGTGTATATGACAGTTTGTATGAATGCAGATAATTTTTTTGTAGCTTCAATTAATTAGATACGTGTATTTTATGATGGTTTGAACGTAGATTAGGGTTTGGCTTTTAGAGGGATATATAAACTGTTTTTCCAAAAAATATTATGCAAAACAGTTTGGTTTTTTTAAATACAAAGGCAAATATATACCAAATAAGATAAAGCTTTCAAACAACCATACATAAAACAGATTAAAAAACAGACATACAAAAAGTATTAAAAGGACAGTGATCTTTTAAAAAAATAACATCAAAAATATTCTAAAAATTTAAATTCATTTAAAGCAACGGTGACAATGGAATTGGATAATTTATTTTTGTAAAATAAGAATAAGCTATCAGGGTTTGAAATTTGACAATGACTTTAGAGGCGGTCTTAATTTTGTATGCAAAACAGTTATTTATATGCCTTTGAATTCTCAAATCGATTTTTAGGAAACAGTTTTCTTAATCTTAATGTTAGCTTAACTTTAAATCATCACAAAGTAGCAAAAGGTTTTATATATTAACGGCAACGATTTTCATAGTGTATGGCTCCACAAATGAAGCACTCAACACGAAAATGAAACTGCTTTATAGAACTTCCATCACAATAATCCTTTAAAAAACATGTATTTTTATATAAAAAGTGAGATAACCGTGTGCGTTAAGGCGTGTTCAACTTTCAATATTGGGGGGCAAGTCAAATCCCGAGAGGGAATGGTCATTTTTGGTCTACCTCATTCATAAGATCCTAGGTTCGATAGATTAATTTTAATGCTATAATGCTTATTTATAACTAGTCAATACTACAATTCTATCGAACCATATAGGCAAAAAAAATGTGGGCGAAAAATGTCAAAACAATGATGCAAATATTATAATAAAAGTAATATCACTTAGTAACCCTCTTTTCATATGTTTTTAAATGATAAAGTCATCTAGGTTCATGCAAGCACTTACATAGTGATTTTTATTCCATTGAATAGTAACTATTTCAGGGTTATGATAAATGCATATGAGGTCTATACCAAAAAAAACGATGACAGTAGATAAGATAAGAAAATATAGATTACATAAGTTTCGTGTTCCTTGTCAAAGTCTAGAATCTATCCGGAAACATCATATTATGAGAACAATTGGTCAGACCTAATTAGTAGTAATGGTTAATTTCTAAGGAATATATTGGGCTCATTGGCTCTTATGGTAATGCGCCTTGCTTTACAATAAGGATGATGTATGGCTGTTCTCATAATTACCATTGAATGTTTATTTAGTTAGCAACTCTTAATGCTTTTCCATTTTTTAGTATGTCTTATCGCAAGATCGATAAAACAAAGACATTATTTGTAATAATAAATAATAATAATAATACAATAACATATTTCAAAGATGATCAAATACACATTGATTGAGACCCCATGAAAAAGGATAGAAAGTGTTCTTAAGAATATTCTTATTTGTGAGTTGATGTTTACACATCAACGCCATTTTCATAATGCCAACTGCTTTTCAAAACATTAATACTGATTCTTTTCTTTCTACTCATGATGTTCCAGAAAAAAGTCACGGATTGGGATTGATGAACCTTATGGACAAAAAATCCTAGGTTTGTTTAATTAATTATAAGGCCGTATTGATAGACAATGAATGCAACTCAAGCTATCCATATAGTCATATAAAATTGTAAACTAGTAAATATAATTCTGGATAAAAAAAGGATAGATAAAATGTAGAGGTCAATCGTCTGCAAACTGTTCTCCGTATTTTATCATCAAGGGCATGCTGTGTATATCATGTTTTTACGCAAAGGAACATCATGTCTTTATATATTATCTTAAGTTATTAATATAAATATGTCCATCGCTTGAAGTTCCCTTAGCGGCCTTTAAAGTACTATAAATTGACAAAAAAAAACTTCAATGTACATTTAATGAAAAGTTTTTTGCGGCTCTTTTATGTTTTGTGACCAAATGCCTAAAAGTGTCATTTTGAAATATCAAATACATATATAATTGCGCAGGCAATTAAAGCATGTAAATATCAATTTGTACATTCATCAAATGGATATTTATGTTCTATTAGTCAGGACACAAGTTAAAAGCCCTACAGCAATCTTAAAACAAACAGACACACATATTTTATTCGTCAACTTCGTCAACCTTGAAAGCATCCTTTCTTCGAGGGAAAATATTTTTTTCCATCAAAAGAAATTAGTTTGTCATATATGTTTTTGGACCTCTGCCAAAATGCCAAAGAAGCAAAACAACTCGTTCCTTTGTTTTATTGGCTTTTCATTATTCAACAAAGCCGCAAAGTTGAGTCTTTATCACATATTAAAATATTGATTTCGAGGTCAGAAGTTGAAATAACCTATAACCTTTAAAAAATTATAGTTTGATATTTAAATTATAGAAGAAATACCTTTTTTATATTCTTTATTCTTTAGATGATACACGTATGTAGTATACATATATATATACAGGGCGTATGCGTATAATCCGGACTAATTAAAACAAATTTTGAAATGTTGATAACTTATTTATTTATCAATATTTTTCAACAATTTTTGTCAATGAAAGGGCACACATATATAGATATTTATATTTAAATATAGCCCCCATCAGCGGCGACGACCATCTCGAGGCGGTGCCTGAAGCGGCCGCAGGCCTTGGCGACGACGTCCTTCTTCATATTGACGAACTTCTCCACGATGGCAGCCCTGAGGGAGTCGAGAGTGTTGTGAGCGTGCTTGTTGGTCTTGTTCTCGACCATGCCCCAGAAGAAATAGTCGAGGGGTTGCAGTCAGGGGAGCTGGGGGGCCACAAGTCCGGGCTCCAGTGGTAGGGGAGGTTCTCCAGCAGCACGCCTGGGTCTCCCTCGACTTGTGGGCGGGAGCCTCTTCTAGTACGAACTGTAGCCCAGGTCCTTGTTGATGGTGTTGGCGATGGTCTGCTTGGAGCAGCCCATCTCGGCGGCAAACTTGGCGTAGGACTTGTTGCCGTCCTCGTTGACCTTCCTCTCACCTCGGCGACAAACTCGTCGGTCCTGGTGGCCCCCAGGGACCGAGAACGCTTTTTGCGATGAACATCATTCTTATTGAAAGATTTCCAAGCCTTCCACTGGTCATAGGACGGTCGACTTGGGGTAGTTGAAGAACTCTATCACCTCCTTTGGACTTCTCCGGCAAGGAAGGATGCGAACATCGCATGCCTTTTCTCCTCTTCCATGGCTAAATGTTGACTGATTTTCAATCTGTTTTTTTGGCAGATAGATAAGATGCAAGCACAGTAACGTACATATGTGCGTTGCAATATCTCAAAAAACAAAGACGACATAATCGATCAAAGTTAGTCCGGATTATACGTGTACTCCCTGTATACAGGAACGAAGTGGGAAGAATTTATCCACCGGGACAAGTATGTCCTCGCCGGCCTTATACCAATATGCCATTGGGAGGCTGTCAACGGCCGTTTATGTTTCTTGAGGCCAGTGGCCCACCGGAATAGTCCCGGTACTCCCGCTGGCCACTCCGCCCCTGTATATATATATGCGTAAATTAATACAAAGCCAACCAAATATTTTAGAAATACAATTTTCAGCAGTTTATAAATATACCAATTTCATGAAAAACCAGTTCCGCTTTGATTTTTAAAGAGATTAAGAAGAATTCATTTGAATTTACTTAGACATTATGGTTTGTATATTCCTATATATCTTATTTTAACATTCAGCAATTTGGTTATGGTATAGACATCCCTACTTTAAAAAATGACTTAAACGACAAATAAACTCTTTGATAAAAACCATAGAATAAATATAATTAACAGACCGGGTGTACACAAATTTTACAAAAATAATTTTCTACATCTTTGAATATTTAGTTATATAGGTACTTGTCTTTATCAAAGAAACCCCGACATCAGAGACAGTAAGCAATAGACTACGTCATATCCTACGTGACAGTAAAAAGATGCATATTTTGATATATAATTATTTCTTTTCTATTTTTTCATGTAGCTGAAAGCTGAAAGTTTTGAAGATCTACATATTTTACATTGGTAAATAATTAAATTCCTTCATAAATGCAGCGAACCCCTATAATAGTGGACCACCTTGTTAAGACATAATTATTTATTCTAGCAATATATATACTATAGTATATATCCTATCTTAGGTACAACACTACTATTTGAAAGATACATAAATACTCATAAAAAATGAATGCATTAAAGTTTATATACTCTTGGACAGTCGATTAAATTCGTCAAACATTGTCAAAAAATTGAGCTTATTGATATTATTTTACACTATTTCTTTCCCCCTACATTTTTTTAATTTTATAAAATGGGCATAATCATAATTTTCAATTCAAGGAATATCAAGGAAGCAGTCTGTGAATGAGTGTCCATTCTACCACTGTGTGACTATGTGCTCAAAACTATGAGGATTCCTGTTTGAAAACTCCGCGCTAGCAACCATAGGCCGTTAAAAAAAGTCGTTCAACTGCCCTAAATACTTGCTTAGGGAATGTGAGCCGTCTTTATAAAATCATCCTTAGTTATTATAAAAAAAGAGATGACGACTGACAAATTAAAACTTGAGGAAGGGGTACCAATCCAGGGCTACACATGGTGTACATTGATGGCAAGAATACTCCTCATATGACTCATTTTGCAGACTACCTTAAAGAGACTTATTGATTTAATAAACGCTAGCCAAAGGCCCATGCCTAGGCAGTTTCAATGCCGTGATAATAATAATAATATATGTCTTTGAGTGACAAAAGTATACAAAGAAAGAAAATATTTGCTTTTACTTCATTGGCAGTTACTTTTACATAGCTTAAAAACAACGTCAAAAAACCTCTCTTCCATTCCTACACTTAAAGAAAGACAAACAGGAAAACAGAGGCATAGCCCTTAATAAACGGTCAACTAATAAAAGGACAATCTTATAATGTACATATATGACTACAAATACGCCCTTCAAAACAAAAGTGTTTTGTGAAGAAAAAGAAAATAGGATTAGCCCACATTTTCGACTCTTTTTAAAACCTGGAATTTGACAGTATTTTATAAGAATACTTGGAGATGCTATTCGGCTTGCACGGGATTTTCTGGTAATGTCCACTTTGATCCAAGTTCTCCTTGGCACCTTTAAATTATTTACTGAAAATAAATATAATGAATTATTTGGGGGATACAGGGAAACGAACGAACAGACGAAAGGAATTATTATTTAATTAGAGTGGGTCTTGTTGAGCATGATGATTGCATTATCTTTTTATGAATAATAACTAATGTACCAGCTAAATTCTGTGAAACATTGAACAATAAAGATCGATAGGTGTGGGGGTCAGAACAAATATAATGTCTTGGACCAGTTTTACTCTTTCGTAAAGTTCACCACAACGAAGATGTACTACATATTTTTGACAAATTAAATAAAGACACGTTAAAAAATTCAAATAACTGAGAAGTACAATTTAATCTGAATCAATAAAGAAATAAATATGTGAAACCGGATTTTTAAGTTAACTGAAATAAAAAATGACTCTCAAGTTATTTGTGTTATAGATGATCAAAACACCGAACAGTAATGAATCAATATTTTAACATGTTTTTGGAGTATCAAATAACATTTTACACACATCCTCTGATCATTTGATGATTCAGTTAGTAAGCATATTTATAATTCATTCAATTGTTAAGCAAGAAAAATGATTCTTCAACACATTTTGATATCATTGTCTTGGATGATAATATCTTACACATGTTTTTACAATATTTAGGTGTAATAAAGTTTATTCAAATGATGGCACAATGGTTCTTAAAATGTAATGAAATAGATAGTGATGCAAAAGAGTGGGTTTGAAACATAGAAATTCGGATTCGGGAGTCATTATGGCGTATCCCCGAAAATATAAACCGAAAAAAAGCTTATATAAAGTATTTTCACCTCTTTTATTTAAAAAAAGTCTTCAGTATTTAAGAAGTCTACCTTTTGTTATATTAAGGAGGAAACCCAAGGGCATCTTGTCTAAAACTGTCGCTTGGTCCATACTAGGGTTGCCAACTCTCAGGGGAAAAAATAAGGGACACCTCATTTGTGGGCGGCGCGAAAAAATATGAAGCGGGGTTCAGGGGGCAATTTCCTGCATTTTGACCAATTTTAGGGCAAATAATGTAAGGGAGACATTTCCACAGTTTACACAATTTATTTTGAACACAAAACACAACAATTAGAAGATAATGGACCACAGGAACACAAAGTGGTTGTGCATTTTTCTTCATTCTTTATTTCTTAATGTTGCTGCTGAAATCATCTCATTGCTTCCATTTGTATTTCTTTTGGCTTCTTGGAGCAGCTAGAAGCCTTTTATTCTTTAGGGCTGCAGAGTAGAACTCTGAGCAAGGCATGTCATAGTTGAGGCTGACAATGAGCTCTGCCTTGATGAGTGCAGTGGAACATTTGTTCCTCACGTCGGACCATTTAGCATTCATGAGAGAGAAGATCCTCTCCACACAGCGGTAATACGGGACACATTGCGTCCCGTTACAAATCAATACGGAACCCGTACTTTTGTTTCCAAATACGGGATGATTCCGTATTTCAAGGGACGGTTGGCAACCCTAGTCCATACCCACCGACCTAACTAATAACTGGATGCACAATAGACTAAATAAGAGGTGGGAAAATCAATGTCGGAGTGGGCAACTGATGAAACAATGAAAAGAAGGAAGGAATTATGTTTATCCCTTAAGCAAGTCCAAATACCAAATCCTATGAAGTATATAAAGTGCGAAAATTGCAAATAAAAAAAGTGACACAAAATAAATTTTTATAATTATTGTAATTTATTAAAGGATTTTCCTTCTTGTATTCCCTCGTATTCTATTACAATGAAGATCATATTTCAATGTTTACCACCTCTCGTGGCAGCCATTTTAACTATATTTTGTCTTACAGTCTTACAGCTGGTTGAATGTTTCTTCTCAGTTGAAATTCCAGTTATTAGTTAGGTCCACGTTCTTACCATAGAGATATAAAGATATAGAGAGCTTATTCCCTTCAATAATAGAGAAACATTGTTCAGCTGTATTTTTGTGTCTAATATAAACAAAGTCTATTAAGGATATGTCTCATGAATCGACAGCGAGGAGTCACTAAATCCATCATGAAGAGGAGCTAATATGGGTTCAGCTCATAGAGATAAAAAATATAGAGAGCGTATTCCCTTCATTTGTATATGTGTGTCCAATATAAACAAAGTAATTTGTACTACGCCATCGTAAGGTGATCATAGAGATAATTTTTTTATGTATGATCAGCTTACGATGACGTAGTACAAATTACTTTGTTTATATTGGACACCAAAATACAAATGATGGGAATAAGCTCTCTATATCTTTTTATCTCTATGGTTCTTACTCTACTCAAAGGCGGATTAATGTAGTCATGGACCCCTAGACCAATTTTTCTCATTGAGTTCCCACATATTTATTCATTGGCCTATCTTACAACAAACCCGTAGTGCTATCAAATTACTTATTTAATAAATAAAATAATGAAATTTCACCCTTTTTAAGCTTTTTTCTGTTGTTTGTCCGTTCGTCAGCCTATATGCTGGAATAGGTAACTAAAACTGCGTTATTCAGCGCCATGTTACGTTGACATATTCTCTATGGATCAATCTTTTCGGTGCTTTTTTGCTTGTATATCACCCCACGGACCAATACATATATTAGTTAGAGTTGTTAGTTTAGTCGGTCCAAATATTAGTATATCACATAGAACGCTACATGAAACCGAATTCCTTCATTCTTTGGGTGGAAACTTGGTAAAAAATATATATGGATTTTGGGAGTCATTTAGACGATTTGAGTAAACATCCCCTGATATGGAAACATAATATCAATTATTTTTCTCTTGAATAAATTTTAACTTTTAAAATAATACTTTAAAAGTGCCTGAACTGGTAATCAGTTCAAACTGCGAACGAGTCTTTGTGTTATTTTGATTTTTTCCTGTTAGACTTGCTCTTAGTATATAGTGCAAAACTGGAAGGTTTTGAACCATTATAAATGGATTAAGATGTCAGTTAGGGCCATCCGATAATAAACATATACTGCGAATTAGTTTTGGAGGGATTTTATTTTTCAAAAATGGATTAGCTCTATAATTTATTTTGTCAAGGAGTAGAATTACATTTTTTAAAGAGAAGTGTAATCCACCTGAATGAAAGTGATCATAAGTTCTTGTCGGATCTCTGCATTTTTAACATTCTTGATTTGTTTAGGTATTTTTTTAAATCTAGGTTCATATGCCGAAATGGACTGATATTTTGTGCCGGTACGGCGTTCCGGCTCTCTTTGCCCTCCTGGTTATTTTTTTTACTCAGTTCGAATCACCATTTTCAAAAGCAGTTTGAGCTGAAAAGCGCTTCAATATCCAACTTCTATATATTGTATGACTACTTCCATATTTCGCGAAGCACTCATCTTTAAATTGAAATGCTACCAACGTAGATTTCGGCCCAATTATTATTATTATTTTACAGCTTTCAAACTTCAGACATGATTAAAATATTCATGACAAGCAAGTGTTGGGTATGAACTTGATAAAGTTCCCTTTGTTTTTAAAATGCAGCGGTGGGCTACGTACCTACTTGTGCACTTTTATTGACTTTAAAAAACATGCATATGAATTACTAGAAAGTAAGTAAAGTTCATTGACTCACTGAATACATATAGATAGCAGGAAAGGACTTCCAATTGACATATTATAATCACTCCATCCAACCTAACTTTTTTGAAAATGAAAAATCAATGAACGATATTATCATTGTATTATTTTTAAATATATTATAAATTAATTTAAGGCATTATTCTGGTAATCTCTGATCTTTTAAATGTTATATTTTCAGGCTCAGGTTATGGCATACCTACAATTCGTAGAAAAATATTTCGCGGGTATTTTTTAAAATCTTGAGTAATAACAACAAGGCAAAATAATATTAGTCACTTCATTTTTACTAAATATAATTACATAAACATAAGAAATTGCGATCAAAGATAAAACTCAAAGAAAACAACTGGTACGAAATATGAGGGTTTTGGAGTTTGGTTAGGGAGAACCAGGCATCAAGTGGACCTATATGCAGACGACGTAACCCTTACAGTGGAGGCAAGCTCGGAGCTACAACTCATCAAGAGAGTAGAAGTCTTATTTAATATGTTCGAAAAGTTTAAAAGAGGTCTGGGTTGGAACTGAACCGATCAAAAACATTCATTCTTCCGATCGGAGGTTGGGATCCTTTGGAAGGGCAAAGCATAGGTCATTGCTTAGTTAAAAGAAAAGTTTCAATATTAGGGATTGCCTGGTGCCCAGAAGGGATCCACCCAAATAACTGGAACCATTTAGCTTCAACTATTGGTAAACGTATTACCTTGTGGCAGGACTATAATCTACAGAAGAGGATTGATATTAATAACACTCAGATTGTCCCAGTTGTTTTGTTTAAAGCAACGGCATCTCCTTTTATAGCAGAAAAAGCTTTTCAAGGGGGGGGGGGGATGGCTGTCAGTTATCTTTCACAAGCGATATATAGATGCCGTAACGAGGCCTAGGTCCAATATCATTCCCAAGATATACATAAAATTATTTATTGATATAACCAAGTTCCCACAAAAAGAATGGAGGAACTCAGTTACAAGTAGTGAACTATTTTATATGCTAATGTTTGGAACAAACCTAACAAACAATTCTATCAGGGCATTCTCTGAAGTGTGGGCTTCAGCTCATAGAATTATTTGGAACTATGTACCTCTACATCATAGTGATTCGACGGTAGACGTTATTCATCAAAATGTCCACAAACCATTTTCTTTAAGAATTTGAATAGTCCGGCTTCTTTGGAAGAAAGAGCTATTGTCAATAAGGTGCTATCAGTTCATTCATCTCAGCTTATTCATCCTTTCAATGAAGGGAGATTTAAATATCCCCTCTTCAGAGCGGCTAATATGCACCTAACTCCGTGGCATTTAAAAATGTCAATTCTGAGTGTTCGTGAGGAAGTACAACGTATAACAGATGTTTTCCTTAAAGCTCTTGAATTACCGAGTAACTGGAGGCTAAGTATTGAACGTTCTATGAAGGGAATTCATGGCGAGAGAAAATTCACGGCCCAGCTGCAAGTGGCCTCTAATTACATTGTATTTAGCTCACATTTAAAGACTAAAGCAAATTATATATTAATACCATACATGCATTTGTAGATTGCCCAGTTATATATTCTAAAAGGACTAATTGTAATAAACGCAAAAGGAATGGACAATGCCAATGAAGGCATAATTAAAGCTGTGGTCCTCCTTGGACTGTCCAAACGAAAAAGTAATCGATCAAACATCTCTAAGGCAATCGATTTTGCAGTTTTAAATGCCAAGGCAAAATTGCGAGCAAATTAACTCAGACTGAGCTTTTAAGTCCTCAGGATCTCCGTGGAACTATCCTCGCAGCCGCCACTAGATATGGAGCTCTCACTCTCAAAGTCCCCTCGTGGACACTCGCTTCGAGGGAAATCAAGTATTTCCCAACCAAGTCTCCCAGCCATTTTAAGATAATTAAGAATTTATACAATTTTATTAACTATATGAATTTTTATATCAGTTTAGTCCTTTAATTCAACGCTAACCTTCATTATTATAATGCTAATTTTAGTTTG
This sequence comes from Caligus rogercresseyi, assembly GCA_013387185.1. Classification (NCBI taxonomy): domain Eukaryota; kingdom Metazoa; phylum Arthropoda; class Copepoda; order Siphonostomatoida; family Caligidae; genus Caligus; species Caligus rogercresseyi. The sequence goes on along the minus strand of CP045891.1, from coordinate 9,565,019 downwards.
TTATTTACCTAAGTCTGTTATACCATTATGATATCATTGTATTTATTTATTCTAATTTATTTTATTTGGTTCGTTCTTTTGTCGTTGTATTAATTTAAGACTAAAATGTCTTATTACGTATTTTGTACGCAACTACTTCGACTTTTATATAAGAACTGAAATAGGTACAGGAAAAAACCCTCAAAGAAATATAGAATATTTATCAAATAATAAAACTAACCTTATTTAAAAATATGAGCCATAGTTTTATAAATTATATTGCAATGTTGTTTTATATACTCGTGTAAAATTTTCATATGTTTCCCTTGCATAAATCATGAAAATATCTATGCTGATGACAATTTTTTTACTTAATGCAGTGTTGCTAAATGAAAAAAAATTCACCTTATTCATTTTCAAAAAATATCTTTTAAAATAGAGTTTTGGATTGGAGCTATAGCAATACAAATATAAATAAATATATGCTGTATTACTTAATCAAAACATAATCCAGACTGATGATACAAGTCTGCCCATGGCCAGCGATAGAGCTATTTTCACAGGAACAAATTTTACACGGCTTAAAACGCACGCCTTATATACACTTGCATAAACATGAGGGGGGAGAGAGAGTCAAGAGTGACGTCACCATCAACAATCGTTAAACAATAGAGCCTCCACTGATCATAGTTGGGAATCTTTTATTTGGGTGCCATGAAAACATTCTGGCCTAGACTTCAAACTTTTTGGAGATCCCTCGATCCCTTCCTCCATCCCTCCTTCTATCTTCCCGGGGCGAATGGGACCGTCTTGACTCCGGGATAAATGCCTTGGACACCAAGAAACGATTCTCCTCCCTCTCAGTAAGAGACACATTCCCCTCACCTCGACTTCGTGAATGGATTCCTACCCCTCGTCTTCGTCAAAGGAGTTCCTTCCCTCATCTTCGTTAGAGAGCTCTCCGTCTCTTGTCTTCGTGAATGGAGCCCTACCCCTTGTCTTCGTTAGAGAGCTTCCCATCCCTCGTCTTCGTCCAAGGAGTTCCTTCCTTCGGCGTAGGGCTCCCTGTCCCTCCTCTTCATGAATGGAGCCCAACCCCTCATCTTCGTGATTGGAGTTCCGTCTTCCATAACCTCCTCCATATTGAAGACTTTTTCCTCTTTTTGGAATTTGCTATTGGACGCCTCAGTCCTGCATTTCCATGAAATAAGCCCCATGATGTCCTGACGACAGTCCAAAAGATATGAAGACCATAAAATCACCGAGATTCACTGACGGTTAAGTTCGGTTGTTGCCTTGAGCATTCGCTCACTGACCATTGGACATCACACAGTTGTAGCTCCCTCTGTTATGCTTAGATTAAATTATAAATTTATTTCAACAAAATAATGGAGGTCAATCAGGAACTTCAACATTGTCAATTGATAGGTATATAGGAACTATTCGACAATTGCAAAACATATAAAGGCTAAATCAAGAAGAAGTATAATAATAATTATTATATTAGTTTGTGTATTTCATTGTTTATCCAAATAAAATATAATTTTGATTGATGGTCCAGAAAAACAAATAAAAACGAACTATGTTTTTCTGTTATATCATTTCAAATGTATTTTATTTGAAGGTGTGTATATAAAATTACTTGCAAGAACATTTTTGTCAGAATTCTTTTGAAGAACCTAAAGTTTCATTTTTACAAGGACAAAACTGAGTTCTAAAGCAAGTCTTTGGCTATGATACAAAAACAAAATATAACTAGTATATAAAACATCTTTAAAAGCTTAACCTTGAGTTCGAAATATTAATTACTAAACTCTTTTTGCTCCTAGAGAACTTGTCTTCTATGTATGTATATATATATAAAATATAAAATGATATACATAAAAATACTTGAAGTTCATTTCAAGAATTGTGTAATTTGAAGTGGAGGCAAAAGAGAGTATTTACACAATCTTTGCATAATAACAAAAAATTGTTGCTTCTTGCTACAATTATATTTGTTACGTCTAAAAAGCCAGTTAGAAAATTTGTATTTAACTTCTCTAGACAGGAAATGTACTATATTACATATATAAAAATGATGTAATTTCGATACACATAACTAAGCTTCAAAGTCAAAAAATACCTAGGCCTACTACAATTACATTTCAAATTTCTAAATATGTAAAAAATTATGATAGGCAAGTACATATTTAGTTTTTGCTTACATTACGTAGGGAATGCGCTAAAGAATTCCCTACTTGAGAATATAAAGATGATGCAATTTGTATAAAAATAAACCTGGTTTCAAAGTTAACAAATACCTATTTGTATCGATAAGTTTGTACTTTAAGAAAATATATCGATAAAGAGAAAAATAGGGAATATATAGATGAGTCTACCTAATCGCTAAAAAGAACCTATGTTTTTATGGCAATTAAAACACTTATATTAAATAAGTATTTTAGGGCTATGATTTAGGGAATTCGAAAATCTCCTATACAAGGCATGACTCATTAAAAAAGGGAACTAAAATTTACCCAGCATTAGAGTTGCCTATCTCTCAGTTGGAAGTACCAATGCGATTATTCTAGTTTTTTCTCTTAGCTTTTTGTTTGATTAGTGCGTCATTAAAAAAGAATGGTTTTTTTGATCAAATCGTGTAACTCTTAAGCCAATTTGTACACTTAATTTGACTGCTAAAGTAACATTTAAAAAGGACTACGATAAAATTGGCTCCACCTTGTTAATGAACTCACACGGATATTGACAGTAGCACATCCATTAGCAGTTTAACTGGCCATTGCATAGGCAGTTCTTAGTGTTTAATTTGTGCACTCTTTCCCAATATTTTTTTGGCATTCTGGATATCAATGAGAATGTGGTTTCCTGTTTTGAGTACGCCTATTGAGCAAGTTTATACTGTCATACTTGGGCAATCTTAGGTATTTAAGGGGCCAATAAAGCGTTCTTGTTTAAGATTAAGCAACAATATACCCAGAGATGGCTTCATAATGGGATTCATGTGATCTTAGAAACGAAACCTGATATCATTATGAGTCGAGTAAGGGGAGTAATTATTTAACGACGTAATTCCTTCTTTGAATCATACGCACTAACCTACATTATTTATGACGATGCGTATCTTTGAAGAGGGACGCAAAAGGGTCATTAATTTATTTGAGGTGATTAATTATCCAATGGATTCTTGAAATGGGAGGAAGGCGTAAAAGTCCCCTTATATATTTATAATCAACATGATACGCGTAAAAGGGATTGTCATTTTATTTTGTAAAGCAAATATATATATATATATATTTGTACAATTAAGGATTTATGTTTCTTTAGACATGAAAGGTAATATATAAGGAAAAAGGTATTTTGTCGGAGTTGGTGTGTTTTCCCTGGGTGTTTGTTGTTTGACATGTTTTCTTTAAATCCATTGTCGTTTGAGATCTATACGTTTATTTCTGTACTTGAACGAGAATATATTGATTGTGAAAGTAAACTTATGTTAGAAAAAAGGCCTGGATAATAAAAAATAAAGACAGCATTTTTTAACAGCAATCAAGGCAAGCTTTTTCATGCTGTAAGTAGATCGATTAAGTAAATAAAAGTCTGTTATGTCAATTTTGACGAGTTTTTTTATTAATATTTTTATTTGGTTTATGCAATTCAATATTTGATTCAATGCTAAGATCTCATAATGGTTTTAAGTTGCTTGTAGTAATACAGACACAACAGAATGTCAACTCTTTGCAGGGAGTATGTACCTCTCTATGGACCTCTTCAAAATTCATTTTTTTCTAACATATTTAGAGTCTCCAGTTCTTCTTTGCATAAAAATCGAACAGAAAAATATTTCAAAGGGCATTTTGACCGGAACTAATATAAATTAACTTACATCATGATATAATAAGTGGTTTTAATAAAAATATCCCTTCGTTTTAGCAAATTTCATGTTTATTTAATAATATATTATGTTTTCTAATCGACAGCATTTTTTTCTCTTTCTATGTCATGTCGGGTATAAAAAATCCCTTGCCATCCTAAGTGTATCTACGTGAAGCATTAATATAATAAAACATACGAAAGCTGACTGAGTTAATAAAAAACTTTTTCTTGCTTTATTAGAAGGTCTTCCAATGTTAAAGCAATTTGCAACACACACACAGCTGACCCCAATCTTGTCCCTGCCAATTATTTTGATACCTGTAATTCAACACACACACACAAGCATTGCAACTTTAATTTCGGTGGTAGGAAGTAAGGATTTCTCCTGTAGACATAAACGTTGAAAATGCCGTCTTTTAATTATTATCTATAGCAGGAAATGTCGCAGAGCCTAAAGTGATCTATTTAATGACATATCTTATGTAGGTAACTTGCAATTGTGTAATCGGTTACATTTCTTCTTTTTTTTTTTTTTTGGTGTTTCTCTGTTGTGAGTGAAATAACTTTGTAAGCTCAATGATACTACTCGCAGACTTTTTTTAACGTTATTGATGGAAAAGAGAAGAAGTGGTAAGAATGAAAAATACAAGGAATCCGTTATGCCGTTAAGCCCGGAGTTGATAGTGGGGGGGATGATTATCTAAGGGGGGGGGGGAGGGGTAGTCCTAAACTCGATAAAAACAGTAGGAATGCCAATAAGGTAACGTTTTTGAAAGGTGATTGGTTAAAAGAAATGAAGAAGGAATAATAAAAAAAGTAGATGGCGTTATGAAATAAAATATCACTTCACTCACAGCTGTTGATGAGTGAACATCCATTTTGAGAGAAGAAGTTAATCCTGAAAAATATAAATTGTATCTTTTCATAGGCCTTGATCCATGTCATTGTCGAATTGTCTATTATATCATATATTATTACTAATTAATATAGCAATGGCTCATACTCAAGAAACAAATAATTTTTTTGTTTCATCATGTTTGTCAATAAATGATTCATTACTTTAATTGTGTGAAGTTTAACAAAAATTGGAATCCATCTGAAAAATTGGCAAGAGATTACTTTAACCCCGACCTGACATAGACAACCATGTGAGGAGTTACTGTATGAAAATTAAGATGTGAAAAGCAAACGTATTTAAAAATAACTTAAAACATCAACATGAGTACCCTCTTTTTCCTTCTTGAAACTATAAAAGAACCCTAGTAGGAGCCGTTATTTAAAAAATGGTTGGTGCGTCAGCACTTCTGTTCATTTATTGGCACTAAATATTATTTGACGAAAATTTGCAAAATATAACAAAGCCATAAATTGATCATAGCTAAATTTTGTAAAACTTATGTTTTTCAAAATAAGTAATCACAAAAAGTTTTGCTGCATACGAAACCTTTGACGCAATTGGGGGGGGGGGGGGTAAGGGGGAGTCAAACCAAAATCCATTTTTCTACGATCATTTAGTTTCTTATGACGCAATTTTCGCGGGGGGATAAATTTTGATATCTTAATATTAGTTTTCTATATACCCCCTAAGGTACCCACACACAAATAATTATTACACACTTCAAAAGCAAGATGCATGAACGTTTTTTTGTGAAGGGGGTCCAATTTAGTGTATAAATATCAAAAAAGGCAAAGACCAAATAATGAATATAAATAAAATTTATCATCATCTACATATAGAAGAAACAATTTATTCTAAAATCCAATTTATCATGGCATTCTGTCAGACGCACAGGCTTTTTTGGTTTTCTCGTAGTAGGTCAAACAATAATTGCCAAAAGACGCATGTGACGACCGGTTGGATTATGGTCATATCTCATCTTTATTTCTACTTAAGTTATCAAACATTTGTTTAAATTATACAAATGCGCTCCTCAGACCTTGCAAATTCAGGTGACATGTAATGTCAGTTTATCCTATGAGACAAAATAGTGTATTTATTAACAACAATCACAACAAAATGCTTAAGAAGAAGAAGAGAGTGAAGACACCCGCTTTCTTTCTCCTCCCCAAGAGAGAGAGAGAGAAGAGATGATGGAATTTCTTCGATATATACCTATAATATATATACATTATTTTTTATGTGTGTCTGAGTATAAGTCGTCTTTTATTTAGCTGTAGAGTAAGATTTTTATATTCGAGGTAAGGAAGTGAGTGAATGAGTGGGAGAGGGGAAGAGAAAAAAATATATCTGACATAGAAGAAGTGAAAGAAGAAGAAAAAGCGTATTATTATAATGCTATATTATTTCCAATCGTCGTGAGAACGAGACTGTTGGTTTTTGTCGTCAACTGCATTCTTCTTCTGTGTTTGTGTGTGTGATTATCAGGAGCCTCCCCTCCCTCCCTCCCTCCCTTCCTTTTTCTTCGTCCTGAATGAAGGTGCAAAATTATCGAACAAACAGACTTTTAACCTTGGAGATCCAAGGTCGCACTGCTGCCTAATTTCACACGTGATGTTTGATCAATATCATTAGTCCTCCCGCTTCTTTCACGACTTATCTCCTAGGGCGTCTTGCTCTTTTGTTTTTATTTGTTGTTCTTCCTCCTCCTCATGTCAGCGCGACGTGGACGACAGGACCAAGGAAGGCTCCTTTTTTATTCTTCTACTTCTTGGACGGAGTGTAACCCCTACATTAACAGCAGTTCATCCATGGAACCCAAGAACACAACTAGGAAGGAAGAAAGAACAAGGAACTCAAGGAATTAATCACACTCAGTCACAACAACGTCATGTCTGAGGAGGAAGAAATCCAGGAAACAGAGGCCTCTGGCCCTCTTGAAGCGGATCCTATGCCTCCAACCATGTATACTCTACGGGATTATCCTCAAAACTCCGTTGTACAACCCTCCTAACCGGTAAAAGGATAAAAGTTTACTTTTTTATCGTAATCAAAGATGATGCAATCATTCTTATATTTAGTTGGTTAATGTTTTTGTTTACATTTGTTGAGCTCCTTGTTCCATTCATCGGCATGCATTGACATATGTTTATTATAATGACATTATGAAAGGTGCTCAATATATGATAATAAAAGGTCCGGTTAGACTTTAAAAATCAAAGGTACTAGAACATGTTGTAAGTTCCGTTATTATTTTAGTGTCAATACACTGAATTAGCCTTTTAGTTGAATCAGTGCCTTCATGTAATTGACTCTCAAATAAAATAAAGTACATCATAGTTCTGGGTCTGTATATCATGGCGTGTGAGTCCGGCTCTGGCCACGGTATGTCAGTTAGGGACCCCTTTCCTAGGGCGGGCGTCTTACTACTAGTTGTTTATAGTGTTACTCATAGTGCGGAATTACATCGATTTAAAATCTACATGTATTTAGATTTAGGAAAATATGTGGAAATACAAATATAAAATTGTAACCGTATAATAATGTACCACATTAATTATCACATGGTTTGAATGATAATACTGGCTCAGTTTTAAGCCATATATTTCATTTACCAGTAATGTTTGAGCCGTTAAGCGTTTGTATAATGGTTAATTGAGTATTAAATGAAAAAAATATATATTCTGCAATTAAATGTTTTGAAGCTCTTTATTCATTCCAATGAGTATATCATTTTTATGTCCATATAGTTTTTACTAAATGATATCATTAATTAGACCCCTATTAATCATTCTTATTATTTGAACTGTAATTAGCTTATTATTTGAAGTATATCTAAAATGTTATTTTATCAATTGCTGGGCCTATTCTACGGAAATTGATGATGATATAATTGTTTTTAACGCCCGAGTATGCATTTCTTACCTGAATTCTTATATTAAAACGGTTCACATTTGATATTTTCGCGAGTTTTTTTAATGATAACAATAATTACCACAAAGATCAATGAGAAAAGTTACGAGCTTCAATAATGTATTACGATAGACATACTCTAAAAAAATAATATACAAACTTAAAGATCAATCACAATCATACTTTTTATTAAACTTATAAGTTCCAAGTCCAAATTTTGATTAGATAAAAAGATTGTTTATCTTATCAACATAGATGAACAGATCATTCTATTTTTAAGTGGTGATATCATGCCATGGAAGCTTACAAAAAAATAAACACTCATTTTCATATATTAAAAATATATAATTTGGTCGTTTATTCATTTATTCAGACAAAAAAACCCACTTATTTTGACATTTAATTCATCCAGCATGATATTTGGTTTCAGAAATTCATTTCAATACTATTTAGTTCATATTGTAAATGCAATTACGTCGAGACATTGTACTAAAAATGTTCCTAATTTAAAATAGGGAATATCTCGAATCACATTTGATTAATCCAAAGAAGAAGTTATATATATATAATTAATTGATTAGTTACATCGTGTTTTTTCTTTCGAAATCTGTAGTTTAATTACGGACAATTCCGCGATCATTTTTATTTAGCATTAATGCGTTGTATGAACAAAAGTTAAAATTAACCTAATACATCTATTAATGTTATATTTCATGAAGGCATAGCCATACGTGTATATTATAGTTATCACATCTTAAATATCATAGTAAATTTTCTTGTAATTGCGTTTACATAATCATATTTGAGGAATATTTTATTCTTAGTCAAGGGTAACATCTCGCTTATTACAACATCCTAACTTAAAATAATAATGGCTTTATTTTAAGGTAATATCATTTCAAATAGTCTTTACGTCGACATATATAAGTGTATTTACAAACTAGCTCAATTTTTTCGACTAAATCATTTTTCAAAATTATCATATTATATGTGAAAATAAATATAAATTATCTTTTTTAGATTTGTATCAAATTACAATGGCCTATGCACATTGGAAGAATCAAAGGACAGAGGATAGAGCTATTTTTGATCTCTTTTTTCGTAAAAATCCCTTTGGAGGAGAATTTACGATCTTCTCAGGTCTTACGGACTGCTTAAAATTCCTTGAGAATTTTAGGTTCTCTGAGAGTGGTAAGTGATACAACATAAAGTAATTAATATTATTTTTTGTTACATCGAAGCAATATTTATTATTAAATAGATATCGCGTACTTACGGACAGCCTTCCACCAACGGTTGAGGATGGTTTCTTTGAATATCTTGAGAATTTAACACCCGACAGTCTTATAATCTACGCTGTACCAGAGGGATCTATCGTATTTCCTAGGTGAGGAGTGTATCTTGGTATTATTTATAGTTATCTGCAGAATAATCATTAATGTGTCAAATGTGACGGCATTTTTAGCAAATACACAATATATACATTTAGCTAGAAACTATCAAATCTTTATTATGAGGCGTACTGATTTAAAAAAATGAAAAAATAATAGGCAGTACATAGTGATATGCTTTTGTATGTTGGGGGGGATAAATTAATACATAGTTCCAATGTACGATAAAATGAGTGATACACGTTACTTATTACTGAGACCAAACTTTTTATTGTTGATCAATAAGTTATCGTTCAGCACAACTCGGTAGTTTAAAGTAAGAACGATTAACCATGCTTTTTTTTGTAGGACAACGCCCCCCACCTCCCCAATATACAAATGTCGTTCAAGTTATTGTATGTTTAAAAAAATTATCGCTATCGGATTATCGCTTATTGTAAATGAAGTTGATAATTTTTCATCGTTTCTCGCCATTTTATTTTATTAATGTTTAGTCATGATTGCAAGTTATAAAAATACTCTCCGTAGAAACTACTGCATGGTTTTAAAAACCCTGTCACTTCACATTGTATCCTTCTTTTTCTTCTAGAATTCCCATCATTGTTGTTGAGGGACCTCTCATTTTGGCTCAGCTCCTGGAAACCATTTTCCTAAATCTTGTCAACTTTGCGAGGTAAATAATAATAATACTTGTCTCTAATCCAATATGTCATTACATAAATGTTCAATTATTTTTATTTGATTTAGTCTCATCACGACCAATGCTGCCCGGTTTCGAATAGCTGCAGGAGCCAAGAGCATCAAGCTACTTGAATTCGGGCTTCGACGAGCACAAGGACCTGATGGAGGACTCACAGCTTCAAAATACTCCTATATCGGTATGATAATTCTGACATATCGATGATGTTCCACAAGCATTGCCAAGTTTCTGGATAAGGAATATATTTTTACAGACTAAAACCTTTAATTATTAATTCAAACCATACTTTTCTATTATACATATGCACGATCCTACCTACTAAAAGTAATATTTTAGAAATATATCTACCGTCTCTTTTTCAACTTTCAACTGAAATAAGCTATTAATATTTTTAAGTATAATAATCAAATGATTTCTTTAAGCTTATTTTTAAGTTTAATAATTTAAAATGTACTCAAAATCATTTAGCCTTAAACTAATACATGTTTGGAGTAATAAAAAAACATGAACGACTCGTTTTAAACGAATTAATACACAATGATAACTTATATCCTTTTCTTTCGAAGGTGGCTTCGATGGAACGAGCAATGTTCTAGCTGGAAAGATGTTTAATATCCCCGTGAAGGGCACTCACGCCCATGCATTTGTCACATCCTTTGCGGACCCCGAGGATCTCGTCAACAATTCCCTCGCCCATAAGCACGACAAGTCCATCCTCGAGGAAGACTTTTACGGGAAATGTGTGGAATGGAAGGGGAAAATGGCTTCTTACTTGAGCATACTCAACGATGAAGCCTCAGTTGGCGAGTTGGTTGCATTTACGTCCTTTGCAATTGCATTCCCTGACGGATTCCTTGCCTTAGTAGACACGTACGACGTTACAAGGTAGAACTCCTCTTATAACAAATTCGGCAATGAACAAAAATATATTGATTAGCTATATGAGAATCTATCGAAAAAAAGTAAAATCCCTTGTTGTTATTATCACTAGCATCACAACTGCATTTCAGAATGATGTTAGGTAATGTGTGGTGAACTTTTTATCCGAATACATCAATTATTGTACGTATATATGTTGAAAGCAATACAAAGAAATCCTAGGGAAATAATACAAATGCTAATTAACCAAACACCTCTCTTCTATATTTGAATTTGATTTCAAGGCATTCGGGTTATATCATACTCAACAATGTTTTAGAAAAGGTTTCTATTATTCTCATTGACATAAGATGAATACTAGCTGTAAAAATTAGATGAAAACCTAACATGGGACAAATAAAAATACTGATAAGGTTAAATTTTGTTAGTTGGATTTGTATTTATTCCCTCTGTATTTTTATAGGCAAACTATTAGAATCAATTTTAAGTATTGCCCTATTTTGCTACAACATGATGTACATTATTACTTGTATTGCATGTGATTTTATCAAAGATACTTATATCGTAGGTAATTGATGTGTAATAATCCCAGTCAGAAGTATATTTATTACTATGTTTGATTTTCTGGATATCTGGGTTCTTACATTTACGATAGTTTATCTGATAGGAGTTTAAATAAAAATAAGATATTTGAAATCTCAATGAATGCTCAGTGTTGTTAGGTCATTTGTTTTACAATTATCGATGATGAAGACATTTTACAAATTTCATATTAAAGGAAAGGGTCTTGTTTAATTCACCCGCCTTTCAGTTGTTTCAGTTATATAAGCCTTCGGATTTAATGTAATCAAATTTTTAAACAAATTTCTTAGTTCATAATGGATAGTAATGTATTTTACTATCATTAAAGCCCGATATATATAATTCTCAATCATTACATTAGCGCTTTAATAAGTTTAAAATATAACATTTTTTAAAACGATAGCACACTTCAAGAATCCCTTCGACAAAATATCTTGCGATAAAATTACACACAATTCATTAGGACACCATAGTAATTCAACTATATAGCTATGCTAGCAATAAATTGTGACATTAATATCGTAGACTTAGTTGATGTCTACTTTTTTTAGAAGCATACTCTCTGACCTGCTGTTTCTTACGAATAAAAAAAACGGAGTTATATAGGACGTCAACGTTTGAGAGGTTTAGAGAGTCTCCTGGTTTCTATCGTTTTTAGGAATAGAAAATTATGTATCATTACGCTTTGGTTCCTTACTTAAGACAATTGTAATTGAAGATAAAGCTTCCAATGTGAGATCCATACTAGGAGCTTACTTTTCATTTTAAAATCAATGCATTGAAGCATAAATAGCTTTGTAAGTTATTTAATGAAATAATATTTTATTAGATAAAATGAGGTATTATAATATACTAAATTATATTTACGATCCTCAAAATATGGCACTCCAATTATATTTTTTACATTAATATATATATATATATATATATGTGATTATAAACACTGCTTAAAAAATGTATTTGTATTTCAAAATAGTGAATATATATATTGAATGTAAAAAAATATAATTGGAGTGCCATATTTTGAGGATCTTAAATATAATTTAGTATATTATAATACCTCATTTATGTAACAAAATATTATATCATTAAATAACTTACAATTTTATTTTTGACATTTGCCTATAATTTAAAGCTATTTATACTTAATGCATTGATTTTAAAATGAAAAGTAAGCTCCTAGTATAGGATCTCACATAGGAGGCTTTATCTTCAATTACAATTGTCTTCAGTAGAGAACCAAAGCGTAATGATTCATATACTTTTGTCTTACTGTCAATCATATACATATATTTAGAGTCTCACTGAAAAAAAGATTGCTGCTTTTTTCAATGCACCGAAACTTGTTCCAAAAAAATTAAAGAGTAGCGTTTACTCATGTATATATATATATATATATATATATATATATATATATATATATATATATATATATATATATATATATATACAAAGAGATGTTCCGATTCCTTTTAACTTAAAGGGTACTCTTTTGTAGAATTAATTTACATAACAATATTTAATTAATACATGCTCTAACTTATGTTCACAAGCCAAACTTATCAAAACGTGATGGAAGATATTTCAATAAAAACGATTTTTTAATACATTTTCCTGAATATTTTTGTCTTTTTGTACTTTCATAGAAATGTTGTTTGCTTGTCATGGTTTCTTAAGTTTATATATATATATATATATATATCAGATTAATATTTTCCTGTTGTTAGAAAATTAGTCGCTCTTTTGGCATGAGTTTTTGGCTTGGAATTCGTTCTATTATATATCACTACATTCGGCAGTCCCAATTCTAAGGATAAATCCCCCTAATAAATAATAAAAGGGCTAAATACAGACATATGAATGTCTTATATATAATTTATTTTGCTTCCTACATCATGGTTTATACTCTTCATGAGCTTTTAATTATTATTATTCTATAGCACGAAATTGGCATACTCTAGATGCATTTCAACACGCATGGTGTTACTTGTACATTACACCACAAATATTTATTTCGTGGCTAATCGAGTGTTTTGGCTTAAAAATACCACATTTCATAATAATTATTAAAACATGTCAAATTAATAAAAAATACTGTTTTCGGTGCCAACAATACTCTTTTGTCCACCATAAATAAATGGATGTGCTTATATACGAGTACTAATAAAACTTTTTTTAACATTTTTATTACTAGGAGCGGTCTCTTAAACTTTGTGCCGTGGCTATGGCACTCCATGATCTTGGATATAAGCCCATGGGCATTCGCATTGATTCTGGAGACTTGGCTTACCTGAGCCGGGTGGCTCGTCAAACATTTGTCACCGTGGCTTCCCACTTTGAAGTTGAGTGGTTCTCAACCCTTCTCATTGTTGTCTCCAATGACATTAATGAGGAAACCATTTTGAGCCTCAACGATCAGGGCCACTCCATTGACTGCTTTGGCATTGGGACACATTTAGGTAATAGAAGATAGAGTTAAGGAGGGTTTTTTGCTGTCGTTGTTGGAAATTAACTTATGTGAAATATGTTTCTTACTCTTATCATATCAATATTAACATCTCAAAAGAGTCGCACTTTATCCTCGCTAAACTTTGAACGTTGGATGCCCTATAAAAGTTAAAAATGATTAATAATTATTTAGCATAATTGGAATCAGCAAGAATCAGTATCGTTCAAATGCTTCTGACAATTTTCTTTCAGTTAATATAACAAATGAGATCTCCTAAAAGTTATATTTATTAATGTTTTTTTTTTTGCTTATTATGTTCAGTATAAAGTATTGTACTATTTTGAGGCTCTACCAGCTTATTTTCATTCCAAATATCCTTTTTTTGATGCTATATTTATCCCTTTTCTATTAAAGGAACGGTTAAATTCTACGTACGGTGGACTAAAATAGTTATAAAGAGGGTAAAATACCTAATATTTTTTTAACGATATTTTTATTTACGTCGTATTATATTGGTGCTCTAAAACATAATTTCTTCTCTTTTACATTAGTAACTTGTCAAAGACAGCCAGCCCTGGGCTGTGTCTACAAATTGGTGGATGTAAATGGCAAGCCCAAGATAAAGTTATCTCAAGATGTAGAAAAAGTGACCATGCCAGGGCGTAAAAACGTATACCGGCTCTATAGTAGCGACGGTCACGCCCTCATTGATCTGCTTCTTCGTCCCACTGAGGAACCACCCGCCGTTGGGTCCAAAGTCCGGTGTCGACATCCCTTTCAAGAGTCAAAGAGAGCTTGGGTTACCCCCTCCAAAGTCGAATCCCTCTACAGCATCTGGTGGAAAAATGGAAAAATCTTTCGGCCCGTACCAACTCTGGATGAAGTTCGGGAAACCGTGCAATCCTCTCTCAAAACCTAAGAGTTGATCATAAGCGTTCACTAAATCCTACTCCATACAAGGTTATTTCACACATTTATTTTTCTTCTCAGTGGAGTTATTACGTTTTTTTAAAATTTAATTCAGGTCGGAGTATCGGATGAGCTATACAACTTTTTACACAAATTGTGGTTGGACAATCAACCAATTGGAGAGCTTTCCTGACAAACATATGCCCTGGATTTCGGGGCTTCAGGTAACGTGTAATCAGTGGAAACTTTAAAATTGCTGCAATTCCATTACTAAACAGTAATTTTTTACAAATAAATGCCGCTTTAAAGCCATAACTAATATTTATTTTTGCCAATTTTTCTACATTATACAACATTTTCGTTTTCAAGCAATACAACCAAAGTAATTTCTCACATATATTCGTTCCCTGTGTCCAAGTATGACTTATTTATTTATTGCAATCCATAAATGAAATTTATTATTTATTTAATGGTTCACAACCCTACATCATTTCTGCTCATTTTTTCTTCTAAAATACATTTAAGAGACATTAGACATATTCATTCTCTTTTCAGGATCAGCATTAGTTGAAACTGTGGATGGATTAATGGAACCCATTGCGTCCGTCGGATTTTAAGACTCAATTATTTTGCTTGTGTCTCATAACTTTTTAAAGACAGCACCGCAGCACCAACTTTAGTCAGATCTAACAACATCCAAAATACTATCTTAGATCCGATCCATCGCTTATCCTTCCCTCACGATTCTACTAATGTTATTTAATTTATTTGAACATAATAGTTTATGATACAATTAATCAATCCTGAGCTCCTTTTATAGTATAAACACGAAATAAAGGTGCTTCCAAATCAGCACGAAAAAGTTATCGTTTTAATTATTATATCACCTCTCTTGACCCTTTAATGTCCTATGTTTTCATGAATAAGTGGCTACATCTTTCAAATAAGAAGAATGACATAATCAAAAATTGTATATAAAAAATATGTCGATTTGAATTCATGTTTCCAAAATAGAACATTATACATTGAAGGGACAAATTAACACATTGCACCAAAGAGCGTAGAGCGCTATTATTCTCACAGTTCACTCCTATCACTTATGATACTCATTTATTGTTTCATTCACTGATGAGACTCACAATTATGTCCGGGCTTATATATATATATATATATATATATATATGATTCTTAATTCACGTTTTTTGGATTTGAGAGTCGGGCTCCCCTAGGATTTTACCTTAGTGTATATAGATCACCTTGTGTAAGTTTGAACAAAATCGAATAATACTTTAAAACAATTTGGTGCAAAATGTAGGTATGATCCAAGGATTCAAAATTAGTTTTTTAATATACATATGAAAAATGAGAAATTTAAGCTTTGAAATAGTCATTTTTGGCGTATGTTAAAAAACACTATTTCAAAACTTTATTTCCTCGTTTTTATGTATATTAAAAATAAATTAGAATCCTTGGGATCATATCTACATTTTGCACCAAATTATTTAAAAAAAGCATTTATATTGAGGACTTGAGAGGCGATGGAATGGTGAAAACAAAATTAAAACTTAAGTTTACTATATAACTTTTGGGCCTGTTGAAGTGACACTTCCCATTATTCGATTTCGTTCAAACTTACACAAGGTGATCTCTATGGACTAAGGTAAAATATTAGGGGGAGCCCGACTCTCAAATCCGAAAAACTTGAAATAAGAATCATCCTAATATATGTCTTCAGTGCATTTTAGTTAATAAATTATTATAATAACATGTAAAAAAAATCGGTACTACAAGGAATATTAAAGAACTTTTAAATAATAAGAGATTATAAATTATGCCTTCATAATTAAAAGAATACAGAGGTTGAGTTATCAAATATATAACCCACGTAAACATTGCTTCGTGCCAATGAAAAATTAAATATGATATAAATATATTTTTGTGGATTTCGTCTCTTAACTGGGCAATTTGTCAAGAAGCCTTTTCAGATGGTTGAGCATTTGATGATTCAATCTTTTCACTCTTCTATACACTTTAATGTAAAATATCATCTTTTACTTCGGAAGATACATTTTCTTTCTGGGTTATCTAGTAGTCATTTCTAATTTCTGAGGGAATGGATAGCGGCTAAAAGAGAATAAAAAGTTTTGAATGCGGAGAGTAGTAAAGAAATATGTTCATTAGAGCCTACTAATAACTATTAACGTTAAGACAATTACTTATCACAGTTTTTATGGACACAACTTTTATCAACCAAACAATGCAAACTTTCGGTTTGCTCTTGAACAGATAATTCAATGAAAAACTTTGATCCCTTTGTTTGTTCCTCTTCTCTATAGCATGTCAAAGTGAATATATGACCTCATATGTACATTACCACTGAACTTATCAACTCCTTCATATGAAAAGAGACATCATTCTATGATAAAAACTGAAAGATCTCTACTAAATAATCGAATAATAATCTTCTCCGCATGTCGATAACCTATAAATAATGATCACATATCTCGAAATAAAAACTAATCATAGTTAGGTATTCTAGGATTTCTTGATTTTGTTTATGAATGTATTTATTCTTCGAAATATATTTGAAAATAGTGTCTGAGCTTTCTTTTTTTATTCTTTTCTCCCTCCTTGTTGATTCGAATCAACAGACATTTGGAAAGCACCACCTTCCTCATATTACTTTCGAATGGCTTTTTCTTTGTTTCCGATTCATTAGGATGACAGAACAGTCTTGGAGCTATGTGTATACATGAGTGAAGCAGATGTCTTTTTAAAAGCTATACCCCCCCCCCCCCCCTCCACTTCTCATCCTCAATAATCATCTCCCACAGTCTATCTTTATTGGAAAACATCTGCTATCAATCCTACTTACCTGTGAGATGTCGGGATCCACATGAGAATAATTATTTAGATTGTTGAACAATTGTCAAAATAAAATAAAGGGTTTTTAATGACAGTCAATTTTCGTTTAGATTAAGACATGTTGGTTGGGATCGAAGCAAAAATGTGCATGACGTCACTAATATACTAACTAGCATCATGGTAACTCAGTACTTTATAAAACATGAAGCACTCATAAATTCATTTATACTATTCAATAGATTGAATTATTTTTTACATGTGTGTGAGCGATCCAATATTCATTGCGATAAAGCGATCAGCCCCGTCAGTGATCTGCTGAATTAATTAAGTGAAATTCAGAAAAAAGCTTAAGACATAAAATTTAAACTTAATAACGGACTGATATAAGACAGTCTATTAATGGTCCTTGTTTTACCAAAAAAAAAACTCCTCTTTTTCGTATATATGCTTAATCGTAGTTTTAACTTTATAACTGTTTTTTAAGATTTTTGTGATATAAATGCAAGGATCTTTTGCGATATTGCGATCAACAATATAATCTCGCGTATCACAATTGATCGCAAACAGAAACTCCGATCCTTAAGCCAGATGATATTTATATTTTATGTGGAAAAATAAATATAAACGGTCAAACCTGTGCTAGCAGTCACCTACCTATAGCGGTCACTTGTCTCTAAGGTTAACTTTTTGAATTCCTGGAGTGGCTCCTATTGTATTTAAACTAGATAGGTTGTGCTTAGTCCTTTAAGTAAGGATGTTATGTGAATATCTCAAATGCAAAAACAAGTTGTAGTATGGTTTAGAAGGCAAGAAGGATTAAAAGTTTGCTCGGAGGATCTGAAAAAGATTTGGTGTTTCTAAAATAGTGCATTTTCCAAAAAAAGTGTCTGTATTGTAAAATTATTCAAAAATGATCAATATGTTTTTATTACATTCTATCTTAATTCTACTGACGACAATTATTGATTCCCGGAAAAAGATATTTTATTCAGTCTAATCAAGCTTCGATAAGGATGTAAGGTTAAATTTTGGGCACTTTTCAAGAATATTGACCGTTCGGTTGAGGTTGCGTGTCAACTTATAAGGTTCAAATTGCAAAAGCTACCACCGTAAAAATAAGTGCAAGAAAAGAAGAAAGAAAGAGGCTTTCATCTGTTTGGTGCATAGAAATAAAATATATAGAGAGCTTATTCCCTTCATTTGTATTTCTGTGTCCAATATAAACAAAGTAATTTGTATAATGTCATCGTAAGCTGATCTTAGATATATAATCTATCTCTATGATCAGCTTACGATGACGTATTACAAATTACTTTGTTTACACTGCTAATATTTTTATAATTCTTGTTTAACCCATTAACTCCGGAATTATTATTTTTCTCTTGATTCATCTAAAAATTATATCAAACATTCATTTTATTTTTGCTCATAAAGCCAATCATGCCTAAAATAGGCCCCATGTCCAAAAATTAACACTAGGAGTTAATGAATACATTTTTATATTATTTTATTCTTTAGAAGAAAAATAAATTCTTCATACATATTTTTCTACATAATTATTTATTCTTCATAGAAAGCAAATAGTCATTTACTTATTAATTTATGTTAACTTACAAAAATATAATTAATAATTATATTTTGTGATAAGTTTCAAAACAATCGATAGAAAGTCCAACATTACATTTACAGTATTCCGGGTGAATTATTTGACAATTTCCATGAAATCGGTACTCAATCTCTCCTGGGTTATACTTTTTTCTTTCCAGATGCTTTAGGCTCTATGTCATATTTCTTTATATAAGCCATGGCTATATCTATTCGGAAATGTAACTGTGAAATACATAGTGTTTCACACTCTTTCTTAATCTGCCATACGTTATTTATTGAGGCGTCGTTTACCCGGGTGAATATTGGCCACCATCATTTTTTCCTCTCATACCTATTCGATAATTATTAATATTCTGATTCATTAAATCTGTGCCTCCCATATACTGGTTATATTGGTATATGCTGTGAAAGACTGGAAGCTGAATCATTTAATTTGTTACTGTACTCCATCTTTTTACTTTTTGGTGGGGCTTGGTACGATATATTGCCGATGCAATTGTAACAATAGAATATCTTTCCATTGTGTTACATGAACCGAACTATCTCCTAAACCTGACAAAGCTATTTCCATCGATCATCTTTCCATCCTTGACGGTTGTTTCGATCCAAAAGTAGCATTTCCGTCTGAATCGGTCTCGAATAATATTTCGGTTTTGACTGACTGTCCGGACAAAAATCTATCCAAATAAGTCTGGGAAAGGTTACTTCAAACCGGACTTAAAAAACAAAAATCGGTCCAGACCAAAACACATCACAAGTTCCTATCCAAACGGTTAGTTCCCATAGTGCCTGTTCTATCAATATCCTCTTTCCTGAAGTTCACTAAGTAAAGGTATAGTTGTGAGAAGGTTGTCGAATATTATGTGATACGGAAAATTCTTATGGTCATTAGTTAAGCCATTAAGTAAAACAGTTAAAGCGCTTTTCCAAAACGTTTAACAAGATATCTTCATCGATAAATGTCTAAGAAAAAGAAGAAACTAATTTTATATATGCATCTTCCTAGTCTTAACTTTTGGATACACAAAAAGTAAGAACTAACATTTGCTTCTTTCAATTGAACAAAATTAATGAAATTTTAAAATAAGATAAAGAACAATAAGTTTTATCGCCAAATAAGTTTTATCGCCTTACCTTTGTGAATTCATCTCAAAAAAGAGATTTTAAATTTACAATGGCTTCTCTACTCTTTTCAAAACTGAATTTGCATTCTTCTTTTTTTCTCCCTCTTCAACAGAAAGATATGTAGAATTTTTTTAATTTTATAACCTACGAAATATTCCGATTTTTTACAATGAAATTCAAGATAATAAAAAATGCATATTGCGTGTCTTTCTTGACACGTTAGGAGAAAACGGGTTAATTTGTATGAATTTATATCATAAACAAAAGTGGACTTTGATATTATAAACGCTCGCCAACTACGTCTTATACCGCAATGAACAAGTTGAACACAACATTTTAATCGTGACTGTTCTTGATCCGTTTCAATCGTAGTTGAACAATTGTTATTTATTTTTTTCGATTATTTTTTTTACAATAAAAGTGTATACTTATACTGTATACTATACACTAAAAAACATGTAGACATATAAAATAAAACTCACCGGACAGTTGCGCATATAAATACATAAACTCTCTACTTATTAAATTGACATGATTTAGTATACCAAAATATTAAAGCTGGTTAACCAAGCTTTCATTTGATATGTTTGGTGTTCTAAAAATCGCTATACTTTAAGAGATATAAGCCAATACGTACTCTCCCCCAAAAATTGATCTTTTGATATGAGAATATACGATTACCATTTGGTAAGTCTGTTAGTGTTACCTGGATAGCAAGAAAAAAAGAAGGGAGAGAGTATTTTGCCTCACTTCTCTCCCTTCTTTTTTTCTTGCTATCCAGGTAACACTAACAAACTTACCAAATGGTAATCGTATATTCTCATATCAAAAGATCAATTTTTGGGGGAGAGTATGTGCAAAAATGTATTTGCTTATATCTCTTAAAGTATAGCGATTTTTAGAACACCAAACATATCAAATGAAAGCTTGGTTAACCAGCTTTAATATTTTGGTATACTAAATCATGTCAATTTAATAAGTAGAGAGTTATATGTACATTAAAAAAGCCTATTTCGCGTACAAAATGACGCATATAATGGATTATGTATGCGTCAGAGACAAAGTAAAATTTTGAGAGGATACCTTGACGCAAATCTAAGAAACACATTATTATTTATTTTTTTCATAATCGATTTCTTATAGGTCAATACAGGCTCTGAATCATATGATGTAAACTCAGATTGTACTGAATTCTGAACTGATAGAATGCAACCAAGGTCATTTTTGGATTTATCATCTAAAGTTTTACTAAACTTAAAAGTACTATTTTACTCTGAAGCGAACAAGTCATCTTCTACAGGCGAGTGAAGTTAATTGATACAAAAAAGCTATGAAATAAGCTAACAATACTCACTCCCTTTCTTGCTTTGTTTTTACTGAAAACTTTGTTTTATTAAAAAACATCAAACATACGTCTGGTAGTAAATTAGATTTCCTTTAAATTAATAATTATTATTGAAGTCTGTAACGTCCACCATTTTGAAGAAATTTGCGGAAAACTATATTTTTACTAAATTTTTAAAACTTTGACCTCGTTGTGCGACCTCGTAATGTTGACCGATTTTGTTCAAACTTTGTATGTCGTCTTCTTTTATCACCAAGAAACAGAAAATGCTCAAAGTCGCTAACATTTCAAACATTTGAAAAATAAGAATAACCCTAATTTTTATATGTATCCAAATTTAAAACTTTACATAAAACTCCCTGCACCAATACGCCATGCTCTACCTACATAGTACTGGCATCTTATATCTAATAATATGGAATTAAAAATAAATTAATTAAGGAATAAAAAAAATTCTTTAAAATATCAAATATGACTTTCAAATAAGTCACGGTATATGAATAGATCTCTAGGGGGACCATCCACACAAAAGGGTAGTGCTTGGTGGTGTGGAAAACGTATTAACATTTTACATAGTTATTATACTCATCTTAAAAACAAATATAAATATAATTATAAAGGTTAGTAAAATTATAATAAAAAAACTTATTCCATGAGGAAATAAATAATATTGTAAAGTATAAATAATGATTTTATTTCGGCAAATGTACAATATAAGAATAAACACAATATTTTACATTAAAACGTCAATATAATTGCGATCATTATGAAAATTGTACAAAACGTGCATTATGATAAAGCAATTATTTTGCCATAAAATAACAAAATTGCTAAGATAATTTTTAGGGCAAATATTAGCAAAAAACTAAAAATGCATATTTTGGGCCAAAAGAGGCCTAATTAACGGGCCAAAAACCATAGAAATATTTATTTACTTGATTGCTCCAAAAAATTTCTTGAAAGATGAGACTTCAAGCTATCCTGAGAAAAAAAAATTAACTCGATATCACTAAAACTCAGACAGCACAAGCCACTTGAAAATCACCATTTTTCACCCCAAAAACGGCCTTTTTGAAACTTTGAGTGGCTTGTGCAGTCACAAAAATGGCCTTTGAAGGCTGAAACTTTCTCAATCTCATTTTTTCATCACTACGCAGCAGAAAAGTGCTTGGAGCAAAAAATCGGAGCGATGACCAGAAAACGAGACAGGCTAATATATATATATATATCAAGGTTTCAATTAACGGTTTAGAGTAAAAGAAAATAGACCTAAATTATATCCCATGAAAATTTGGAATATAATAAAATATATACATAGTTTAAATTCTAAATTTATAATTTTTTAAAGTAATCCAAAAGAACGTACACATCACTGTTACAGGTTTTAGGTTCATCAGATCACATCTATAAACAAGTGATAAGCATGTTCAGCAACTTAGATGTATTTTTATTCTAACAAGTCTTTTTAAAACTATACAAAACAAAAAACAATTAAGTTTAATAAACAATTTTAACTATTTTTAGAAGGCGGAAAACCATAACCTGGGATTTATATTTTCATTTTCTATAGTTGCAAGATAGGATAAATCCATAATAAACGATATTACAATTACTGACAAAAGCTCTTTGATGCCTGTGATAATATTGACAATCATAAAAGATGATGAAATATTATATTTACTATTTTTTGTTGCTAAAGAACAGTTGTTTTTCATATCATTTCATGAAATAAACTCTCTAAAAACAAAGTTGCTTATTAGAAATGACGAAAATTAAAATAAATGAATACTTAATTTTGTCATAGAGGTCTATTTTAAGTGAATAATAACATTCCCCATGAAATAAGTATGATGCCATATTCTTTCTGAAATCAGTTTATGTTCGCTAATTTGTTAGCTCAGATACAACTTTTGAATAAAGGCTTGTGATTCCATTTTAGCCATGTTTTTTCAGGATTTATGTCATTGAGTAGCTTACCATCTGATTCCCGAGCTTTCACTCATTTGTTAAGACAGAGAAAAGGAAAGGAACCTCTCAATTTAAAGATGAGACAAAAAGAAGAAAGCATTTTTCCCGCCCAAAGTAGCATATCCAAAAAATATATATTTGTGAATTCGATAGCGAGAAAGCTGAGCTCTGTGGGTGTTATTTTTTCCTGTTAGGAAGAAGTGCAGTGGCCACTTTCACCCTATTTTAGAGGCTACTTTCGAGGCTGTAGAAAGGTCTATTCCAAATAAAACAAGACCACCCCAACAGCCTTTGGTACGGATATTCGTCTTTGATTAATCCCAAGCATGATAAACATTTACGGCATATATTCGTTAAAATTAGATCTGCCATATTCCTATCCTTTCTTTTGAATAAAATGATTGTGAATGGTGAATTTTCTCATAAGAAGAAAGTATGAGAAAGTAAAGAAGCAAAAGGAAGATAATAGCGCGGGAATTTTTAAACTCCTTAGATATTTAATAAATCAATGTGGACATCTAGTATACGGAATTAAATATATAATTGTAGTAAAAAATATATATAAAGGGTCCAAATATATATTATAAATATATATAACATATTTTAATTTTGTCCGTCCTTATGCATCTGAAAATAAAAATTAAAACATCATTTGAACGAGGTTGTTGCCTCTTGATCTACATTATTCTTACCATCATAAGAGTAGATGTTGTAGGCTCATCTTTCCATTCCTATTTCCAGCAATCATCTATCTCAACACACTTTTTATGCTTACAGCTCTGAAACCAAAAAGAAGAAAATATTTAGCATGATTTCGACAATTATTGGTAATAACATACGTGGCAAGTTGGGCACTGGCTATCAGATAAGCAGCAGTCTTTTTCTTTTTGCATTCATGGTGTAGGCATTTCTCACAGGGATGACAATCCAATTGCTCACACTTATGCTCCACACATTTTAAACAGTCTCCATGACAATCATAATTGGTCTTGCAGCAGTCAGGCCTCTTGACACACTTCCCGTCTTTGCAATCGTCACAATAATCACATTTGAGTTCTACACATTTGTGGTCTTCACATTGTGAACATTTTCCGTGGCAGTCGTAGTTAGTTTTACAGCAATCTGGTTTAGTCACGCACTTATGGCCTTGACATTCTTCGCAGTGTCCGCATTTGACGTCAACACATTTATGATTCTCGCATTTAGCACAATGGCCGTGACAGTCATAGTCAGTTTTGCAGCAATCTGGTTTAGTCACGCACTTATGGCCTTGACATTCTTCGCAGTGGCCGCATTTGACGTCTACACATTTATGATCCTCACATTTCGTGCACACCATGGCCGTGACAGTCATAGTTGTTCTACGCAATCCGGTTTGGCTACGCATTTATGATTCTCGCATTTAGCACAATGACCATGGCAATCATAGTTAGTTTTACAGCAATCCGGTTTAGTCACGCACTTATGGCCTTGACATTCTTCGCAGTGGCCGCATTTGACGTCTACACATTTATGATCCTCACATTTCGTGCAATCACCATGGCAATCATAGTTAGTTTTACAGCAATCTGGTTTGGCTACGCATTCATGGCCTTGACATTCTTCGCAGTGTCCGCATTTGACGTCAACGCATTTATGATCCTCGCATTTAGCACAATGGCCGTGACAGTCATAGTTAGTTCTACAGCAATCCGGTTTGGCTACACATTTATAATTCTCGCATTTAGCACAAAGACCGTGGCAATCAGAGTCAGATTTACAGCAATCCGGTTTAGTCACGCACTTATGGCCTTGACATTCTTCGCAGTGGCCGCATTTGACGTCTACACATTTATGATCCTCACATTTCGTGCAATCACCATGGCAATCATAGTTAGTTTTACAGCAATCTGGTTTGGCTACGCATTCATGGCCTTGACATTCTTCGCAGTGTCCGCATTTGACGTCAACGCATTTATGATCCTCGCATTTAGCACAATGGCCGTGACAGTCATAGTTAGTTCTACAGCAATCCGGTTTGGCTTCACATTTATAATTCTCGCATTTAGCACAAAGACCGTGACAATCAGAGTCAGATTTACAGCAATCCGGTTTAGTCACGCACTTATGGCCTTGACATTCTTCGCAGTGGCCGCATTTGACGTCTACACATTTATGATCCTCACATTTCGTGCAATCACCATGGCAATCATAGTTAGTTTTACAGCAATCTGGTTTGGCTACGCATTCATGGCCTTGACATTCTTCGCAGTGTCCGCATTTGACGTCAACGCATTTATGATTCTCGCATTTAGCACAATGGCCATGGCAATCATAGTTAGTTTTACAGCAATCTGGTTTAGCCACACTTTATGACCTTTGCATTCTTCGCAGTGGCCGCATTTGACGTCAACACATTTATGATTCTCGCATTTAGCACAATGGCCGTGACAGTCATAGTCAGTTTTGCAGCAATCTGGTTAGCCACACACTTATGACCTTGACATTCTTCACAGTGTCCGCATTTGACGTCAACGCATTTATGATCCTCGCATTTAGCACAATGGCCGTGACAGTCATAGTTAGTTCTACAGCAATCCGGTTTGGCTACACATTTATAATTCTCACATTTAGCACAAAGACCGTGACAGTCAGAGTCAGATTTACAGCAATCCGTTTAGCAACACATTTATGACCATGGCATTCTTCGCAGTGGCCACACTTGATTTCAACACATTTGTAATTCTCACAACTTTCACAGTTACCGTGGCAGTCATTGTCACTTTTGCAGCAATCCGGCTTAGCCACACATTTATGATGACTACACTTTTCACAATGACCACAGCTAATGGGTACGCACTCACCATATTCACATCGAGTGCATGGGTCTTTACAATCCCTATCTCGTTTACAGCAGTTTTCTTTTGGCACACAGCTGCTACCTCTACATTCTTCACATTCCCCACAGTGAAGTTCCTGGCATTTATAGTTTTCACAAACAGAACACTCGCCGTGACAATCCTTATGAGATTTGCAGCAATTCGGTTTTGCAACACACTTACGTTCTTCGCATTTTTCGCAATGGCCACACTTTGCTCGACACATTTGTGATCTTGACAACGAGAGCATTGGCCATGACAGTCAAAATCACTTTCGCAACAGTGTTTCGCCAAAATACATTTACCATCATTGCACTTTTCACAATTTCCACAATCCTCATTTGACTTACAGCATCTAGTATTGTCACTTATACACTCGTGATTTTGCAGACTTCACACTCACTGCATTTCAATGGCACACATTTGTATTTGTCACAGCGTTCACAAGGTTTACAGTTTTGATCCTTTTTACAGCAACCGGGTTTTGGTAAGCAAGATCCCAGGATACACTCCTGACAGTGGCCGCATACCACGTCAACGCACTTGAAATTAACACAATCCTGGCATTTTCCTTTGCAATCGTGTTTACTTGAACAGCAACTAGGATCTTTTTTGCACTTATGGTGTTTGCAAACCTCACAGACTCCACAATGAAGCGGTGTGCACTTACTTACTTCACAAACTTCGCAATCTTTACAGTCATTATTTCCGAAGCAACAGCCCGGAACTTTGGAACATTTGTGTTCACTACATTCCTCACAGGATTTACAATTCAAGTCCACACACTTATTGTGTTTGCAAACTTGGCATTGGTCGCAGTTATATGATGAAGTACAGCAGTCTGGGATCTTAGGGTTTGAAAAAATTTGTATTTATTTATTAGTGTAGAGAAAAACACTTAGAATATTACTTACATCATGACATTTGGAGTTGTTACAGCGTTGACATTTCTTGCAGTCGGAGTCCTTCTTACAGCAATGTAAATGCGATTTTTGTGGCTGACAAACGTAATTGTGGCATTCTTCACACTCCTTACAGTCTAAGTATTAAGAGATATAATTAAAATCAATAACAAATAGGGTCGTTCAAAACTGTATTGACAAAGTTACTTTTTTGGCGCCTCTGCTTCATTTGATCGCTTAATATGTTTTATAAATCAACTAAATCCATGGATATGTCAATATCATTTATTTTTTAGTTAAGACCAATGCCAAATATAATTGATATTTCAACTACATTAATGAAAAAATAAGGTCGAGTTCAACCGTCACAATGACCAAACCAGGTACTGAGATTCAATCAAATTAAGAGTAGTCCTCAAATCTAAATTGTATAGCTTTTTATGATATAAAGTAGTCTTTCAGGTTAAAGGTTAATGTTTTCTTACTTTTTCTCTTAGTGTATACATGATTTCCGAAAAAGATTCAATGTATAATCGACCAGGGAAGTGATTTTATTTTCCACTTAAATGTACTGTTTTATAACTATTGGCAATTTTTGTTTGTTAACGCATAAATAAATTACCCTGTATGAATGTTTGATGTATTTTCTTACCGTCATTTGATTTGCATTTGCACTTTGACCTATCCTTATAATTGCAAGCTTCGCGTATCTCTCGAAGGTGAGACTTGATACAAACACGATTACCGTCCAGTATATCCAATGGCTTGCAAACTGAGCCAGTATTCCTGCAAGGTCTATCGTTGCATCTATCAAGCAATTAAGATAAATATATATTAATATACATTTTCATATTTGATATCGATATATATATATATATATATATATATGAGTAGATCTCCATATTAATAATTGCAGAGCCTAATAAGACTGTAGGAAAACTAAACCAGTAGACAGGGACGGATTATGAGAGTCGTGGGCCCTAAGGTACTTTTTCTCTGGGTCTCAGTATTAAGTACCCAAAGGCCTTTCTACAGCCTAGAAAGAACCTATACATTAATCCGCTACTGCCAGCAAGACGGTATACAATAAAAAGAAATGAATTCAACATTATGCCTCTGTCATATTTCTGTAAACCAATATAACCAAAGAGATCGTAGATGTAATAGCAAACATTTAGCAATATTTGTAGATTTATTGTCGGAATATCCAACACATCATGTATCCTTCAGAGCTTATTTGGTGCAATAACTGTAAGACACAAGAATTATATTTCGAATTTAAGAAGACTATAAATCTAGAGAAGGTATAACTCATAAAAATATTAAATCTAAAGAATTTTGATAGGCATCGATTGCATAATTATAATTTCAGATTCACGTATATTCAATTAATCAAATACCCACTTAACTAAAGTAAATATTGGAGTTTCATTTGTTTACAATTATTCATCAATCGTTTGACAACGAGAGATTGTAACCAGGCAGTATCAATCAAATCCAAAAATGCATATTAAGATGTTTTAAATATAAATTAATTTTGTTAATCAAGATGGGGCATTTCAAGAATGTCTTCCATTTGAAGTGAATACAATCATGGTCCAATAAATGTATTTATGCCTTATAATTTTAAAATGAAAGATTATTGTCAGCATCTTAAAGAGACAGATATATGGTACTTCTGGTTTTATTAATATATATGTATGTAGTTATGAAGTGGGATATGTAATATGTAAATAAAGAAGGTAACGAATGTATTTGAGTGGCAAATAATTAAAAAATACATTTTTATTGTCTGTTGAAATACTTGTTCAAAATTGAACGTCGGACACAAACGCCCTGATAAATAATCTATTGATAATGGCATACCAACTTCCATAATTTAAAGATAAGAATCAGAAGGATGAAACAATTGATGTCCCTTCATATCCCCCATATTATAAGACTATAAATCAAATATGCTTAATAAAAAGAGACTGTCTCATCCCAGTTTAAGTGTGTTCAACTCTCAATGTTGAGGGCAAAGATTCACCTCCCAAGAGAGTAAAGCCTTATTGCTTACTCCCTTTCAAAGGATCAGAGGTCGAAATTAACTGATTTTAATGCTTATTCATATCACGCCACGTTTGGTATTTCATCTAAGTAATAGGGGACAATAAATAAATAATATTATGCATTTTATCTCACCTACACAACCAGGGTAGTTTATAATAAGATGTTTGCTGGCATTCTCCGTTGCAGCACCTTGTACCCCTGCAACTGGACAAACAATCTTCATCGCTGCAACACCGAGGAAGAAGTGATGAACACATTGGAGGCGATATTGCCTGACAATTGACTGAGGCATCATACTGACACACAGTGTCCTCACATTTTTGACACTTTCCAGGGCAATCCTCATGTTTTTGACAGATGGGACAGTCTTCTTCCTCCCTAAGGCTCCCGCAAAAACACTTATTGCCCTGACAATGAAAACCCGAGTGTGGACAGTCACAATCACTATTACAAGTTGATTGAAATGGCCGACACAGACTCCTTTGTCTTTCCTGCAACATGAACGTTAAACAATTAGCATCGAATATTTTGTAATTAAAAGGACATTTTATAATTCATGGGTTCAACAGAATCACAAAATATTCAAACTAAGATTTTGACCTTCTTCAAATCTTGACCCTCCAATGCCTTGCTTTGAGGTAACAAACAGTAGGTTTTTTTTATTAAAATACATTAAATCATTATTCACCAATTATACTCATTTGAAGTTGCTTTTTTTTTTTTGCCTATGTGGTTCGATAGAATTGCATCCGATAGGATATAAATAAGCATATAGCATTAAAATTTGTCACTCGAACCTAGGATCTTATCAATGAGGTAGACCAAAAATGATCGTCCCCTCTCGGGATTCGAACTTGCGCCCCCACATTGAGAGTTGAACACGCCTTAACACGCACGGCTATCGAGCTCCCTTTGCTTTTTTGTTTCATAACTAGAAACTTTTCTTTTGTCGAGACATGTTGTCTTTCAGGTAATTTCCTTGTAAGGACCTTAATTTTTGTAACGAATGATTTAAATTACTGTCTTGCTTATATATATATATATATATAATATATATATATATATATATATCAGTATCAGGCTTGTGAGCGTTCAGCTTTTTTTGCGTTCAGCGTTCAAAATAATAGCGTTCCGTTCAATGTTTTTGCGTTCAGCGTTCCGTTAGCGTTCAGCGTTCAAATATTTAAAAAATAACAATGTGTAATTTTGAAAAATGGAAGTACTATTTAGGGGTTTTATAATAAAAATGAGCCCAAACCGACTTTCAGATGATATAAATTGTTGACTGGATCTAACCCAGGGGTTCCCAACCTGGGGTCCGCAGAACGTCTATATTCACTACATAAGAGGGTCGCCAGACTGGAGATTTTTCTATAGGGGGGTCGCCAAAGAAAAAAGGTTGGAACCCCTGATCAAACCCAAACTTGTATATATTTTTTCCTGACCGTAACAAATAATCATTATATTAATAGTTTTCCATATATAAAAGACTAACACGCCAGTCAGCATGAAAGAAACTTAACTATTTTCTATCTTATTAAAAACAACTTCAGATCAAATATATTTGAAAAAGTGTCGCGATGACCAGACTCGCTTATTTCGAATAACAGAGTCCGAGTTCGATATTAAGAATCTGCAAAATATATTTTAAACCTTCGATGTATGAGTAACTGGATCCCTACTTTCTTCCGTAATGGATACATTACATTTTAAATTATAATCATATTTAAGGTGTAATAAATCAAGACAAATACGAGATCAAAGCTATATAATACAAATTAATATTGTAAAACAACATTATATGAATGCATCTTATTTTAGAGAGATGTATTTTTTAATCATCTTTGCAATATAAAACACATTTAATATTATATACCCACGAATCAACCATTTACTACATTAAATTGAAGTTAATATCGTCTTCGTCATTAGAAAATAACTTAATCTCAATATCAATTAACATTAAATTTATGCAAGGAACAAAACAAAACGCAAAATATTAACTGCAACTGTTGTAAGGCTAATTTTTGGCTGATCAATGGCGTCAAATTATCTTTTTTAAAGCAACAACAACAAGTTTCTAGGTCGCTTGGCCTATGGGAATGTGCAAAGAATTGATCTTACATTCCTCAGAGTACTTTGGTTGAGACATTCGCGACCATCATGGCGCCTTAAAAATCTATATATCTGCTATATCCAGGAGAAGCCAAATAATACATTATCATCTATAGTCATCAAACATCCATATACAATGTGAAGTGCGAGTATAAAATGTTTACCAAACTATGCTAATTACTAGGAAGCGTACAGGGACTAACCTTGTAAATATGTATTTTTGTTTGCTCGTAGACTGTCATTTATTCTCCATGACGAAATGAAAAAAGTTGACGAAATTAATACTGTCCTCGTATCCGATTCCTAAGATTTAACTCTCGAGCCCTCCTATCCGAGTCCTAATATTTAAGTTATCGAGTCCACGAATCCGTGTCCATCAAAACAAGCAAATCCATGATTCCGAGTCCACAGCTCAGATGAATATCCCGTAGTCAACTTAATCTCAACTTATTTCAACAATAATTTCATAACTAAATACTAAATAAGTTGTTTATTTTGTAATAAGAATGAATGAATAAAAAGGTCATTCAATTGTGTGTAAATTTTTGTCACTTGGGGTATAATTTAAAAAAAGTGCTTTACTATTCTATAGAGAGTTCTTGGGAGAGTAGTTTTAAGTCCTTCTTTATAATATTTCATCCCCTTGTTTATATCCCAGAAAAAAATACTTAATCAAAACTACATTAAATGTTTGGAAAATTGAACGCTGAACGCAAAACTATTTTTTTGCGTTCAACGTTCAGCGTTCAAAAAAAGTTGCGTTCCGTTCAGCGTTCCGTTCATTGAACGTGCGTTCAGCTGAACGCCGTTCAATTTTGCGTTCCGTTCACAAGCCTGATATATATATATATATCATTTTTTTTTGCCAAACAAAATATAATTTAAAAAAATGTGCTCAGCCTTATATTTGGCTTCATAAGTTCACACATGATATCTGTCACCATGGTTAAAATTTAATTTAAGATTAATAGTGAATGGCAAAGCTTTTGAAGTTAATGTTCTTTAGCACCATATCTACAGACTGGTAATAAATACTCACCGGGAATCGATAGCAGCCATAACCAACGGGGCAATCGCTATCAGATGTACAAATAAGTTGTTGACAAAGGCCTTCTCGGCAAGTTAGAGGCTTCTTGAGTAAATCAGGGCAATCGCTCTCGACTTGGCACGACATTTTCTTACAAGCTGAAACAACGCAAAGTTCCTTTTGTGGGCAATCTTCATGGTGCCAACAGCTATGAGGATATCATACTTAGGTCAAAAACAAACAAATGAATATTATCTTGTTTAACATAAATCGACCAATTACTGATAGTCAACGTTAGTCCATATATATATATATATATATATATATATATATATATATATATATATAGATATATATATATATAACGTCTTCATGATAACCGATCGATTTGTCTTATTTTGTTCGTAAGATTAAATTAGTCAACCAGTAAATGTTTTTCTTAAATGACATGAGGTATTTGGTTCGATAGAATTGCATCTTTGTGGATGTGAATATATTAGAGGGTTAAAATTAAACTATCAAACCTAAGATCTTATAAATGAAGTTGACGAAAATTGGCTTTTCCGTCTCGAGATTTGAACATAGAAAGTACATTATGTATAATATATCAATACATATTGCATTTTCAGTAATCCATTTCCGGGATAAGTAGAGTTACTTCATGACCTGGACTTATTTTCAAAATGATCTCTTCATATTTTTTGAAATAAGTATTCATTTGATTTTCCTTTTCTCCACAGATAGTTGTCGTTCGATAGATGAATCACTTATGCAGAGTCCATGGTTTTATCACAGTTCCTAGTCTGGTGATCATTTGAGTTATTTATGCCGATGCAAATCCTTGGGTTGTCGAAACAGGGTACACGAATGCACTTTTTGTCCACACATATTGAATCATTCAAACAATCACCATCCCTTAAGCATGCTTGTACACACATCAAACTAATGCTCAAGACCAGAAAAAATACTTTAGAAGTCATTTTTTGATCGAACCTAGCCTGAGCATTTATAAAAATAACACACAGCCTTCATAATGTTCAAAGAAGCATATAATTGATGTTCTTTAACATGTAATTTAAAGTAATATGATAGCTACAATGTAAATTTTCATGTGTAGAGAACAGGTTTCAATTTATTATCTAGGTTTTCAATGATTCCGAACGAAGTACGTCTTTCCAACTATAGATAGTTTGACGCTATGCCCATCAAATGACTCCAACTCCAGGACTTGGTTTTTGCCATTGAAAAGAAGATGGGATAAGACGACTCTGCGATTGTTTGATGAAGCTCTGAGGAATCAGGAAGGGCTCCTTCTTGGGCATACACTGAATGTCCATTGCCTCATTGGCGTCCTCACTTCTTATGAGAATACGTTTGGTCAGTCCTAAGAGACTCTTTGAGGCACTTGCGATAATCCGCTCGTTTGCAAATGCGTCTTGTACTTGAATGCACACTTTGTCCGTTCCAACAAAGTAAATTGGGAATATAAATTCTTCAGAGAACTCATAGACGTTGCAGAAATGCCCGAAGGATGTATTCACAGCAGACCTTCCTGTTACCTGGATGGAGACGAGGGGCCGACATTTCTGGCTGGTAAATACTACGACAAAGGGAATGAATCAGTTAACATATAGATGTATGGATACTACA
This sequence comes from Caligus rogercresseyi, assembly GCA_013387185.1. Taxonomy (NCBI): domain Eukaryota; kingdom Metazoa; phylum Arthropoda; class Copepoda; order Siphonostomatoida; family Caligidae; genus Caligus; species Caligus rogercresseyi. The sequence continues at coordinate 9,530,931 of CP045891.1, read as the reverse complement.
ATAAAGATGGTATTGGACTATAAAATATCTTTCCAATTATTAATTTTATAACCCCTCAAACACTTTTTTACAACAATGAGAAAATTAACGGGCGTTCCTTTTGATCTTTTAATGGGCTAGGGTTCCAAAAATTACTTATAGGAACATTGTTTTCAAAAGAAATAATGACAAAAATCAATAAGATATCTAAGAGTGGATTAAATTTCACCTTATACAAAAAAGGCCCTGTTTTCGTTTTGTGATGATGCCTTACCTCGATGCACTAAGAGTACAAGTACTGCATGGTGTATTCGCGGGTTATTACTGATGGTCAGCTGTCTGGGTGGTTGTTTGGAGAGTGGAAAGAAGTCAAGAGAAACTTTGATCCTCGCATCAGAGCCCTCTCCCAAATGATACCAAAAAGCCTTCGTGGATCCAGACGCATATGCCTTTTTTATGTCGATGGTGGTAAATCCAAGGGGTTTCGGCCTTGAATTCCCGGAAAAACTCAATTCATCATCCATTATACCAATCAACAGCTCCCTAAACTTAAAAAATATATTATATAACTAAAATACATACTCCAAATTGAAAGGAGAGCACACAAGCTTCAACAGTTGACATAAAATTAACATAAATTAATGAACATTCACAAAACTTTATATTTTAAATCAAATGTATAACATTTTGCTTTTTTTAATACTTTTAATACTAAAGGGAAAGAAATGAATGCCACTGCAATATTTTTAGTGCTTAAAATACATTTTATGTTTGAATCTGCTCGATATGAAAAACATGAACTTAAATATCTCTTTTTGTAGTTGGCAAGTTAATACCTCGATGCAATATTTACAAAATTTAAAAGGTAAGTAAAAATGTCTAACATTTTGGAAATAGTATTAAGAGGAAAAAATATTAGTTTATCCTCTTCGGTTAATTAGTGCTTCAAATTTTATTTTATTTTTGATTTTGAATGACTCGGCTTGAAAACCATAAATTTAAACCCTCCTCCTACTTTTGTAGTTAGTAAGTGTTCTATACAATAATATCTATATTGTTGTAATAACCAATGATTAATACTATACAATACTTTGATATCTCTCTCCAGGAGCGGGATTTCAGAGAGGATCTTCCACTTTGGGTTTGATGATACCGATACTGGTGGAAGGGCTCGTGGTTATTCAGTTCCGAAAGGCTTAAAATAACGAAGGGATTAATTTTTGGCGAGCGGAAACAGAGGACAGGCTGGTAGAATCTTCTCTTCAAATTTTCTCTTCCAGGACTCGGACACGCATTAGACATATTGGAGTGGAAGGCTTCAATGAGAGGGCAATGGGCCCCCCGTGTGAAGTGGGGTGCAATCCGAGCTGGTTTGCGAGTCTATCAAATATCCTAGGCTTCTTAAAGCCCATATATTGGGGATAAGAAACAAAGGCTGAGGCGATGTAAATTATTTTTCTCAAGATGGTTTTGATAACGACGTTGTTCAGGAACTTTGATATTAAATGAATATTTAGATTCAATTTGAAATCTTCATGTTTGACATTCACAAATTCATTAACTCAATATAGATAAATATATTAATATTTGTTTTAAAAAATTGCACCCATTACTGAGGTTACGTTGTGTAAAAATGTAACTTATCAAAACATTTTTATGTATAGAAGTGTCTGTATTGAATTTTATGTACCTTATAAACTTAAAAACGTTATAACAATTTTCACTTTTCATAAACGTTCACATTAAGCATTCTTTAAAAGTTTTTTAAGCTCTACTACTTTAAGAAACAATGAAATCAGCATTTTTACTTGTAATTTAAGGTCCAAAATCGGGGATTCAGAGATACGTTCTGGATCTTTAAAAAAATCGTTTTAAAGGATTAATTTAAATTAAGTTTTAAATACAACAAGAAATATATCAGAGCACAACTATTTTTAAAACTAGTTTATATTTTTATAATTGCTGCGATTCAATTATTTGAATTTACAATTGCGAGACTTGAGGAAGCTAACTTCAGTAATTTTTTTCTATTGAATATTTCAAATTGAATGTTTTATGTCCTTCCTCTAAAAGACCATTAAATTCATAGTCCAATTCTATTGGAGACAAGAAAGAAACTTGAGTATCCCAAGAGAATTAATGGGATCATTTTTATCCAAGGCCCGAAGCAAAGGCAAAATCCTGACTCTAATCAAGGAGTCTATTTGAATATATCTCAATCCGAAATATGACCACTTTTGGCGCCAAATTCGACATTTTCATGTTTGATACACATTTGATTCGAATACCAACGTCTACGAGGATGGATTGATTTAAGCCAGGGCATTCCTTCAGGGAACTATCATATAATTTTATTCCAGTTATGAAAGGCGGATGCATATCGACGTCTAGCTTTGTCAATCTATGATAATTTTTATTTTGAAGACAGGCGTTGTTATATATATATTTTTTGAATATTTTCTTACCTTGGATAATATACTTGTACAGATTTGGAAAAGGATGCCATTTTTTTGTTAATAAAATCTTTGATCTCATATCTTAAGAGTGGACGCATACACTTCTCCCCAAAAATACCAAGCATTGGTTATGAACAAGGGAGTCTCAGTTTCAGGGTTCATCTTAAATGATTGACTAACTGGCTTGGAAGGCACATATCCCGTTAATTTCGTGAGCCATGCGGTTGAAGGCTTCTATAATAATGCTTCGATTCGAATTAAGAATATCGAAAATATCCACATTCCATTGATGAATTGGACATGTCCAAGAATCCAAAATACTGTTAAACTAAGAAGTATGTTGGGCTGGAGATAGGTTGTAAGTGTTTCCGAAGCAAAGGAACTATCCAATGAAGACACTTTGAGCTTGGGCATGGTTTTTTCAGTAGTTTGTATAAATATATTGAAAATGAAGCAAATTTATGCATATTTAATTTTAATTAACACAAATTGATAATAATATAAATTGGGACTTCATAAGAAAAAACTTATTTCTCGACGTTAGGATATAAAAAAATTGAAAAATATTTATATACTAACTGGGAATTTTGATCGGTGGTACTTTTATAATATTTTTAATAAATATTTATCTTATCTAATAGGGATTTCTCTGCAGTCTATTTCGAGGCATTAATGCTATTTGATGGCTGCTTAAACAGTTGTAATTAGACAAGATATTTGGAAAATTATTTATAAAAAGGAAAATGTGAATGATGTATCTATTTTCAAAGTATGCATATGTTCAATATAAGTTTTTAAAAATCTTACGAGATTATTTTTGGCTAAGATGTGTTAATGCGATAAATAATACCTGAGAAAAAAATGGCCATAAGATCTTTTTAAATTGAATAAAGAACAAAGGTTGAGTGTTTTTCCTTACATATATTATCCGAGATTTTATATATGAGAAAACTTGATAATAATATTTGCGGAACTATGTACTTGAATCATAGAGATAAAAAGATATAAGAGCTTATTCCTTTCAGATGTATCTTCCAGATAGAATATATCTCTATGATCAGCTTACGATGACGTAGTTCAAATTACTTTGTTTATAGTGGACACACAGAATCAGCTGAACGATGTTTCTCTGCTATTGAAGGGAATCAGCTCTCTATATCTTTATATCTCTATGACTTGAATAGTGTTCTTCACTAAGTTGATGTTTGACTAATGCAAAGAGATAATATATTAAAATACAGCATTAAACAATTTCTTAAAGATTAATTCACTTATTGTGATATTTAAAAAAAATCGTTGAAAGAAGACGAGTCATTGATTCAAAGAAATATACTATTCTTCAAATCAGACTTCTTGATTTGTCGTTCATTTGTAATGGTTTGTTGTCGTTCTTGAACGACAACAAATCATTCCTATCGTTCGTCGTTCGTTTAAAAAATTATACAGTAACTTGTAGGTTTGTACATACTCAAAATATCTTCATGAATGTCTACCCCTGGCACCAAAAAAAGAAAAGTATTTTCCATAAACTAGTAGGCTGTACTTTTTTACGTAACACCTCTCGTGCCAAGGTCTTAAAAAGGAAACTATTTTGAAGATATAATGTTTATTTATGTTTTTATGTAACACAACTTTCCTTTTAAATAATACTCATAGTGTACTTTTTACATTCTATTTGTATGTATGATTCATTTTTATAAAAACCTTGTCGATGAGAAAAAAGAAGAATTAACTAAATAGGACCATGTTTGGCGTTTTTATCATATGTACTTAACAGAAGCCGTTGTACAATATATTAATTTATTACAAAAGTAAATCTACATGATAAATGATGTAATATTATGTCAATTGAACTTGCATGACTCAACCATGTTGAAGAAGTTTTTCTTTCAAGTTATTTTATGACCATACTATACGTAATTATTCATAATTTAGTTTCAATGGAAAATATCTTATAGCAGATTTTAGACTTTGTAGAGTTTATATTTTTTTAATGTACACTAAAACGGATACAATATACAAATAGTTGATATTGATGATTCTATGTATACAAATGAACAGGTGATCGAAGAAAGCTTTCATCATTATCGGTTAATATAAATGATAAACTACTTTTTTTGAATTTATTTATTAATTCATATGGTAGAACTGTAGAAACAACATAAAAAAAGCAAATGTATTTTCATAAATAGGTGCAAAATATATCACAGGTCATCCAAATAAGACTTGGCCACTTTCTTAGGAGATCGCTTCTTCTTCTTAGTTTCACTGGAGTCCACATCATTCTCATCCAGAGACCTTTTCAAATCCTTCTCATCATGTTTATCAGAGGTACCCAAAATATCTTTAAAGAGCTCACGCTTCTTTTCCTTAGCGGATATCCCGGATTTCCAGTCTTGATAGTTTCGCTTATAGGTATCCAATCTTAGATTACTATGAATGAACTGCCCGTAATGATTAGACTTGAGCAAATCAGCCTCTTTAGAGAGCTCAGCGGCAATCAAGTCCCTTCCCTTTGAGGAAGCTCCTTTCCAAATTTCATCAAAGCTTCTGGATCCAAATTTGTTGCAGCAGAGAAATCTGAAATGCCCCATAAGTGCCTTTATGAGACCGTCACGACTCTTTTCTCCGATATTTTTACTGCTGATGAAGGATCCCGTGATGTGACATCCCTTGGGGTCAACCAAAACCCCTCTCAGATCAAGGGCGTTCATAAATAACAAGGAGTTGACGGTTTTGATGGGTTTATTGAATCGGAGGAGCTCCTGGATGATTTGAGAGCCAATCTTGTTCACAGTTTTCTCAGAGGATCCATCCCCTTCATCGCCCTTATTTCCTAAAAATATCAGTGCTTGGACGGTTTTGTCTTGATCTTTACTCGAATCGTATATCTTAAGAGCCTTTGAGAGTGCCACACTGAAGTGAGACTGCTTGGCAGAGAGCCGAGCGCAAGCCTGGGCAATTGAAAGTAGAACATGATATTGGCCTGACTCAGAACGCTCTCAATCTTATCATCCAATTCATTCGTATACCACTCCTCAAAGCGCTCTTTATCCTGGCATGTATTTAGAAGCTTTTGAATGATAAATGTGCTCTGTGGATCTACCTGAGCGTCGCCAACTTTCCCTCCAGGAAGCGGCTATATATTTTCTTAAACTGCTTGGGTAAATGTTCGTTTGTTACGGATATCATCATTTCAAGGAGCTGCGCTACTCCTGGGGATTCGAAGGAGACTTCATCCTCATCAAACACGTTATCTAAGAGATCCTTGACAAGCATCTTGCATTCATTTAGACTTGATTTACTTAGGGTATAGAGAAGACTCTGAATCACACTGGAGAGCACCGGGCTGTCCAATATTCGATCTTTAGCTGTCAAGATGCGTCACTTTGTCCAAAGAGGAAACAAGTGTGTCTAGATAGCCGTCGTTCCCCTCTTCTACAAAAGAATACTCCTTACTGGAGGTTACTTTGGCCCCTTGCTCCATGGCGTATTTACTCCTGTGGACGGATTGGGGAATGATGACCCTGAGAGGCATTGAAAGGCCGTTTTGAGGACGTGAGAAGCATAGAGGTCCTCTGCGAAGAATTCAAAGTTGTTGATGGCAAATTTAGAGACCTTGAGGACCCAAAGTGAGCGATAATGAAAGGACTCTTCTTCCGTCTGTCCGTTGAATGCGGAAAGGAAGAGAAGCTTCTCCAGAACGTGGCTCCCAAAGGGGTCCACCATCATGACGCGCATGTCCTTTGTGAGGGCCTCCATAAATCGTTCCGTGACTCGGAAGTCCTCCACTTCGGGAGAAGGGTTTCGATAACTCGTGAGCCGAGTTGGTTACAGGCAATGTCCACCTCCTGCTCCTCGGTCTGCTCAAAGACATTGATTATGAACACGGACTTCTCTTCGGGGCTCTCAAAGGGCTGGTTGTTGAGGGTTTCCAGGACGCGGAGGAGGTAGTGATACGTGTCGGACTCGATAGAGCGGCCCTTGCCAAAGCGACCCTGCTTACCAAACTTCTTGGCCTTTTGGAAAAAGGACTTCTTTTTTTCTTTTACGGAATTCGCCTTCAGGACGAGAGGATCCCTCTACATTCTCGAACTCTGTCATTGCGACGATTGAACTGAAGCTCACGTGTGTTTATTTTGATATCTTAGAACTTTGTTTATTTTGATAACAAAAGTTGATAGTACATTAAACGACGGAAAATTCAACATTTACTCACTCAACCTTTCATCATCATAATACACTCCAATGAAATATGAGTTTATTTTATGCAAATAGTATTTGTAATAATATGCAAATAGACATCAACGGAGGTATAGTTATATTATGAATCAACGTAGTCTTGCAATGACTTATAAAAAAAATATTTTGCTTATTAGTATCTTTAAAGAATAACACTATGTAATGAGATTTTTGCCCCTGGCTTGAAATTCCTAATTTGAGTCTGATATTTTACTTTAATTCTAAAAATGTCATTAAAATATCGTCCCAAAAAAGGTTTAGCCTTTATGATATTTTTTTGAAAATCAGGGTTTTCAGCTTTTCTAATGGTTTACACCCAGTTGTCTTCGAGCAAAGTAAGACTAACCACAATTTTTTTTTAGTGTTCTATTTATTAGGACATATTTTTTCCCCTAGTCTATTGACAATAATAAATATCTAATATATTTTTTGTGTATGTCAATGAATTTCAGAACCGTTTTATAATTTCGATATCTGGAAAAAAGTAAAAAAAAGAAAATAAATTTAGATCATATTATATAAAAAATATAATTTTTTTCTACGAGGTGCACTAAATATTATTGTGATTTGTTACGAAGGAAAAAAAAGGTTTGCCTTTTTATTTGCATGTAATTCATCACAGGTTCTTAATAACTACTGTGATTTGGAAAAATGGCATATATTTTTTTTTTCAATTATTTAAGAAACTTGTGAAGAATTACATTTAAAT